>OZ038490.1:86251145-86271145 GCA_964036315.1 Acanthosepion esculentum | reverse complement strand
CTTTTGACTGTGGCTTGAATTGCAAGGGTGTTTACTGAGTTTGGCCAAATCCCAAATGGTGGATTTTGCTATTTTCCAATACATGCTAACATTTTCATATCTTCTAATATGGCCAAATTGTATATCTTTAGAAACCTTTTTGAATGCCGATTAATATTCACGTAAGAACTATGATCATAAAACTAACAGAATTTGTTGTAAAATATTGACCAATTTGTTGGAAAATAAATAACCATATTTTTGGTTTTGTTTGTTTTTATTATACAACAAATAGATTTTTATATGAAAAAGTGACACAATGAAAACAATTATTTAAAAAAGTGTCATGAATTAATGGCAAGATAACACAAAATGATATGAAAATATGCAATAAATGATGTTTAATGGTCAACAAATTTTGGTTGATATGGTACACTAAATGCACAAAACGATCAAATTTTCATTTTTTTAATATATTTAAAAAAAAATTAAGAGGAAGTCAAAAATACAAAAATTATCTGCACTTTTGCCAAAAGATATCTAGGTTTGTCACACTGACTTCTGCTCGTGTTTTAGTGTGTAAACATGGCTGCTCTGCTAGCAGTGTGCACTAAGAAGGAAAAAAAGCTGTGATCTGATTTCTCTGGTCGGAAGGTGTGTCAGGGGCTGAAATTCACTAAAGGCTTTTAACACAATATGACAATAGTGAAATACTGCAGGGAAGTGTGTAAGAGTGGATTGGGAAGTTTAAAATTAGCTGGATAAGCATGATGAACGAACAAGGAGCAGAACACCTGCCAACCTCCACCACTGAAGAGAAGATTCAGCAACCTCAAGAGATAGCAATGCCGAACCTGTGATTTATCATTGATGAGGTAGCATGTTCTCTGCAGATCGGATCACTGTCCCTTCTTGGTGCATACTGCTAGTGGAGTGCCCATGTTTACACTGTAACAGCAGCAAGAAAACTGGTGCAATCAAGCTCAAACATTGATCACATGACCACAATAGTACCAACTATAAGCACACATGAGCAGAAGACAGGGTGACAAACCTGAAGAAGTGCGGGATAATTTTTGACTTACCCTTGTGTGTGTATTTTCATCATTTCACCCCAAGTAAAGTAACCATGCCACTAGATTGCAAGGAGTTACAGGGAGTGGAAGTGAAGAAGACTGAGAATGGGGAGGATTTAGGAAAGGACAAAAAATGAACAGGCTTTCAGAAGACAGAAAATGGTGACTGATATTGCATTTAAATTTTTGAAGATTGTAGTTATCAGGGAAGCAATAAATTGGAAGTTCCACAGGCAAGAAGTGCAAGAAAAAAAACTATTAGAGTAGAAATGTCAGTTGCATTTAGCTATTTCAACAGTAAAATGGTGAGGCCTGGTTGCCAGTCTAATAACATTTAAAATCAGGACATCAAGGGAAAAAAAAGGTTGTCAGAGCAGATGTCATGAAAATACTTGTGGAAAAGACAGAGTAAAGCTATATTACATCTACGTGTATGTGTATATATATCTTACACACATGCACGACTATGATTACCTCTAGAAAGAAATAAAGTCACATCAGTTGAAACCAATCCAATAACAGGTTTAACAATAGAGTAAACAATTCATTTCTTTAGACAATTTTCTACTCCAGATATCCTAACATGGATTTTCAATCTTATACATCAACTACAAGAAAAAAAAAATTCTTACTTATTAAATTTTTGATAGTGATTCTTCTAAACATTTTGTCTCTGAATAGAATTTTATAAGGAAACTTAATTTTCATCATTTTTTTCCATGAAAAACTTAATTTTTATTAATCAAGATTTTATCAGCTATCTATAGAAACCATCCTACCTTTCTGACATTTTATTCTTTGTGGGAACTGACATTTGCAGTCATCAACACAGTAAATGCTAATAGTCACTGAAGGTAAAGCTTTATAAGATAATGATTCTCTATTTAAAAGATAGCATAACTGAAAACGGCTAGACAATAAAATCTTTGTACTGTATGTATGTCAGAAAAGCATAAACTTTGGCCATTAATTCTGAGTATAACCTAAGATAGTGAGATCTCAGCTAATTTTATCTGATAGGTTTCAGATGTTATCTACGTATTTTTTATAGCATCAAATAAAGTAGACAATGTTAACTTCTATTTTTTTTAATCAGTCTTGGAGGTGATCTGGTATAATGGACTAATAAAAGTGTGATTTTATGGCTCATCAATTTTTATATGGATCATATAATTTCTTTTGACAAAACATCTTGATAAATTATTCCAAAGATTTCATAGGCTTGGATATACAAATAAAAAAAAAAGAAGAGGTTATTAAGGCTAGCCTGGACATTCGTGAGTCTATCATGCCAACCATCACAGTCCTGCATCAAAGTTGAAAGGTCATTAGGGTGACATTCTGTGTCATAACAAATGGTCAGTGGTGGGCGACCAACCTATCTTGCTCCAGGACTAGGTGTCCAGAGCAGTAGATCACTTATGAGTTCTTGTTTCGCTCACCAGCAGTGTCCTGCAAAGTGCATTCTTCGTTTGCGTAAGATTGTAGAAATATCAGGAAGGGGTTCATAGAGCTGTGATTTAGCTGAATGCTGTCGCTAAGAGATTAGTATAGCATCCAAGTGTAGTTTCCATTATGCTTAGAGTCTAGGATTTTAGTTGATGTCCAGGCAGTGGTACCATACAGATGGGTACTAAGCCATTGTAAGACTAACATGAGTATTACGAAAATAGGTTTCTTAAATTCACTGTTGACTCTTTCCAGTGTTAATAGGGGTTTCTTTCTTAACCTTTTGTCTGAAGTATTGTGGAATAGAAAGTAGTACTGGCTGCTCAGTCAATGAATGCTTACTTATAACCAAACAGTTGACATTACCATGAACATTCTTTGTGCTGTCTCAATATGTTTACTAAAGTTACTGAGTACATCATATGTGGAACAAAATGGTGCCCACCACTATGGCAGTGAAAAAAAATTCTTTGAAAGAAAAACTTATCGAAAATATTTGTTGATAATGCCCCATTTGTTATTCCTATTTCTTTGTTTTTGTAACATGTACGAAAGTCTATGATTTTCTGCGGTAAGGCACTATCATTATTTACATTTGGACTAATATCTTTATCTTTTGACCATTGTACTCGCTGACTTTCTTTAGGTGTCTATCAATCCTTGTGAACTGAAGTTAAGTTTTAATTGAACCTTTTATTTAAACTATGAGGGTAAATTTTTCTTGTTTTGCTGTCAATGTCAAGAGATGCCATATCTTGTTCTTTTTAGTACTGCTCAGTTATTGTCGTTTCAACTGAGTTTAAGTTTGTACTATCTGACCCAGGGTTTGAACTGACAATTATGTAACCAAATTCACAACTCAATGCTTTAATCCACTATGCTATTGTCCTGTGGAAGACAGACAACAGAATGGGAATGATTGAATAATGGCTTCAGTTCAAAATTCCCGAGGGTTGTCCAGATCAACGGACACCTGAAGACGGTCGACAGGCACAACATCCAAAATGTTGTGACAGTAACAATAACGGTGGACATTAGTTTGACTGTAAATGATTGAAAAAAAAAAAAAAAAAAAAAAAAAAACTATTGTGCTAAAAATTAACTTTTTTTTTTTTTTTAAATCTTGTCCTTTTAAAAATGAATTTTTTTTTTTTTTTTTTACATTGAATCATTTACTGTATAGAAAATGAGTGACAATGTTTTAAATAATGTCACTTTCTTTTTTTTTGAGTATTGCAGAAAATACTTAAATATTCTTTATCTATCTAAATAAATAAACAGCAAATTCTGTCTGTCCATCCATGTGTGTCTGAAACTCTCTCTAGCTTGGGTCACACTTGCTCTACATAGAAATATTACACCTTCCTGGAATCAGGATGACCCTGGAATTGAAAATCTGCTTTTCATCTGGTGCTTGAACATCCAGCATTGGGATTTGTGTCCAGATGTGCAGGGAACAGTTAAAGATTAAAATTTTAAAATAACTGAAAAAAATTTTGTAATTTAAAAAATTTTTGTTTTAAATTCAGTTTGAAATATCTCCAAAACTTTGTGAATTAAGAAAATCAATTTTATTTCTTCAAAATGCCAAGGAATCAGAGTTAAAGTGAGAGGTTTCATGATGCGAGGTTATGGAGTTCTCCAGAGTTTATGATTTGAAGAACTCGACTCAGTTGAAGTTCCACAAAGTTTGTGATTTGAAGAATTCAATTTTTGGCCCAAATTTGACTGGAATTGGATTGATAGCCTGAACCAGAGTTAAAGTGGGGTTTTGAAGTTCCACAGAGTGAATTGAAGAATTCAATGTTATTTATTTAAAATTATCATTGCTGTTTTCTAAGCTAGACCAGAGGCACAATTATGCCTCTGCAGGAGCAAGCTTAAAAGTCCATACAGAGTGCAGCTTTTAAGCTAGTTAGTCTCCTGGCTCTGAAATTGTCACTTCATTGTTAGTTATATATAATACATACACACACATATGCCTACGTTTGGTGTACGACTAAAGTTTCATTGGTTACCCAACTTGTCAGGCACAAGATATAGCTTATTGTTTATGTGTATTTATTAATATATATTTCTTTGCTTTGTCTAATCACATTGAACACTATTATGTCTAAACCTCTTGGCTAAATTTGGCAATTATTTATTTGCTTACCAATGTATACGGTTGCTGATATCTAGTTATTTCATTTACCTAACCCTATATATATATGTATATAGTATTAAATTGCTATACACTAATTGACCAACAAGACTTAAAATAATTTTTCTTTATCATATGCCAGAACTTAATTAAATATTATCAACATTTAAAATAAGTTGATTGTGACCAAACATTAATGTCACTTCTTGATATTAGCATTTTCTTATTTATGTCTTCTTATTCGGACGAGAATGCTCATCTCAGTTATACTCAAAATATCTCAGCTGTTGAACTATCTGGCCTTCTTTAGGTGACTTTTACAGTTGCACATTCCAACTGCCATCACTGCTTTTGAAAGCAGTGACTCCACTTCATGAACAGGTTACTATATAGATTTTCATAAACTAACATATGGACCAAATAATGGAGCACACAAACAAAGAAATCTTAAGGAGATAAAATTATTATACTAAATGTACTAAGAAAAGAAAAAAAAAAAAAAGGAAGAATAATTAACACAGGTTCTCTCTATATGGCAGAGTGGAACAACAAAATCTTTCTCAAACCACCTTCTCTTATTTGATTTTATTTGATAAACTAAGCTTATTAAATATCAATAGATTAATTTTGAGTTCTTGAGAGAAAGACAGAAAGGAGAAAGACAGAAAGGAGAAAGACAGAAAGGAGAAAGACAGAAAGGAGAAAGACAGAAAGGAGAAAGACAGAAAGGAGAAAGACAGAAAGGAGAAAGACAGAAAGGAGAAAGACAGAAAGGAGAAAGACAGAAAGGAGAAAGACAGAAAGGAGAAAGACAGAAAGGAGAAAGACAGAAAGGAGAAAGACAGAAAGGAGAAAGACAGAAAGGAGAAAGACAGAAAGGAGAAAGACAGAAAGGAGAAAGACAGAAAGGAGAAAGACAGAAAGGAGAAAGACAGAAAGGAGAAAGACAGAAAGGAGAAAGACAGAAAGGAGAAAGACAGAAAGGAGAAAGACAGAAAGGAGAAAGACAGAAAGGAGAAAGACAGAAAGGAGAAAGACAGAAAGGAGAAAGACAGAAAGGAGAAAGACAGAAAGGAGAAAGACAGAAAGGAGAAAGACAGAAAGGAGAAAGACAGAAAGGAGAAAGACAGAAAGGAGAAAGACAGAAAGGAGAAAGACAGAAAGGAGAAAGACAGAAAGGAGAAAGACAGAAAGGAGAAAGACAGAAAGGAGAAAGACAGAAAGGAGAAAGACAGAAAGGAGAAAGACAGAAAGGAGAAAGACAGAAAGGAGAAAGACAGAAAGGAGAAAGACAGAAAGGAGAAAGACAGAAAGGAGAAAGACAGAAAGGAGAAAGACAGAAAGGAGAAAGACAGAAAGGAGAAAGACAGAAAGGAGAAAGACAGAAAGGAGAAAGACAGAAAGGAGAAAGACAGAAAGGAGAAAGACAGAAAGGAGAAAGACAGAAAGGAGAAAGACAGAAAGGAGAAAGACAGAAAGGAGAAAGACAGAAAGGAGAAAGACAGAAAGGAGAAAGACAGAAAGGAGAAAGACAGAAAGGAGAAAGACAGAAAGGAGAAAGACAGAAAGGAGAAAGACAGAAAGGAGAAAGACAGAAAGGAGAAAGACAGAAAGGAGAAAGACAGAAAGGAGAAAGACAGAAAGGAGAAAGACAGAAAGGAGAAAGACAGAAAGGAGAAAGACAGAAAGGAGAAAGACAGAAAGGAGAAAGACAGAAAGGAGAAAGACAGAAAGGAGAAAGACAGAAAGGAGAAAGACAGAAAGGAGAAAGACAGAAAGGAGAAAGACAGAAAGGAGAAAGACAGAAAGGAGAAAGACAGAAAGGAGAAAGACAGAAAGGAGAAAGACAGAAAGGAGAAAGACAGAAAGGAGAAAGACAGAAAGGAGAAAGACAGAAAGGAGAAAGACAGAAAGGAGAAAGACAGAAAGGAGAAAGACAGAAAGGAGAAAGACAGAAAGGAGAAAGACAGAAAGGAGAAAGACAGAAAGGAGAAAGACAGAAAGGAGAAAGACAGAAAGGAGAAAGACAGAAAGGAGAAAGACAGAAAGGAGAAAGACAGAAAGGAGAAAGACAGAAAGGAGAAAGACAGAAAGGAGAAAGACAGAAAGGAGAAAGACAGAAAGGAGAAAGACAGAAAGGAGAAAGACAGAAAGGAGAAAGACAGAAAGGAGAAAGACAGAAAGGAGAAAGACAGAAAGGAGAAAGACAGAAAGGAGAAAGACAGAAAGGAGAAAGACAGAAAGGAGAAAGACAGAAAGGAGAAAGACAGAAAGGAGAAAGACAGAAAGGAGAAAGACAGAAAGGAGAAAGACAGAAAGGAGAAAGACAGAAAGGAGAAAGACAGAAAGGAGAAAGACAGAAAGGAGAAAGACAGAAAGGAGAAAGACAGAAAGGAGAAAGACAGAAAGGAGAAAGACAGAAAGGAGAAAGACAGAAAGGAGAAAGACAGAAAGGAGAAAGACAGAAAGGAGAAAGACAGAAAGGAGAAAGACAGAAAGGAGAAAGACAGAAAGGAGAAAGACAGAAAGGAGAAAGAAAGAAAAAAAGAAGCCCAAAATCAAACTATCAATAATCTGCAAGACTGACTTGGTAATTATCATACTGGAGCAGGGAAAAAAATCACTAAGCACAAAATAAAATGGAGGTGGGGAGAAAGTGAATAGTGAAGTGAATTATCAAAGGTGTGGAGATTTTTCCTCTGAAGAGACATTTTCTTTGTAAAAATATGCAAAAGGAGTGGAAAAAATAAATGTAAGCACATTTTCAAAATATTTTTACAAACAAAATCAATGAACTGATCAAGTCAAAATAAAGAGATGAGAATATCCCCCACCCACAAAAAGACAAAAAAAAAAAAAGACGAAAGAAAGAATAGCATATGGTAGATACAGGAAAAGAATTACACTGAAGATAGGTCAACAAAAAGATTTACAGACACAAAAGTGAGTTCATTCTTATAATAGCAGATTATTCAATCTGAGAATTCAGTTTTCTCTTCAACATAAAATTTATTTCATTATCAGCCTTTGGTAAGCAATAGAAAATTCAATCTTGTTTTTGGCTCTTTACAATGCAAAGTAGGAAAACAATTACATCTAAAGCCTTTTTGAAATAAAGTAAAAAAACTTCAATTTCAATTTTTCCATCAGGTAGAGGGAAATGCATTTTGAACAAAATGATTTATACAAGGATATAAAAAGAATGTCTTTTTACAAATCAATTTTGCCTATCAGTTATGTACAATTTTTTTTTAATACAGAATTCTTAATACATTACATTGTATCCCTTATTTTCTAACTGTAAAAAGAATTTTTATTTTTCTATACACATTGACTATAGCTTAGGGCTTATAAAAAAATACAGTCCCCCCCCCCCCCCCCGCCTCAAAAATTGGAAATAAATCAAAGAAATGTGTCATATCTGATAAAGTACAATATACAGGGTGTCACCATTTCATATTTTTAAATTTTGCACATGCATGTTGTTTGTTTTTGATTTTGTTGAGTGCACAGTATAGTAGGGGCAGTTGGGCACCAGCTGTGAGAAAAGGAGCACCATGACACAACCCCCCCCCCCATAAGAAATTTGGAAACAGCATGCTGCATTGCTTGGTATTCATGTCAGAAACTTTGTTATGAACATTGCAGAAGTGTTTGGGTGTCAATCTGAGGACAGTGTAGAGGATTTGGAAAGAGTTGGATGAGTCTAATGGTGATTACGAAAATGTTTGGTGTGATCATTAGTGATGGCAATGTTATGGAAAAGATCCTATGTCTGGCACACAAGCAGGAGAAGCCAGCTATGGCTGTCTGACAATTTCTGTGACCACATCACCCCTTACATCTGGCAACCTAACTCCCCAGACTGCAACCTCCTTGATGTAGGGGCACAGTTGAGTGAGAGACCAACAAAACTCTTTGTAATACCAAAGATGAACTGAAGGCAAGGATTACGGCAGCATTCACTAACTTAAACACGACAACCGTTCAGAAGAGTTGCAGGAGATTCTGAAGTTTGGAGGCAGTGGTTGAAGCCAATGGTGATTTTATTGAAGAAATTTACTCTTGTGTTTCAAGATATTTTTGTGAATTTTGGTAAATATATCTGTTAAAATGAGATGTCAGTGTTATTTTCATTTTTGTGTAATTTAGATAATTTATCCATTGCACCTAATATATTAGGGAATTAATGTGAGAATATCACCTTGAGAAACAATTTCCTCGTGTAAGAAGTTCAATCCTTACTGAATGCTTCATAATGGCCTCATGTCATTCTCAATTGGGACATGTCACCGTGAGGTAATGTTAGCAAGCTAGACTTGTAGACTATCATGACTGTATAATGGTTTTGATTCTCACTCTACGTTCTAATAACATATGGTCAAATTATGCTGAATAAAGCAGAGGTTCTTATCTGTTCACCAAAGTTATGTAACATCAAACTTGGTCAGTATAGAAATGGAGGATGGCTTAGGCAAAACGGACTGAAAAAGGCAGTTTTTAACCATAAATCAGATGGGCAAAAAGTGAGTAAAGAAATAAATACAAAAGAGATTTATTCACAATATACACAATTTTGAAGTGATCAGAGATTTGGTTGATCACCATTTTGGTCACTACTAGTTTAAAAAAAAAAAGGGAAAAAGAAAAAAGAAGCCCCTTCTGCTGCTGCTGCTGTCTTGACACTGAGAAATATACTCTTCCAATGAGGTGACCTAGATCATCCTTCACGTCACCGGTGCCAATCTTCCCACAAAGCCACCGGTGCCAACCTTTTCACGATGTCACTGAGACTGCACTTCCGACAATGTCACAGAGACCACACTTCCAATAATGTAAGCAAGATCACCCTGACTGAGATGAAAAAAAATAATAAAAAAATGATATGCCTCACTTATCAATGATATTGACTGAATTCTTTGGATTATAAAGCAAGCAAATGAAAATGGTTCAATGTATCATGATCTTGGCTTGAAAGACTGAATGTAAAGCAGAAGTGGCATTTTCAACATAATAAAAAGGTAATTAAAATGTAATTTTTTTTTTACATTTAGAATTGAACAAGTAAATATTTTAATCATCTTAACTAAAATACACCAAAAGAATGATGTAATCTGCATGCCATCTTAAATGACAACCAATAATGCATAATACAAGACTGACAGTAGTTATTGAGAGGCTTTATAATCGAACATATTATTCTAAGTTGTAATGAATGTTATGAACTGTTTTGACCCTTTCCAGATGAACAATATCACTTCATTTCTGTAAATTAATTTCTTAGAAAGAAAAAGCAATTTGAAAGATGTGTCAGATTTCAAACTGGATACTTGGTCTATCATATTTGCTGACATTCACATTTTAGAGCTAACCCTGTAGGCTATTTTGACCAGAGACAAAGATAAGAACAGTACAGTATCTTCAGACTATTATGGCCAATTAAGTCAATATTTACATAGAAAAATAGATGCAAAGGTGTAAAAGAGAAGAATGGTTACTATCATGGAAAGATAGAATTGGTAAAGAGAATCCAAATTTTGGTTGAGATTGCTTATGCTTATAAAGTATCAATATCCTCAAGAAAGATGTAAATCCAATTCTCCTTGTCACTCCTATTGTAAGTGGGGGTAATATGCTGTCCAAGCAGTCCACCACTAGCAGTGGTTTACCTACTTCATGCCACTGGTGATTATCGTATTTTGTTGATGTTATAAAGATTACCATTTCATTTACAACCTCCGTTTCAGTTATTCCTCATTCAGTAACCCTCTCTAAGTTACAAGTTTTACACATGTTAAACTAATTAACCCGTAACTGGAGTGAGAAGTGGTTTTCCCCAAGGGTATTTACATATAAATGAACCCAACTGGAATTGAAACTGATTTTAGATTTCCAATTCTGAGCTGTTGTCCATTACACCACCTGCACATCCAAACTTAACAGCACCTGATATTATCAAGTAGTCACTCATCTTCATACTGACCAAGCTCGACATTGCTTAGCTTTGGTAAATGTACAAGAACTGGTGTCAATACAAACTGATAAATAATACATATGAACAACTGAATAAATTATTTTCTTGAACATGTTAAAATGCTGAGATAATTGAGAGGAATATGGAAGAGGGTACTGAAAAATTCTTGGCTCAACCCACTTCTTAGATTCTGATCAAACTTCAAATTTTATCTTTAACCCTTTCTTGGTTAGACGGAAAACTTTTCAGCTCCACTTGTAATCTTTAGTAAAAATTAATTCACATGTTTTATTGAAATTTAAAAATGTGTATCATTTACAGATACAGTTAGAAACTTTTGTACCTAATGCCACTTACATTTAATCAAGAAATAGTGTTTCTAAAAAAATGTCAGGATGAAGTGGAATTCATATATCCAATCTATTGCTAAAGATGCAGGAAAAATGGTTGGTTCCTTGTACCACACTAGTAAGTATCTGACTCCCCCTGCTATACTCTATTTTTACAAGAGTCAAAAATTGAGTATTGTGGGTGATGAATTACATCCACCCTATAATCCCTTTCCCAAAGATTAAATGTTGCAAGCTTTTCACTACTTACATGGCATGTGTTCTGATGAGTTACATTCCTTAGTGTTACCACCCCTGAACTTTACAACTGGGACCTGCCATGCCACATACACAAGAGTGAATCATTCCCCATTTCATTTGTATTCATATAGTAAAACCAAGTTTCTTTTGGACAGCTTCTCCCCAAGACCTGCTATTTTGTGGAATAAACACATGGCAGGATGTTTACCCAATCACTACAATCTTGACCTCTTCAAGTCTAGGGCTAACCATTATCTTTCCTGCATAGCCCCATGAACTGCCCTTCTTACCTTTTCTCATGCTCATACAACACCACAGAGTAACCCTCTACTTTGAGTGGCTCTTGGGCCTTGCATTGAGTGAACATTATTATAAAAAACAAAAAAAACAGTATAAGAATTTCCCTATTGTTAGTGATAAAAATGTTCTGCATATTAACCAGAGAGCGTCAGAAGTACTTGAATATAAATGTTATAAACTTTGCACAATTTCTCAATAAATTTAATTCAGGTGTATGTATGCATGTACACGGTGCGATAGATAAATTGTCATCTAAATTACACAAAAATGAAAATAACACTGATATCTCATTTTAACAGATATATTTACCAAAATTATACAAAAATACCAAAGAGCAAATTTATTCAATAAAAAAAAAAAAAAAAAAAAAAAAATCAAACTGCTACTTCAGAATCTCCTGCAACTCTTTTGGACAGTTTCCTTAAGTTGGTGAATACTGCCATAATCCTTGCCTTCAGTTCATCTTCAGTGTTACAAGGAGTTTTGTTGGTTTCTTGCTCAACTGCACACCACATACAATAATCAAGGGGGTTGCAGTCTGGGGAGCTAGGTGGCCAGATGTAAGGGGTGATGTGGTCGCAGAAATTGTTTGACGGCCATGACTGGGCCCTCCTGCTTGTGTGGCATGGTGTAGAGTCCTGTTGCCAGACATAGGGTCTTCCTGCAGCCACCCTCTTGACTTGGGACAGCACTACTTCCTCAAGGCACTTGATGTAGGTCTCCATATTGAGTCTGAAATCCTCACCAACAAATTGGGGAGTTTTTATCAGAATGATCATAGTGAGTTTTCCAAGCTGCTGTACCTTCATAATCACAATTAGATTCAACCAGCACTTTCTGAATCCCTTGCATTGTCCACAGATTAACACCCAAATACTCTGAAATGTTCGTATTGGAGCTTTCAGCACAAATGCCAAGCAGTACAGCATGCCGATTCCAAATTTCTGGTGGAATGAATTGCATCATGGTACTCTTTTTCTCACTATACTGTTCAGTCAACAAAATCAAAAACACAGTGAATGCGTGAAATTAAAAATATAAAATGGCAACAATTTAACCATAGCACCTTGTGTGTGTGTGTGTGTGTGTGTGTGTGTGCGCGGTGCCATCCATAGATTTAGGATTGATTAGTTTTGTTTTTTGTTTTTTCAGCTTCTCTACTTTTTGTGGATTATTTAAAGCCAGAAATTTTTTTAGGTGGGCATTGTAAGAATGTTTTGGGAAATGATTTATTAATAAAAGTTCTACTAATTAACTAACTAATTAATTAATTAGCTAGAGAGGAAGTGATGGATTCATGCCTTTCCCAAGAGTGTTTGTGTAAGTGAATATAACGAATCTGACTGGAATTGGAACTTGACTCTCAGATTTCCAATTTTGAGCCATTATCAATTACAACACCCATACATCCAAGCAACTAGTATTCCCAAATAGTCATCCATTTTGATACTGACCAAGCCTGATGTTGCTTAACTTTGGTGATTGTACAAAAACCTGTGTTTCAATGTGGTGTGGCTATAAGCCCTACAAACACTTCTAGTTACATGAAATAACAGAACCAGTTGTTTTTGGAAAATACCATGATACTATGTCAGTTGTACTATGTGTGAAGTGACTATATTGCAAACTTCTGCCCCAAGTCTTTGTGAGCAGTGCCCTAAAACCTAGCTTTCACACGGTCTCCTTTGAAATATACATTGAAAACTAGATGTTAATATGCTTAACGTTTTTTTTTATTCTCTTCCATGATCAATTTATATGAACTTTATGATTCTCAGAGTGCCGACCTAAGAGGAAGATTTATATCAGAATGTTTTGAGATGAGAAACTATCTAGAGCTTAGTTCAAAATTCCAAGTAGGTTACAGAGTACAACAACAGACACCAGCAAGAAGGCCAGAGATGTTGAAATGCATTGAGTAAAACAACCATTCTTTATATGCAGTATCCCCTCAGGATGTAAGTGATCATGGCTCTCCACAACTTCCTGTCCTTTGTAGTCCTTAATAAATTTTGTCTTTGTTATTTCTCCTAAACCCTGTTCTGCCATCCATTTACTCAAGCTCAATAAGTATGCTATGTATTGTTTTCCTCTGTCCCTCTTGCCTTCCATCTTTTTTAAGCCCTCTTTCCTCATTATATACTGGTCTAAGACAGACACATGAAAGGCTCATATCAAGAACTGACATGGACATTAACACTCAACTGATTTCAAATGTCAATAATGTTCTATCAAGTTTTCCTGACATGTATGATAAAGGAAAAAAAAATATATCTTAAGTTTTGTTGGGGAATTGTCTATGGCAAATTTGATACTATATACCACTAACAATAAAATGGCAAGTTCAAGGCCATAAGAGCCCTGAATTAATTCTAGTAAGAGGATATTTTAATATTTTCTGCAATACTCCAAAAGAAACTGACATTTAAAAACATCACTTTCATGTTGTAAGCAATTAAAAAGATCATTTTTAAAAAGTCAAAATTTAAAAAAAAAAAGTTTATTAAAACATCTTTCTGCACAATGATTAAAATTTGAATTAAATTGCATCTGAACAATTTTGACACCTGCACTTATATGGTTCATCATTGTTCAGATTTTTTCTTGTGGTTTGTAAGCTAGCCTAGCAAACTTACAGCTGATAGTGAATCTGATCTTAACTTGGTGCTCCACATTTGTGACCTTGTGTCATACTAAGCTAAATTCTGTAATATCAATAATCATAAGTGAAACTGAAGATTCCCTGTGGACAAGACTGTAATATCAAGAAACTAAGTCGATGTAGTAAGAGACAGAAAAACTTTGTTAGAAACACAGAAAAGAGTACTGAACTGTTATGTGATATTGTGGTGGAGACATACCTTGCCGAGGCAAGAGAAGGCGAATTGTCCATACATGTGCTTGTAAACATCAGACATGTGAGGCGAACTACGGAAAATCAATATTGAAGTGACACAGCGTATGCGATTTTGATGAGAATGAGGCTAACACAAGCGAGAGATCTCAGAAGAAGAATAAAAAGAGCAGACTTTTTGTTTCAGGGCAGTTTTGTTCTTTGAGAATGGTGAAGATTATACCTGTATTCCAGAGGAAGAGCGACAGCACTGTTGTTTACAGTGTGCAAGAAACAGAGTACCGAGTGAAGCGTTGTTCTGGTTTCCATGTTAGCTGTCAATGGGAACAGATTCAGGTGGAAATTTATTTTTCCTACCACCCAATTTTCGTTTAAATCACACAGATATCCGTCCTTCTATATGGCAGCGAATGTTGGACAATCTCCTCAAAGATGAAGAGACTCTAAGCAACAGACATGTGAGTGACAATGCCGTTTTACAGAGAATGGAAATGAAAAGTAAACTTATACTTAACATCAAGAAGAGAAAGGAGGGCTTGGAAAATTTGATATTCACAGGACAGATTGAGGGAAAGAGGAACAGAGAAAGCAGTGCATAACATACTTGATGGGCTTGAGTAAATGGATGGTAAAATAGTTCTTGGGAGAAATAACAAAAAGACAAAACTTATTAAGAACTACAAGAGAGGAAGATTTGGATGGCCATGATTGCCTATGTCCTGAATGGGAACAGCATATAAAAGAAGTAATCGTGAACTATTTTTGAATAAGATTATAACACCTCTTGGATTCTAATGTTTTCTTTTCCTGAAGAAGTAGAGCAAATCAAGTTTTTTTTTTTTTTTGTTTTTACCTCTTGCCCTCCATTTTTTTTTTTTTTGAAAAAAAAAAAAAAAAGAAAAAAGAAAAACACACGCCCAGGGAGGAGTAAGGTGAAGGAGTGCATTTATAAGCAATATACATTGACTATCTTTATCTTTGATCTTGACCCTAAACCAACTGTTCACACAAATCATTGCTAAAATATTAAATGAACCTGCCTGCCTTCTCAGAGGACAGCCTCTAAAGTTCAACACCTGATAGAAGAGAGCTTCAACACTAAGCTATATAACTCCCACCACCTTTCCTGAAAGGATAGAACTGTCTACTATGGACAACAGACAAGTAGGCAAGCATGTGACCTACAAAATGAAACAAATTAGACCAGTGGTATTAGCATAATTGTCTCAGGCTGAAGAGAATGCAGGCAAAAAGAAACCCTCTGTGTTTGCTTTAGAGGTGGCAAAGGAACATGCTTGCATTTTATCAATACAAAAGAAAAAACAAAATATATCTTGGTATATTAACACCTATTCATGCTACATCTTGCTTAGATAAACTAAATTCCTGTAGCTGGTGAGCAGTCAAAAGTGTCTAATTGCAATTCAGAAAATACTGATCTAAAGGTTCAAGCAACATGTGCATCATTAAAAAATTTTGTGGTAATAAAATAAGCACGTTCCATCTCCCCTCTTGCTTGTAACCATCCACCACAATAAAATAAACATTTTTCAGCTCTAAAGCTGAATTAGTCAAATAAAGCGTCATAAGCTTCTACTTAGAGTTGTTGCTATATTATAAATAGCTTTTAATAATCCAACTTATGTTAGTTTTTTTTAACAGTTTCCATAAGTGAAAGTCAAGAATAAAGGTATTTTAACAACAAAATTCAAGCACCAGTCTATACTAAGTTTTAACTTTAGTTACTGTATTTCCTACTATAAAAATGTAAAAAAAAAAAAAAAGGAAAAAAAAAAAAGGGCCCACAATTTAGCAAGAAAAATTAATATTCAACTGTTGATTCCTGCATAATTACATATGATTAACTGCAATATTCTCAAGATTTTTGGTTTGTAATTATAATCCAATCATACAAAAAGGTACTACGGTATTAGCCTACTGCCAGCAAGCCCAACTATTGGCATATAAGATGCAGGGGGATTTGGGGATGATTTTTCTTTTAAAGAATGTGTAGCAGACAGGGTAAAAAAAATGCTAAAGAATGTGTAGGCAAACAGGGTAAAATGATAATTATGTTTGGAGTGAATGTAATTCCAGATCATACTAGATTGAATGGGTGTTGTATTGTAATGGATATTGGCTTGGAGTGAGAACTTGGAGAGCCGGGTTCTAATTCCAGTAGAGTTCGTTGGATTCACTTATGAACAAATACTCTTGGGAAAGGTATGAATCCATCTCTTATCCCCACACAAGCTATGGGTTGAATAGCAGGACAGACTGGGTTCTTTAGCCTTGGTTGGCAACCAGTCTACTGCAGAAAGAAATGGCCACCTACTGTGGGGAAAAAAATTTGCCTCATCGGTCATGTATCAAAAGATACATGATCGCCCAAGCGTGTATCAGATATGGCACTTAACTGACTGACCATACTGGTCAAAACTCTAGTTTGAAACAATTTAAACTGAGTGGGTGTGGTTTGAACCCTGTGGACAGAGAATCCAGGCAGTGATGGATTGTCAAACTTATGAAAACTGAAAAGCTTGGCATGAAAATGTGGAGTATGTTTATGTCAGTAGAGATGTTAAGAGCTCTGTTGCTTGATCAAGCTTTTATCTCTCGGGTTCCCTTGTGTTCCTCATGACAGGAGAAAGAGTCATCTATGTTGAGAGGATAGGTAGCTGGACAACCTTTCCCTTTCTATTACCCTTTCCCTTCCCCCAAGAAAAGATGCCGACTATGCCACCCCTGCTAAAATAAAGCAAGTAAAAATAAACCTGAAGAAAATTCTGTTATTGATTCAGTCGGTTGATGCAGCATTGGGGTCCTTATTGAGAAATTGCCAATAGATCACTAGAATTCGGAGACAACAGGTTTAGATCAGTATTTTCTGAATTGCAATTATTGACACTTTTGAATGCTCACCAGTTACAGGAATTTAGTTTATCTAAGCAACATGTAGCAGGAATAGGTGTTAATATACCAAGATATATTTCGTTTTTTTCTTTTGTATTGACAACACTAATATAGATGAAAATATGTTAATTGTTTTCAGCCATTTAATGGTTCAATTATACAAAGTATAATATATTGAGTCACTTTTAAACTTGTAAAAAGTTGAGGTAAATATTTGTTTTACTGCTGCTATAGACGACTTTTTTTCTCTTTTTTTTTTTTTAAAAATTCAAGCGCCATACGTGATACATGCTTGGGCAATCAAGTAAGTCTCTTTCGATTCATGACTGATCAGGCAGAAGATTTCACACAGTAGACAGTGACTTCTTTCTAAGACTGGTCGCCAACCAAGGCTATAGGAGCCAGCCTGTCCTGCTATTCAGCTCGGGAGAAGGGATAAATTCATAACTTTCTCAAGGGTATTTGCATTAAGTGAATGCAACAAACCCAACTGGAGTTCGAACTCGGATCTCTTATTCCGAGCTGTTATCCAGAGGATTTATTACTTTTGCTAAATTGAAGAAAACAAAGATGTAAACAAACATTTTCTAGAGAACAATTTTCAAAATAATGGCAGTAAGTGTACATATGAAAGGCAATTATACTCTTGGATATTTTATATGAAGGCAAAGCAGATAAACTGAGTGACTAAAATCATAAACCAAAACAAAGAGATAAAAAATCTGAAAAATGAAAATCTTCATTGCTATTTTAGGCTTTTGCAATAAATAATTCCATATTTTCTTGTGTATAAAATGACTCCATGTTTTTGCAGCGAAAAACAGAATAAATTACATCCTTGTGATACAACCATCCCTATGTAATTATTTATTTTTTAATTTTTACCATATTATCCATAAAATCTCATTGTCACATATTTCACTAAAATATTTAATTTTTTATGATATTAAAAAAAATAGAAATGAACCAGATGTTTAGCCATTGTGTTTCTTCTCTTAATTTCCATTTCAAAACTTATCTTGGGATTTTCAGGGAAAGGTGCTAACAAGATATATCCAGTAATACATTTTAAGATGTTAATTAATCTCTCATATTTTTCTGTTCGATATGACTATTATATTTCTATATATTAATAAACTGTGAAAATAAAATAAAATATTGTCTTTCATTAAGAATGAAAACTTTATGGACAAAACTGAGTGTACTTGCAATCTGGCAGTTTCAAATAAGAGTTTTTTTTTTTCCCCATTGCCATAATGTAGCTTCCCTGTGGCTTTTCTACAAATACTTTCATGGTAATTATTTTGATGAGTTTTCTTCAGTATCACGACTTTATGAATTTAAGTGCATTACTAGATTGGCAGCTAGGTCTCAGCATAAATTTTATGTCAATGATTTTTCTTCTTTCACACTTCTCGCTTGTGGAACTCTCTTCAAGCTTGTTGGTTTCCTGTTAATCATCATCTGTCTTTTCACTCCTCAATGCTTTCTCTATGCATCTTAGTGGCTTTATTGTCTTGCTTGGGGTGGAATGAAAAAAAAAAATAATGAGAAAAAGAAAGGGGGGGGCACATTAAAATATTTTTTTAGAAATGTTGGAATATTGGTATTCTACAAACTGTCTACAAAACTGATTATTTCATAACTAAAAAGAGTATTATTTTAAAAATATTTTGCCCATTCAGTTAAAGTACCACATTTCCAGGCATCAAAAACACTACAACCTCAGTGTTCTAACCCAATTAAGAAAAAAAAAAAAAAAGTACCCTTCAGTTTGTGCTAATAGATACTATTTTTAAACTGAGTTATTTCTTATACAGAAAAAATAGCTACTACCTTTCAAATAGATGAGCCAGGACATCTTTTTTTTTTAGAATAATCAACCCAGGAAATCCCTATTCCAGCTACCCATTTTAAATATTCAAAAAAATTCCTCCCACCACTTCATTTAAACTGCAAGCATTCTTGGGTAAAAATTGAAAATTCTAAAATTATTAATAATATTCCAACAACTCTGAATTTAAAACTGAAATATACTTAAAAATTTTGAAAGAGTTACAATTAAAACATCTCATGCAATGGATTCAAGTTTCTGTTCTGCTTTGTATGTTAAAAGTTTGAAATACCCACAAGCACAAAGAAAAAGAGGCTGGTCATACTACACAGCTCTATGGCACTCGAGTCGAAACCCTTGACCTTCACCCTGTGGATCATCAGTCCTCGCTCTCAGAAACTAGTGATTTAATGGTGGCCATTTGGGGAAATAGCCCTCCTTTAAGAGTGAGGCAGGAGAATTAATTGCTAACATTTCATAACTCAAGTAGCTGATCAGTAACATCTCCAACCGAAAACTCTTAGCCTTCAACTTCACTCTCGGCATCTTGGACCTAGTTTAGAATCTTAATTGTCTAGAAATTGCAAGAGATCAACAGTAAGGTCAGAAAGCAGCAACCTAGAGGAGAAAGATGTTTATGAAACATGTCTATTGGGCATACTTGGTGAAGGGAGGTAATCTTTCAGCTTCATGAACAATTTCTAGTTGGGCATGTAACATATGACATGCACATACGTATGAATACATGCATAAAATTATACACTGCAAATTGCACAAACTTGGATCTTCGTGCATACAGAGATAATGTTAAGAGGACAGTTTTTACATTGACACAGCTATTATTTTAACTACGTTTACTCCATAGCAATGTTTGTTTTAAATAGCAAT
>OZ038490.1:86144821-86250945 GCA_964036315.1 Acanthosepion esculentum | reverse complement strand
CAACTGATTTGAACTTTAAGTGTTAAATAAGGAATTTATAATTGGTTTACACGTTTTAATAATTTAATAAATATTTACAAATTTATGAATAAATTGGTAAATGATAAATATTGCATTGCATTAGTTTTTAGAATGTTATAAATATACAATCCTTGCAAATAAACAGTGGTTAATATTTTAATATATTCTCAAGAACAAAAAAAGTGTAAATTCCCTATCATATGTTTAGGTTTTATTACAATTCTGATCATCGCTTTTTAAAAACAAACATTGCTGAGTTAAGGTAGTTAAAATAAGTGGTATCAATGGAAAAAACATCCTTTTGTCAGTTTTTTTTGCAGGCCTGAAGGTTCAAATTTGCTAGAAATTGCATGTCTCTGGCTGTTATAAAAATAATATTGCATTCTAGAAAAAGAGATAAAAACTAGTTCAAAAGTAACAAGAGTTAAATTTATTTATCAGTAAAATAATCAGTTACTAATGATAAAAGCCTACAGAGAAATTAATTTTATTTTTTTACTGAAAATGTGTTTAGATTCTGGATGAAAAGCATATTTCATTTGAGCCAAGATTCATCCAGATAAAGTCTTGGTGATGAGTCAGTAAATTATGGTAGTTATTTTTTGTTTTTATAATCTCTCAGATCTTTTTTTGTTAACAAGTGAGAGTGAAGATCTAAAGTACATTATAATTCATAATACCCAGTCTGTAAGATAAATTCGGAATCTCAAACCATTAAGATAGAAAAAGTAACTTCAGCATTTCTATTCCCTGGATTTAACCATTTAAATTATTTTTCTTTATCAAATCAATCTCACAGATGAAATGTCGCAAGCCTCTCACCGTTCTATTGCTATTTCTATGGAAAGTGTTCAGATGAACTATATTCCTTAGTTCTATCACGGCTAAGATTTACCATTGTAGCAAACTACCCTCATACACTCAAGCAGCAGCTTCCCATGAATCACAGCTTTGTGGAATTGACTCCCAGGAAGATGCTTCCCTAATCACTACAATCTTAGTCTGTTAAAGTTTTGGGTTAACACCGTTATCTTCCCCAGATATCTCCATAAAATGTGCCTCTTACTCTGTAACCCTCTACATTGTAAAAAAGAAAAAAAAAAAAAAAGACATGTAATGGCAACATCTTTAAATGGGCAGAAGGAATCCGTTCAGTATTATCAGCATTCTTTTGGATCTGAATTTCCAATTCCTTCAGTAAAAGAATTACTTTCATATTGGTTTTGTTTTACATTGTTCATAATGATACTTAGGAACTTAAAATAATTTTCACTTATATTTGAACAAATTTATTTGTTAATTTTATTTTTATTCCATCTCCAATTACTTTCCAAACCACAAGAAAAAAAAAAAATCAAAAAAATAAAAGAAGAAAAAAAAAAATCAAAGTATTTTTTAATATATTTATTCTTTTGCTTCTTGCATGGTTGGCCAACACCAAAATACTGTTCAAATTAACATCTAATATGCTAAAATGAAAAAAAAAGAAGCTATTTCTGTAACATGTAATACCACAAGGAAGAAAGATTAAAGAAATATACCACAAAATTTCATTTATCCTAAAAATATATTGTAACACAGCTAATTCAAGTGGTGGAGAAAAATAAAATAAATGATACATGGGAAATTGCTATTAATTATATGTTTATTATAAAAAATAAATAAATAAATAAATAAATAAATATATATATATATATATATATATATATATATATATATATATATATATATATATATATATATATATATATGTATATATGTGTATGTGTATGTGTATGTATGTATATGTGTATTAATTATAGAAGGTTTCTAACTACAACCTATTAATGACAACCTTCCCAAACTTTTTGGGATGGTGGTCATTAATGGGCTAAATTTGATGATTGGCCAATTAATTTTACTATTTTTAACCTGAAATTTATTTCAACAAATTTCAGCATTCAATACTGTTCATTGAAAATAAGACAAAAAAGGATTATCAATGGTTAAAAATTAATGAAAGCATTACTGACTGATTAAGGCTACAGAGATATTATGTGTAAATGCAGTCTAACCTTTTGACAAAAAAAATGTATTGAAAATGATTTTACACAAGAAATGAACTGAAAAGCTGGAGAACCAGTTATTGTCAATGGTTAGGAATTAAGGCATTTCCCTTCAATGTCTTGGATATTTGCTGTGATCAACAGAAAATGACAGCTCTTCATAAAAAATAGACAAAGTATTTTAAGAGAGGAAAACACCACAACACAAAGACCTTGAATTTACAAGTGTGTGTGTGTGTGTTTTTATATATATATATATATATATATATATATATATAAAATGTTAGGCCAGACTTGAGTCTGGCCTATGGGTGGATATTTTAAGGAAGTGCTCAATATACAACCCATAAAATTGAACATGCAGAGCGGATAATATAAAAGATTTGAAAAAAAAAATTCACAAACACTACTCGGATTTCAACCTTATGGTCTCATCAGGTGATTACTAGTATTTGCTTTTTTGTGATGTCAACGAATACTTGTTGTCGCTTTCGTAGCGTCAACGAATACTTGTTGTCGCTTTCGTAGCCTCCTACAGTTCGACCAATCAGCACATATCTTGCGATTGGTGGAAGCATGCCAAACTGTACAAAAAAACCCTCGTTACCGCATATACTGCTAGACAGGAGAGTAATGCCATTTTCATGGGGCAAACTTGCCGATGTCACATGCCGACCGTTAAGGTAAGACCCTTATTTTTCTATGCACCAGATGCAAGCCACTCTGGCTTGCTTGCTTCTATGGGGCTGTTCACCACATGTTGTCAAACGCCTTCAAATAACACTCACACTAATAGTACTTGCTTAATAATACTCGCTTGAAAAGAAACCAAATATTGATCCAAATAGTAATATGTATAGTGATCACTTAGACGGCACAGTAATTCCTATACATGCCTGTGTTTGTTCCCTGGTGATCCGTCTTCAAACTACTGTCAGCAGTGACACTTTATTCCTATATAACAATTTTATATCTACTAGTTGAAACCTGGGTAGTTTTGTGTATGAATTTTTTTCAAATCTTTGATATATAAATATATTAGAGGATAAAGCAATAAATGTTCAAGTGACTTATCTCTTGATCAACTCCAGAGTTACTGGTAACACTCCTCATCAGAGTCTAATAAATCTTCATTTACTGAACCTTTTGACACTGATGAGTGTTGCTATCTCTTCAACACTAGTGTTTTACCTAAGTTGCTTGAACATCTAATTAATTTAGCTATTGGTGCTATAGTTAACTATTAAGCACTTTTTTGACAAAAATTCTGCTGGTCACAAAATGTTAAATTCTAGTCATTTTTATAGGTACCATTGTGTGTGTGTGTGTGTGAGTATATATATATATATATATATATATATATATATATATATATATGCACACACAAATGCATATGGGGGAAAAAAATTCTTTCTTGTGATGACTTAATAATTAGTCCCAAAACTGAAGGAAAACTCAACCATATATTGAGAAATGGGTAGACATAGCAGAGTGTGTGTGCGTGCATGCATACACATATTTAGGTACATACCAACATGTATCAAATAATAAGTTTAGCAATGTGTGCCTGTGAATATTTTTACACCTTCAGTGCCAACTTATATGTAGGCCAAGAACAAAACAATAGCGGTCCCCCAAAGACTAAATTGTATTGATGGACAGCAAGTATTAATCATAGAAGCATGCAGAGAACAATGAAGACACGGTGGAACTTTCCAAGAGGGGGATCTTAATGTTGTTTATCATTTAACAGATAAAGTAGAAAAAGCATTGAATACATAGAGTTCTGTTTCTAGTGTCCATCTAAGCACACAGATTTCTTTTTGAGCACAAATACATTTACTCGGCTTAGTATAGCAAATGGTAAAATATATAGAATAGGTGGGGATAGAAGATTATAT
Organism: Acanthosepion esculentum; assembly: GCA_964036315.1. Taxonomy (NCBI): domain Eukaryota; kingdom Metazoa; phylum Mollusca; class Cephalopoda; order Sepiida; family Sepiidae; genus Acanthosepion; species Acanthosepion esculentum. The sequence goes on along the minus strand of OZ038490.1, from coordinate 86,246,978 downwards.
TGCACTAGTATTCGAAGTGGACAGAGCCTAATAGATGATTTCAAAATCACTATTTTTTTTCCATTTTACCCTGACCAGTGGCATAAGTGTAACTATCTCACTCACCTACGAAGAAGGCCATGCCAGGGTGTTCTATATATTTACTAAGCTCTGTGTTGTACAAGACAAAATGGGAGAGAATGAAGCTAAGAAGATTGTGTTGTGCCTATCAGATCAACTTCCTTCTTTAATTCACCAGTTCAAAACTCTACAAGTAGAACATGCCATGCTACTTCAACACAGTCAAATCAGCCTCATTTCCTGCATATTCCAATTATAAGGAAGAAGTTCCACACAGCTTCTCCTCCCAAAACTGCTATTTTGTGGAACAGACTATTGCATGGATGCTTCCTTGAATGCTACAATCTTAACCTCTTCAAATCAAAGGTCAACTGTTATACATCCTCTTTAACCTCATAATTTTCACTCCCTTCTACCTCCGCTTTCATTTATACCGCACACCTCATTCATAATGAACATTTTAACAGTAACTATCTACTTTGAGTTCTTCTTGAGCCTTGTACCGGACAAATCTTGCAACTGGAAAGTAACTGCCTGCTTTTCAAATCGGTTTTTGAAATCTTAACTGTTTTACTTGGGCTTGAACCTTGACACCAGCAGAAAATACACAACTATCACAGCCACCAAACAGGCCAGGTTGTTAATGATATTTAAGCTGAGTTGAGTGTGTTACAAAGTGGTGACTCGGTGGTTGAAAGATGTTGTTGGGCCAATTTGCCTGCCTTCAAAAACCAGAGAAAGGTATGAATCCATCTCTCCTCCACCCAGCTATGGGTTCAATAGCAGAACAGACTGGATCCTATAGCCTTGGTTGGCAACCAGTCTACTGGAGAAATAAATGGCAACCTACTGTAGGAAAATCTACCAAGTCAGATAATTGAAAGAGATATGATCACCTAAGTATTCATTATGTATGGCACTTAACTGACTGTTGTATGTAGCCCTGGTGAAGCACATACTATGCAGCTAAAGAAAGGTTTTTTACATTATTCAGACTATTGTCCTCATCTTTGTTGCCATATTTATTACAACGTTTCGGCCATTGTACGCTCCGGCCTTCTTCAGGTGGTTGGAATGTCGAACTGAACCCTTTATTTCGCTCACTTGGGTAGACTGTTCTAGTTTCACGTACCATGTTTAATGGATGTCAGTTATCAGTTATCTCCTGTTAATTCCCCTCTCCAAGTTCTCCACTGCCTTCACCAGGTATTGAACTCACACTCTTTGGGTCCTGTCACTGGATTTAACCAACGCCTTTAACCATTGTGCCATGTGTCCTTGCCGGCCGAAACGTAATAAATATGGCGACAAAGATGAGGACAATAGTCCGAATAATCTAAATTCAGTACATAATACCGCATCTCAGAAATATAAACAGATACTAAAGAAAGGCTTGTTCACATTGACTTGATGATCGCAATTAGTCAACTAAAAATCAAGATTTGAAATATTAGCTTTTACCTGAGCTCAAACATGGATCACTATCTGTGTTCGATAAACAATTATCTCAGCCACTAAGCATACCTTGCTTACAGGTTTAATTACACAAATGCATAAGTAACCTAGAGAAGGGAATATGTGCTTTTGCAGATAAGGAAGTATGCATGTGCATTTCTTGTGTAGTTGGGTTAAAATGTGTCCATAGCCATAGATATTTTTACATAACTTCACATACGATGCATGAATTCGTAAATGGGTTTGCCTTGGTTTGAGTGGTTGAAATATTTGTGCAAGAATGGGCATGGAGGTGTGGTTAGTTCAGTAGTGCCGTCTTCCTGTCACATATGGATGATATTGATTGTTTTAAGTGACAACAGGAGACACTTTATCTTTTCTCAGCTTGAGGCACATGCCTTTCCTTAAAAAAAAAAAAAAAACAACAAAAAAACACCAAGAAGGTGATACATGCATAAAAACACAATATAAGCACATATATGTAAGGAATATAAAAAAAAAAATAATAACTTGTAACTATTTGGCTTCTGTCAAGGCTGACTATAAGGGTAACAGCTTTTTACTATTACTCCTTAAGCAGATAAGATAGTTACAGGATTGTGTACTTCTCTCATCCATCAAGCATTGTCACATGTTTGTGACAAAGATAATTTATTAGGTAACCTGGTAATGAGACAAAATCAAAAGAGAATTGGAGTTATGCCTTTCCCAAGTGTATTAGTGCAAAATGTGCATAAACAGCTTTTGTCAAAATTTTATTCTATTTTTTGTGTGGATAATGGTTAGATTACTTTAACTTCCTTTGTAGATAAATTAATATTCAAGAAAGAGGATGGGGGTGATTATTCTTATTCATATAGAATAGGATGAACAAACATTAAGATTAATTGAAAATCAATTACCTATCAATATAGGAAATGATGTAAGGGGAAATAAAATGCAAGATCATACAACATTAATTTAAGTTTAGACATACTGAAATCAATTTAGACAAGGTACTAATCCCTCAAATATTCCATACCAACAAACCACAGCTGTTAGCGAGAAAAACAAGTCACCTTTTGCATAGATGTTTGTTTTGAGCAGACACTTTAAAGATAATTTAATTGCAAATGAGTGTACACTTGACCCTAACTTTTCCTTAGCAGTATTTAATTTTTGGTTTTTATATACTTGACAGAGTTTTCCCTATTGCCTTTATTCTTTAAGAAGTCTCCGAAAACAAAGTCACAAAAATTGGAACACACAAATATGCATTCAGCTGAAGACAGAAACTTCAGGAAATTTTTTTATTTTATTTTAACTTTATACAAACACATCCATTGATAAGGAAAGGAAAAGAACTCCCCACCCTCGGCTAATTTGTGGTCAGCAGTGGGAGTAAACAAATGTTGTAAGAAGTAAGGAGTGAAACACATAAGTAAACTTTGCTTGGTTCCTGCACCCACCTCCCAGTTGACCATCCACTTTTCAATACTGCCCTCCCCCACTACCGCCAACTCCTCCACTCTTTTCCACTCTAGTTATTTGGGTTAAGGTTGCAAGTCAACTTTTGGGCTATGTCAATTTAAATTTCAGATATTCAGAGATCCAATGAAATTGGAGCCAAAATTAGATTTTGCAAATGTATTTTTTTCTTATTAAATTCTAAAGTATTTTTTTTGCATTGATATCATCAAATAAATAATTATAGACTGCGCCAATGTGCCAGAGAAGTACTTTAAAATGCAAATTAAGCAAAATAATTCAATTTATAGCGTCAATTTGGTAGAATTGTTTTATCAACTCTTTGTGGGTCATCTAAAGCTGAAACATTTTAAATTCTAAGAGTACTTCTCTTTTTGTGAATGAATATTGCATTAAGAATGTTTCGAGAATAATCATTTTTCCAGATTAATTGACGGCTTCTCTTTTGGGCAGTACACAGCATTTTCTTTTTTTTTAATTATTGCCATTCAGCCTATTGCTCAGTTTTATCACTATAGTTTTTAAATATCCCACATTCTAATAAACATTTTTCTTAGGAAATAAGATTTGTATGATCGTGGGTGAAAATTTACCATGAAAGATTCTGAAGTTAGGACACTTTCAATAACTTTTCATCCTCAAATATTTTTATACATGTAAAACACTTAATTTTTTTAAAAATTACTTTCAATCATAATGACTGCGATCATCATGCTATGGCTGTTAGTAAACAGCATAGATAAAAAACAGAATAAGCTCTCAGTATTGTCCATTAATAGTTGTTAACTCAAGCAACTGAAATTAATATTAAAGAAATACTAGTAAAAAAATGGATAATAGTTCATTTAATAAAATTCAAGATAAAATTATCTTAGCATCTGTGATTCTAAAGTCGGTTAAACTTTTTGAATTTTTACTGTAGACACAAAAGAAATTTTATTTCAGACAGGAATATTTAGGGTTGGAGAAAGAGTTTTTAGTAGATTTTAAGTAAATATAAAAAATATTTAGTTATTTGTACATATTCAATTACACAAGTCCCATTTTGTTGCACTACCAGCTTCATTATTCCATCCTCCCAGAAATTGGCATCTTTTTGGGTGAGGATGTAAGTGGTTTTTACAGGCTTTCAAAGAATTGAAGTTCTTCTCATTAAGAGAATTTGGTAGGGATCAAAATAAGTATTAACCTGAAGGTGCAAAAGTCAGGTGAGTAGGGCAGGTGCAGTAGAGGATTCCAGTCAAACAGTACCAAATTCTGCTCAGTCAGAAAAGAAATGTGTGGTTTGGTGTCATCCTAATGGAAGACAACATTAGTTGGTTCACTTAGAAACAGTACTGAACCAAATTCAATGTTTGATTTTGCAAAACCCACCCGGTACACAGCTGACCAACTTTTAGAGTATTTAATGCTTAGATCATTTCATTCTGCAACGGGAACCTTTTTGCTCCACATTGCTTTAAACTACTTTTTTTTTTCTTGAAAATTGTCTGTGATCATTTTTTTTTTTCAGAAATGGGTTGTTTTAGTTGCATTTGAGCAACAGATGAAATGCATTCAATTTTATTTGTTAATTCATGAAGCCTCCAAATATCATAGCAATTCATGTATCCAAGTGTTTATCTTATAAATCTCAATTGAAACATGTAGAGTATCTCTACAAGAGCCCGTGTTGTGATCTTGATTATTTTAAAACATTGTTTCAATTTGGTCATTATCAATGAGTGCAGGCCTGCTGGAATGTTCTTGGCCTTCCTCATCAAAATTTCTACTTCTGAACCCAGTGCACTACTTACAAACAGTACTCTCAGCTATGGCACCATCTCCATAAATGGTACATAATTTTTTTTTTTTTTTTGTTGGCCGTTTTGTACAGTGTCTTTCATTTCTGGAAATAAAACAAGATATGACATTTTTCTCCATTTTTCTTTTTAAAGGTATAAAAAAAAAAAAAAAATTTTAAAAAAATTAAATTAAATTCATAATCCACACATGAATTGTTAAAGTGTCACCTACCTTTCAAAATATGTATGGATCTCATCAATTTCAGTCATGTGTGAAATGATGCGTTCAAATGTCACCTATTGAAAAACACTATGAACTGAATATTTGTTCTAACAAAAGTCAACTTCCACAGTTGATTAGAATAGCGAAAAACAACCTTGCCTGAATAGATACCTCAATTGATATGAAGAGAGTTAACACAATAAGCCATAGAATTTTCTATATGTACATTTACACAATTTGCTTTCATTCAGCAGGCTTTACATGCATTTCCGCAACAATGCTTTTTGCTTCCCTTGCAATCAATTGACAAAAACTCTTTTATACAACAGAAATAAAAGCAACATTGTTTTTAGGATTATTTTTGGAAAGTTAAGACTGAAAGTGAACTTCTTACCAACAGAGCAGAGGCACCTGAAAATCTAAGTTCCACATCAAAGAAAAAAAGGTAACCAGCTCCTAAAATGAGTGACTTTACACTACTCAATAGGTAGATGTTCAATAAGCAATAAGTACAGATAACTACAGAATGAAAAACTATAGTTGCATCTTGTAGGTGAAAACATAAAAATAAAACCAAATGTGTGTGTGTATGTGTGTGTGTGAGAGAATAGATTGAGCTAGGGGCACTTTTGCCCAGCACTGCAAATTTGTACAAAACCAGAACATTCGTCTAAAAACTTGAGTCATGATCTGAAATAGCCTTGTCAGATTGAGACTTTTAAATGGATGTCATGCATAGCACCGAACACATTCAGAAATATCTAAACTGACAATTCTATACAGCTGCTTTCTAAGATCAATGTTTAAAAATGGCAAGTGGAATCTATGGATCTTGGTAAGACCATCCTTCTTTGAACATTTTGACCTGGTACTACATAATCACAAATGAAGAACTGTACCAAATAATAGAAACAACATCACTTAAGGACTGCCAACAGCTATGGATAGCACATGTAATGCAAAGAGTAAACAGACATGATCAAGAGGTTGACAATTCACACTACTTCAAATAAAAGGTTAAGAAGGAAAACCCCATCAATACTGGAAAGAGCAATAATAGTGACTGAACTTGAGAAACCTATTTTCTTGAAACATTTTAAAGAGAAAGATTTTATAACTTCAACCAAAAGCTGCCTAGGATGTTTGTGGTCAATGAATGCTTATCAGAAAAAAGTTCTGATGCCATTTAACAAATCCTAATAATAATAATATTACAAGCAAAACTTATAGTTAATAATGATCTTTGGGAATGAAATGATATAAATATATACTTTGAAAATTTATGAAAATGAAAATGTCACCACAAGAGGTGGCTTCTGCTGGAATAGTGGCTCAAAAACTAATGCCATAAACCATTACTAGTACTACTCATGTGAGTTTGGTCCTTAAGTTAAAACATTGTACCAGATTAAGCTAAACTTGTTTGAGTATTAGTGCTTTTCTCCCAATGCCACTTCCCAGCTCATGTCAATCTCTAATGCAAAGAAACAATTGCATAATGCAGTAGAACAAGGGAAATGGACTTTGTTTTAGCAGGTTGTTTCATTACTTGTAAAAACAAAGCAAGATAGAGAGGAGGGATTGTTTGCTGATTGATCTCAGACTATTCTGAGCATAGTGGTCCCTCCCCCCACTGCATACTCTACAAGTATGGCCATGTGTCAAACTAAGATGAGTCAATATTTACCTGTATGATAGAAAGAATGTAGGAGGGAAATAATTATCACACACTCTCCTGATTCAGTTATTCAAATGTCACTGGAGCTTTAAACTTTTTGTATTCAAGCTAAAACTCACAGAGAGTGAAAACACATTCAATGACTGACCTTTGAGAAATTAATTACTATCAATTTTAATTAGAAATGAAGAGAATGTAATGTAGCAGCAAAAAAAAATTTCAATAGCAATTTCAAAATCCGCACAAGGAAGAAATAGGAAATGTTTATAAATTTAACAGGTTTTGCTTTTATTAAAGCTTTATCAGAAAATGAAATATGGAAGAGCAAAAAAGTGTGTTTTTCATAATTTCATTTTCTGATGAAGCTTTAATAAGGGAGACATGTTAAATTTATAAACATTTCTTATTTCTTCCTTATACTATCATCCTGTCAAATTCTAATATAGAAAGGCAAATGAACACCAAAGTGAAAAAAATTCTACATAATGCATTTCGTCCTCTAACAGGATTAAAGAGGCAACATTCTGTTTCATGCTAAATGCAATTGTCAGGCCAATCTCCCAATGGGCTGACATTTGTGTTTAGTATGAAACAGACTGTCACCTCTGGGCACTGACTTCAATGTCCGCTCTTATATTTACATGCACTATAACTTTAACCCATATGCAATATTTATCCACATAAACTAATTTTTTTTTTTTTTTAAATTTTACTAAGTATTTTGACCAGTACTCAGATTGCTTTATTTTCACACAAGAATTACTACTAAAATTACTTAAATTTTTTAAGCTTGGGATTAATAAATGGAAAATAAATTTCAGTTTAACTAAACGAGTAGAATTGGTAGAATTCTTGAATACAGTATAAAATCATAACAGCATATTTAGTAACATTTTGTTTTTAAAGATGAAAAAAAAAAAAAAAAAAAAAGAAAACAAGTCAATTCTCTATTTAGTGGACTCTTCTGTTGTTAGAGCAGAAATGCTGCATGTTTATATCAGAAATATTGTGTTCAAAGAAATTGAATTAAACTAAGAAACAGGTTCCAATAACATAAATTAGAGTATGGACAGTATTTAATACATGCCAACAATTTCTTTAAAGTGTTTGTTTTTATTCATAATTGTTTTTATTACAATTTTTTTTATACATCACAAAAATATTAAAGAATCTGCAAAGTAATTATTTGTGGGATTTCTATTTTGCTGAACCCTTTAACAGAAGCAAGATAAAGAAATTAAGACAAATAGATCAGTTACTCTTAAAAAAAAAAAAAAAAAAAAAAAAAAATCTTCAAGCAAAACATCGCAAGATTCTTCTGATGTGGTCTCCAAGCAAAGTTTAGAATGTGTCATCAAGTAAGCAGTTAACATTGACTTATAAATTCTTTTACTGACTACCAGTAGGTAGTTATTCATTCTACTCGAATAAAGCTATTTTAAAGTGAGAATCCCACTTGTATATGAGATTAATGACAAAAATTGTTTTAGATCTCTCAGCAATTTCCCTTTTGGTGTGCCTCTGGCATCAGGGATTGACCTAGACCCTTCCCTATTCAGTGCAATGGGAGAGTTGCTGCCTTGAGGTATGGCTCCCTAGAGCAGAGCTATTATTCTATATTAATATATCATTCTGGCTACAAATAGTCTGAGTATGATCAGGGTTAGATGAGTAACACGTCTGTCCAGATCATCCATCAAATCACTATTTTTCTTAATCCAGTATAAATGCCATACTAATTTGAATTACACTTCCTTCACGAGGAGTGCAATTGGCAGAACATGGATGGTGATTGTTGTTGCTAACAACGAAAACAAAATTAAGCCAAAAGTAAATAGTAAAAAAAAATTACTGTAAAAATTCCATGAAAATCTCAACAAAAAATAGTTTTTTGAAAATTCTTTTTAAATGACCAAACAGAAGAATCATATGGCACAATTTGATTCAAAGTCATAATCATAACATGATAGAACATTACAACAATCATTTGTATTAATCAAGGTTTAATTATGTCTATATAACTCATGCCTTTAGATAATATAACATCAAAAAAGAAAATAACATCATTACCTTAAAGCTAATGATTTCTTCACAATATATCATCTTATAAATAAATTTATTTTAATAGATACTTTTAGTTTTTTGATGAAAAAGTTCTTGGGCTTCATTGCAAGCAAGTCCTGATTTCTTACGGATTATTTTCTTGTGTATCTAATTAGCAAATGAAAAATTGGTCTGACACAGTTTTGAAGAAAAGAATAGATTATAAAAAAGACTAATAATTTGCATAATGGTTTCAATTCATTAACCAACATATTTAATATTTTACTGCAACATACATCTACTTGTTGCTTTGAGAATTTCATTGCCTCTGAGATTTTCTGCTGCCCCTTTTATTTGTAAACAAACTAAGCAAAATATCAGTCAGTATACATTTTCTGCATTTTAACTATCAAAGCCTGATGATTGAATACATTTTCCTTTACTTGTTAAAATTGTAAAATAAGCATATCTATCTTATATCCATTTTGACTTGCATCACAAACAAGGCAAATGCATGTTAGCTAATAAAATGCTTATTTTATTTTTTTAGAAGATACAAAATAAAAAAATGGTGATCACTTGTAAAGAAATTTACATAATCATTTACAAAAGGAAATTTACATTTCAGGAAACCTTTACCTACTCTACACATGTGCCAAATAACAAAGCATGTTAATTGTTATTAACACAATTAAATGCTAAAAAGTAGCTTTGTTTCACCCCACATATTAATGCTGTATCTATGCTTAAAAAAGAAAGAGCTAATTAGTCGACACATTTGTTTTTCCGTGTGATCAATATAAAGCAACTGAATTACATCTGGCACTTCTAACAATGCACACACACACAGGTTTCGTAATATGACTCCACCCTTATTGAATCTATTGATCTTTCAAAATGTCTTATGCAATGAAGATTCAAATCAGGTTGCTAGCAATGTGTATTTTCATAGAAAATGGTTTGTTAGTGACAATGCATTAATGTTTGATGACAACATTAAGTCGGTACCTGGTATATTTCTTTAAAAGTAAATTAAGGGCAGTTTTAATGCCTCAGTAAATCTCTCAAAGTTTTTTGGCCAAACTTATTCCAGAGACATAGAATCCAAATTACAGATGTTTTCTTTTTTTTCTATGTGTTGTATCGCTTCAAGACATGGGTGAGCACGGCTGTCTACAATTTCCTATACTTTGTAAATCAAAGTAATGCATTTTCTCTTACTATCCCTGCCAGTCCCTGTTCCGACATTTATTTGCACAAGTTTTTTTTTTTAGATCAGTTACTTGATGTTTCCCTGTTTCTTTTGCTTTCTATATGTCCTATGAGTGTCATATTCTACAAGCCCCTCTTCCTCATTTTGTATCCCAGAAATTTCAACCAGCACTTGCTGATTTTAAGTACAAATCTCCTTTCTCTTTCCATAAAGATTCCTCATTGTTCACAGGCGGCATCCATGGTGTTTTAAGCATTCTGTAGAACCACATATCTGTTGCCTTGGGTCTCTTCTTTGTAAGGAAATTGTTCAGCATTCACTCCCATATAAGAGAACTGATATTACATAGCAGTTCATCACTCTTTTCTGTGTTTCTAATGAAATTTACCGTTAACTTTTAGAAAGCATCTTTCGTTATTCCAATGTGCCTTCAGATTTCAGTGTCACACTTTCCATCATCTGTTAAAACAATTCCGTTTTAATTCAGTACTACCAGATAAAACTTTCCAGTGATGATGAGTTTGAGAATATATGCCTGTATTCAATTAATAAATCAACAATTGCAACAAAATTGAAACATTCATTGATCATCTCCATTACAAATGAAAAAAAAACCCTGTCATGCATGACATCAACAACAAGAGATAATGAAACGTTACAATTAGGATGCCAATTTTTGATAATGATTAGACATAACTTTACACTAACAAGGAGGTGAAGAAAGTAAGAGAAGTCGAGCACTTAAGTATTTAGGGGTGGAGTTCAAAGCAAAGACAGCAGAAGAGAAAAAGTACATGGTCTCATTAATTATAAAGATATATTTATATGTCGTATCTCCACACACAAACATCTTTCTATAAAAAGATTGTGCAAGATATCAACAAGAACCGTTACAACTAGTACCAGTTTCAAAGTTATTTTTTTTTTTTTTTGCAATCCCTAAAGAGTCAGGTCATATTTTCTTTAAAGTGCATAATTCCTGAAATATCTGTTGGAGGGATGATGCCCACTCAAGGGCCATTGAGTCCTGTCTGAGAATTGGATGAGGGAGTGGGGGCAGGAAGAAGGTTGCCACAAGAAGAGAGATTTGTTACTCGAGATGACTTCCAAGATTTAAGTCAGGAAGTAGATGAATATTATTTTTACACCTGTGTGTCATGGAGCAGGGGACAGGGTGTCAGGTCCTCCTTTATTGAATGAATACAGAGAGAAAAAAAAAGTACCTTTACATAGTGTAATCAAGCCTATCTACATTATTACTACTGTTGTGAGTTGAATCCTCAATGGGTTTCTCACAATGTGTGGCCTTTTGCCAAACTTAGGAATTAATGATCAATAAATGAAAAATGAAGAGACTCAAAATAATGGAGATGTGGTTCTACTGAAAAATGGTAAGAATGATAGAACGTGTGAACAACAAGGTTAAGTCTTAAGGAAAATAATCAGAAAGAGACAAATGAAATTTGTTGGACACATGAGGAAAGAAAGATTAGAGAATTTAAAACCCACAAGACATATGGAAGGCAAGAGAAGCAGGAGAAAAAGTATGTACCCTATTTAACAAGTTTGTGAATGAATAGAATAGGGACAGGGATGATAAAGGGTAAAAAAATGTACTTAATGCAACAAAAGACAAGTTGTAGAAGGCCCTAATCTCCCACATCCTGTAAGATCCTGGTACATAAATGAAAAGAAAGAGGTTGAATAAAAAGAAAGGAGAGAGAGAAAGAGATGGAAGAGCAAATAAAAAGAGGAGTGATAGAAATTAAGGAGGAAGTGAAAAGCTGAAAGAAAGAGGAGTGAAGTACATTGAACAGAAAAAAGATATGATCAAGTAAAAATGAATACAAAAAGTGTAAATGACAGGTGAATGAAAGACTCATTTTCTCCTTTCATTCTTACATGGATTGTGAGGGGGGGGATAAATAAATAATAAAAAAAGGGAGTGAAAGAGAAAAGGGAGAGAAAATGATAGTTATGAGTAAAACAGTCCACTGATAATGTCTTTCAAAGAAAAGGCCTCAAATGGTTGAGGATAATCTACATTACTTAAGATTAATGAGATAATCTTTTGCAGTGATCAGGGTCATGGCTAAGGTGACAAGGGGTAATATATTTGTTGCATGCACTATTGTACCATTTTTAATAAATAGACATGAACATTTATTTATCAGGCTCTCCTGGTTTACTGGAACAAATGGTGTTATGACAGTGAAGTTTGTGATGAGGTAGAAATCACATTAAGTTATAACATCAAAAGATAAGGATAAAAGAAACATACACTGTGTATTTGTAAAACCTTTTTGAGTTAATATTTTATTATCTTTCATACCAAAAGAATTATTTGAATAAATTATTGTTATAACCATTTGATTTAATAAAATTTATTTTACCTGTATTGAATTTTAGGTTTTGATATATCCAACAATACAGGTAACTTATGCTGATGGAACTTTGAATCAGAATTTATACAGAAATATTTAAATGTTAACATTAAAAATTATAATAAAGTCTGTATTAAAGCTACTATCACCAATGTACCTGAATTTCAATATAGTACTCAAGATCACAATATCTAACTTTTCATCTATTTTGATGATGTTTTTTGACATGCACAGAAAACAAAAAAAAACAGATTTCAAACCATAACAGTACATTAATTTTTCTTATGAGTATTTCTTTCATTATAAATTTCAATTACTTTTTATTTTAACTCTTAAATCATAATCATCTCTGTCCTGGGTATGACGATAAACTACGTCCGCATCCTGGGTAAGACGATAAACTACGTCCAATAGCAAAGCCTCTGATCAGGAGGTTTTGAGAAGTGTGGAACCACCTCTTAATTGCTGGTGATCCCAGGTTCACTCTGACCCGGGATGGTAGCCCCTGTTAGGGTCCCAGCAATGGGTAAATAGTTAACCCCTAAACTGGGGTCAAAACACACTATGAAAGTGTAAAAATGTGTTTTAATCCCAGAAATACTATATAAAAATATTACCAGCAATAAATTTTTGAAGAAAAACTATTACCAGCTATACATTTTTGAAAAAAAAAAAAAAATCTTGTCAACATTAAATAACACATTGAGATTGATATGCTTTAAAATAAACCAAACTATACAGTTTTGAAAAAAAAAAAAAAAATTACCAGAAATAGATTTTAAGGAAAAAAAATATTACCAGCAATACATTTATGAAGAAAAATATTACCAGCAATAAAAATTGTGAGCATTAAATAACCCATTGTGGTTGATATACCGTAAAACAAAACAAACCATAATCATGTGAGAGACCCGTTTCTGCCTTCCATCAGCATGTCTAATGTTAATCTTCAGGCTTGTTGCATCTCCTTGGGTGGACATTCTCAGCTGATTTGAAGTGGAAAGACTATATTGAATCCATTGCTAGGTCAGCTGCTAAGAAAGTTGGGTCACTGTATTGCGCTAGACAAGTTTTCTCTCCAGAATTTATCTTGCAAATCTATAAGTACCATTTGCCCATGTTTAAAATACTGCTGTCATATGTGGTCCTGTGTTCCTGCTATATATTTGGGGATTTTTGAAAAAATTCAAAGAAGAATCAGCAATATTATCAGTCCTGACCTGGAATCTCGGCTTCATTGAATCCATTGCTAGGTCAGCTGCTAAGAAAGTTGGTTCATTGTGTTGTGTTAGATTCTGGAGAGAAAAATTGCCTATCTTGCATATCTATGTCTACCATTCTTCCGTGCTTAGAATACTGCTGTCATGTATGGTCCTATGCTCCTGCTATAATTTGGAGATCCTTGATAAAATCCAAAGAAGAATCAGCAATATTAGTGGTCCTGACCTGGTATCTTAGCTTCAGTTACTTTTCCACCACTTTAAAGTTGCTTCCCTGTACCTTTTCTATAAATACTTTCATGGTAATTGTTTGGATGAGAGCATTGCTATGGTACCGAAACTTAATGAATTTTAAGTACAGTACTAGATTGGCAACAAAGTTTTGTCAATTAAAGTTGAATAATGTAACTGTAAGTTACATGCTAACAATTTCTTTTCTCACACTTCTTGCTTGTAAACTCTTTTGGCTCCATGCTTTCTGGCCAACTTTAATTTTCAAAAACTGAAATATAATGTCAATCAATGTCTTCCTGATTACTCTTCTATTGTTCTCGCTCCTTAATGTTTCCGTTTTCTAATTCTTTCAGTAACTCATTGTGTCTTAGTGGATTTACTGCCTTGCTTGGGGTAAATTTGATTTGAAAAAAATAAATAAATTTCACAATTGTAACCATTATGACTAGAGTAAATGTCTAGTGAGAGTCAAACTCAAATCTCTAGACCTTGGGGGCCTGCTTTTTCTCTGTCGGTCACATAGTAATTGGGCTATGAAGGTCAAACATCAAGGATTCAAATCTAGCTATATATGTTTGTTTTTTGTTTTTTAAAATTTCTTCTAAACGACTGATATGCAGCATTTTTATTTTTTATGATCTACACCATTAGTAACAATAGCATAATTATTATCTTAGAGTTGTGATAAAGAGCAACACCTATCATCCATTTTACACCCCCCTCTAATCTTTTGAACAGGGATAGGAGGATTGGTTTCCAGTTCCTTCTAAATTCTGCTTCACCTATATATCTAATGTCGCTGCCTAAACTCTGAAATTTTATTTACTATTACCCCCCCCCCCGGAATAGAGCAGTTTGCTTATTGTCTGGTGCAGTCTTCTCTGGTCTTTTGAACAGGAGTAGAGGTTCATCCTTTATTTCCCCCATTTAGGATTTGGTTTCTAGTTCCTTCTAAAGTCTTTTCCTTCTCTTTCACTTTCAGTAGCCCCTTGCATCATAGTGACATTATCTTGCTTTTTTAAGCTTAATTTTTAGGTTAACGTTTTGGTTTTGTATCATTTTGCGGCATAAATATACACAAATGCTAGTTGAAAATAATTGACAATGTTTCATATAAGACAATTTCTTCTGGTTTGTTAATAGTGGTTATTCCATTAATATCAATACTTCGTTGATGGCATAAATATCACTGTAGAGATATGCCAATATTAATCTATGGCAAACAGGTCTCTTCTATTAGACAAGATGGTGAAATAAATGAAATAGAAGTAGGAGCAACACAGCAAAAAATGGTATGCATAGACAATGTAGCTTATATAGAAAGATATGTTTCCAAGAGGGTAGCACCTTACATGATGAGGTGCTGATAAGTTCTTGGCCCAACCCATTTCCCCAAATCTAGCCAAATGGTCAAACATCAGGATATTTTTTTGTTGTTTTTCATGATTCTTGGGTGGGCTGAGAACATAACATACTTTTATACTTAATTTGTATATATGGTAGAATTCACTTGAAATGAGCAATAACAGATACATGTTTATATCCTAAAATCTTCATTTCAATCTAGGACTTGTAAAATCAATAATTTCACATTCAGCATAAATCACCACACTAACATTTATTTTACAAAAAAAAAAAAAAAAAAATCCCCTAAAAAACCTGGAGGTAAATGCCAAATAGAGAGCATATATATTTAATATCTACGTAGTAAACAGTCTATGCGTTCTGCTGTTTGTTCTTCCCTGCAACTCCAATGAGGGGTAAAGTAGAAAAGTAAAAAAGTGAAATAAATGAAAAAAAAAAAAAAATCAATATCATTACTCCACCAACAGCTGGACAGGTTACTTCTATCTAGCCATAGTTAAGGAGAGAGAACAATTCCTGAGGTATGCCAGGCATCCTGTCTATTTGTAAAGTAAAGATGCCAGAGGATGTCCACAAGCACTCTCTCTCTCTCTCTCTCTGTCACACACTCCTTCATATGCATATATGTGAGAAAAAGAGAGACTGGATGTGGATGCAAAAAAAAAAAAAAGAAAAAAAAAGTGCCCTAATTGCAATACTCAGACACTTTTTCCAAACGTTCTTTTGGCAGAGTGATGGCTGTTAGCAATCTCTGCTCACAAGCCATTGAGAATGAGTTTGACTCACACTGGGTGTCCCATTATTGTCACCAAGCCCTAGACAAAACGAAGCTTAATAATTATCTACTTTTGCACATGCAGGCAAAAAGTTATCAATACTTTGCTTGACAATCATTTTAAAGTTTAAACTAAATTTTATGCAAGGAAAAGAAAAAAGTAACGAAGAACAGAATTTATAAAACAGAGCCTTGATCCACTTGAAATAAATATGAGGAGGTGCTGAAAAGTTCTGACTATCCAGGAAACCAAGCTCCCATCCCTGGCAAAAAAACCCCAAAAAAAACCTATGGCTTCTTCCTTGATTGATTTCATCTCAATATCAAGAAACAAATTAGACAACTTGAAAGTATCAATATAAAAATAAGTAGACAATATTAGTCAACAAAACATACATACATACATACATATATATATATATATATATATATATATATATATATATATATATATATTAGTGATGGATTTTTTTATTTTTTTTATTATTAATTTTTTTTTTTATTTAATAATTTATCTGATAGATTTTATTACATGTTATTTTTAGTGGATATTCATATTTGACTAGCTGCTCCATTTATTTTATGAAATAGTATATTTATTTTCATTTCCGGGCTGAATAACTGAGAAATCTTATTAAAGAAAAATATGTACTCTCTGGAAGGATTCAAACCTGTGACTCCCTGGGCAGGAGAATCTGTTGTTAGATCAAACATGCTTATACTGACCCTATAGGAAAGTTGAATAATGCCATATATATATTATATTAGGCACCTCCACTGAATTTTCCATACCTAAGTTTTAAAATTATATTTTAAAAATGAAAAAGCATTCTTGAAGATTTCACTTTAGTTTTAATTGAAAGCTAAATGATTAAATATATTATTTCCAGTTAGTAAAATATTTTGGTGTATTTCTGATAGAAATTATATAGATGTCAAATAATTGCTTGATTTCTAAAGAATTTTTAAAAAGTGGCAATTTTCTTAATTTTAAGAAATTTGTAAACAAATTTATCAGTTTTAAAAATCTTTCAAAATTAAATTATAGATTTGTAACGTTATTTGAGTAAAATTAGAAAATTTAAAGTTAAATTAATCTGATTTGAAATAAATATTACTTACTTATAACATAAAAAAAACAATATACAAACATTTCTTAACAATGGGTCCCCTCTTTCTTTGATCTTTATTGATTTATTGAGAAACTTTCAATGTGATGACAGCTCTTATGGATGAGCAGAAATGATATAAATTTATGGAATCTAAGTGAACACATTTTTTTAAAATTTTTAACTACCTAGTAATTTTTACAAATTAACATATTTTCAGCAATTATTTAATATTTTGACTTTTAGTTAGGTTTCAAGAAGCTTTATGAAATTTGCATTTCATCTCTAAGTTCTTAAGTTTACTAACTTAAACAAAAAAATTAATTAAGTATGAACCAAACTAAAATAAGTACATAAAATAAAAATATTTAGTGAAATAGCAATTGAGTAAAACTTTTTTGATATTTTGAAGGGATGATTAGCAAAGACATTAATGATGAAACAGAACTGAATTAAAAGTGAAATAATTGCAGTGTGTCAGATGACATTTAAATGACATGACCATTTTAAGGATTATGTAATGTATAGATTCCCATAGGTAGAAATTAGGAAAGTTTTTTTCACTAAAAATTATTTAAAAAATTTAAAAAAATACTTTGGTACAAATGACTTATGAGCTTTTCAAATTTTGATTTGTAAATGTACTTTTCATTTAACAACAACAGCAAACCACCATCTTGAAAGCAATGAAGAATTTAAAACGATTTTTGAACTATATTATTATAATTAAAATTTTTAAAAATGAAAAATTCTTGTAAAAATTCATTATTCATCGAGAATTTTTTAATTTCTTCAGACAATAGTGATCTTAATATAACTTATTTACAAAAGCAATTAAAAGCTTTTCTAATTAAATAATGTTACACTTTTATTGCATTTTTTATTCTAGAATTCAGAGCATTTTTTTTATGAAACGAGTAACAAAAAAAAAATAAAAAAATAAAAAATTCATGATTTACTTTCTCCAAAAAGTCATGTTTTTAACTAATACCCCCACCCTGCTAAAAATTTAATTTCTCGAAATTTCAAGAAATTAAGTAAGTGGGTGGTGAAAAATTTTTTTTTACCAAGATTTTCTAAAAAGAAAAATTTCAAAAATAATTTAATTAATTTCTGAATATGCCCTGAAAGTTTCATTAAAATCTGACAATTATTTGAATTTTGCAAGAATTTCTGAATCAATGTGTTTTTTACCAAAAAAAAAAAAACGAAAAAAAAAAAAAAAAAAAAAATAAACAAACAAAAAGCGTAACCTTTTACCTTTGGTCTGCCGGTGACATAAAAAAACGATTTTAACCAAAATTTACAATGTGCTACAAAGGAGTAAAAATTAAAAAAAAAAAAAAATACTTTGGTCTTTCCTCTTAATAATAACAACAAACATTTTGATGACAAAACTTTATTTTTATTGAGTTTGGGGCCTTTTTTTTCATTATGCTATGCTGTTTTTACACAATCAATTGGAGGTGTGTGTGTGTGTATATATATATATATATATATATATATATTGCAGATCTGCCTAATTTGGAAGTTGAGGCTTGTAATGAAAATCTTTTATATTTATCTCATTACATATAAGAAAGGAATTTGCTTTATCTCATCAGGTAAAATTATGCAAGCTTTTCTTTATTGTAAATTTGCAAAGTTGTGTGTATGCCTATCCTTCATCATGCGTCTTAACTTATGTATTTCTTCATCTACTCACATTTGCAACAATCCAACATTTCAAGTTCCAAAGAACTTTTATCTTTTTATTTTTTTAAAATAATGCTTATTCAAAAAAAATAAAAAAATTACTGGGTGGGAATAAATTCACCAAGTTTAAAATTAATTCTGAGTCATTTGTTAAAACTCTTATTTCATTTCTTTCCCATTTTTTTTCGGACCAACTTAAAGCAGGAAAGATCCTATCTTGAAAAATATTTCCTTAAAGGTTGCCAAGAAGCAGACATTAAGCTCACTGTCAACTCATTACCAAGTTTTAGAATTTATATTAGAATTATTTGCAAATCAATAAGGAGACTATCTAATAAACCAAACTTCAACTACCTTTAAAGTTAACCTTATTCGTACTACTAATCACAAATGGCAATGACATTAAGTTGTGAAATACTTAATTTTGAATCATGTTTATTTGTAGTAGGCATTTACTGTCTTTTGCATTTAGTAGTGGCATTTTAATTGAAATCTAAATTAAGTTTTTTTTCCATAGAGAAGCAGAAGAAAATTTAAGAATTTAGTTTATCTTCTATCCATGGCTGATCTTGGGAGCCAAAAAAAAAATTTTTTTTAACTAGGCTCAGTGTTTACACACAAGGTCTTAGAATACACATATATTGATAAATTTTTTATTTATTTATTTATTTATTTTTACACATTTATTTACATGATTTTTTTTTTTTTTTAACTTTTTCAGAAAAATATATATTTTTTCAATATTCTATGCCTAATTAAGACATTTAATTAAACTGCAATAAAAGAAATATATATATTTTCAAAATATAGACAAACACTAATGCTTTTTTTTTTTTTTTAAATTTAAAAAATTAAAATCATTGTTATCTATAAAACCTGCAATTTGGTGTGAGGTGTATACTGCAATGTTCGAAAAAAACAAAACCCTAGCAGTGGGTCCCTTTACTGACCAAGCCCAACTGAGAGAAATGGTCTCCAGTGGTTTAAAGCCAATCCTGTTTCTCATGATCTGAGGACACAAACAAGCAAAGACAAAGTAACACTACGCTAATCTATTCAATATGTACAACTAAATTGATTTTATGCTATCATTGCAGTGGATGATATAAACTATCATCTTTTCCTTCCTTATTTGGGATGGAGTCATATCTATGACCTGGCTTTCAACTTAACTATTAACAGAAAGGTATTCTGTCAACAGAAAATCATTTATACAGATGTAATTTTATTTGACTTCCACTGAGTACAATAAAACACATTAATTGCTAAAACCAATACTGAACTGACACTCGAGAGGGTTAAGCTAGTTCAAGCCAAGTGTTAGAATCTCTCAACTATTTTGTTTAAGATCAAAAGATGGAGGTTCCATATTCACATTCTTGGGGTCTTGCTGGATTTAGGGAACGTTTGAAGTAGTCCTTACCATTAATAGCAGATGACTTCCCTCTTCCTCAGCAGCCAGCTTTTCCCACAGGAAGTGTTGAATGCCACAAATACTGACCTCCAGTTTATTTGAAACCCTCTCCGTTTACTGTCATATATTAAAGCACTGGTGTCCTACATCCAATAAATGATAATCTCAAACAGTAAATTGTGTGAATATGTATCCCCCCCACCCCGCCGAGAAAAATAGATAAATAGGTAGGAATACCTTTGTACACCTGTGATCTTTCTTCGGGACAGAGTCAGGTGTTTCACAAAGATTCCGGATTTAAATAGAAAATTTTTTTAATCCCTTTATTTAATTCTAGCTCACTTTTAATCTTTAAGTTAGATTGGGAAATTTGGTATATTTTTAGAAATATGGCAAGAGCATCTAGAATTTACATCAGAAACAGGTTGGAATATGGGAGGGGGCATAGCTGTTTCTACTTGATGTAATTTTTTTCTTTTTGCCCGATTTCTTTTGATTTAAATCTTAGAGCAACAGAAATAAACAATACAGAGTTTCTCACTTGAATCCTTTCAGTTTTATTTATTGATTCATAATGATTGGGTGATTTGAGATTGACTAGCGAGCTAAAGTCTACATTGGTAACTATAAAAAAATCAATTTTTAATTACGATGGTTAAACTTAAGAATGTTTCACTATACTAATCTAGTATTATATATGCACTAATTGAATTTTGGCATATAAAAATTTTAGCACATTAATCAAATGCTCATTAATCGAGGATTCCTGTATAGTGAATTCTATACAAATGCCTTGGTATATGTCGACATGTTGTAACAAGTTGGTTAATATTTTGGTGCCGAGTGGTGGTTATGGAATGAAAAGGTTTTTTTTTTTTTAATTTCATAAAATGTTAGATTAAAAGTCAAGTTCAATTTTCTCCTCATGTTAAGAAAACAAGGCCTTGTATTCAATTTGCAAGTGCAACAAAAAAAAAAAAAAAGAAAAAAAAAGAGGGGCACAAAGAAGATCGAATTATATATGTAAGTCAAAATGTCAGAGATTGGTTACGGTGGAATAGCAATTTGCATAACTTACTCTATATCAGGGTTGGCAACCTGTGGCATGCCAAGCAATTTCCAATGGCACGCAGCCACAAATGACATCATGAAGTCCGAACCAATAACTATTACAACGCAGAAGATATTTAGCTGTTTCAAAACTGCTCACTTGTTGAACTCCTATTAATAATAAAAACTTTTAAAAAAAATAAATAAAAAAACCTTTCAAAAACAGTTAATTTCTATTAATGTAGTTTACATATTATTGTATATATTACTATATATAATATATTGTAGAACAGTATATTGACCGTGACTTGTATAAAAATACATATACTGTTGGTACACTGAATGATTTTAAAACCTTAAGCCGGCACACAGTCAGCAAAAAGTTGCCGGCCCCTGCTCTATATAATGTGAGAAGCTCAGCAAGACTTTTTTTTGTTGGCAGATAACCCAAGGTAAGTTACCATTTTCTCCAAAGAAAAAAAAAACAAAAAAAAACTATTATGGTCTAAAATATATATATATATATATATATATATATATATATATATATATATATATATATATATATATATTTTTATGGACCTTATTTCCAACGTTTATTTCATGTCTAGATCTAAAGACTATGACAATACTATATTATATAGTCATCACTATTATTATATAGTCAGCACTATTCAACTGGTAATAGTTAATAAAAATATTGAAATTCTGGTAATTCGGAGCATTATTTTAAAATAATGCCCATAGGTACTGAAGATGATTGTAGATTTTGGGAATTGAAAGGAAATGAAACAATATCTGACTATATTAACCGAAACTGGCAGCATATTCTTTGAAATGAAGCCCAGATGTAGATTTTATTTTATTTACATTAAGGCAGGCTGTGACACAAGGTTGTCTTTATGATGGGTAGCCCATATGTGTACATATGGGAAAGGAGAAAAATTAACCAGTCCTTGCAATCACTGACATGCTGGTGCCGATAATCCACTGACCTCACTTCTCTTATTGCAATGAGGAAGGTGCTGCTGCAGGATTGAAATCCCAGCGATTTTTCCATCTAAAATGAAGAGAACAGATACTATGTCCAAAGAAGTCTATAAGTAGATAACAATCAGTTGTCGATTATGATACTTTGGCATGTAAGGTAGAGAATATGGGTTAAATACTGGGGGTAAACTAACTAAGCTCTCTAGCCTTGAGTTGCAGCTGGCCCCAAAGGAAAACTCTAAATTCAGAACCATGAAGAATAGTCATACAAATTAGCAGATAATAAAAAGAAATCTGTGGAGAGTCATAATTGTCCACATGCTGAAAAGACACAGCATGAAAGAACAAAGAAAGAAACTGAGCAGCAGAACTCAAAAGCTTTTAGAAGAGATCATAAGATATCATCGGTACATATTAAAATTCAAAGAAAGAAGTTCTCATTGGTTAAAAATTATAATACTTTTGTTTCTCTCGGGAAGGATTTTCAACGGCCAAGCATCAATTGGTTAAACTTGAATACTTCACTATTTACTACTTTACTGGATATTCAGAAATGGGTTGAGAAACATAGTAACCTAATTATTGAACCCAAAACTTGAGACTTCCTCTTCCTTTTGTCCAGGTCAACATTTTATATGCGTGACATTTTTATCAATTTGTTGACACTGACTCAATTATTGTCATTATTGGATTCATTTACATGATTTAACATTTGTGAAGAGAGATTAATGAAAACTCTTGAGCTTAATAGAAAATTAAATTCTGTTTGCATTGACTGAAAAAAAAAAATGCTTTAAGAAGAATATGAACAGTCTCAGATAAAGACATTTCTAGCTTGTACTCTTATTATTCACTACTGTAGATTGATGGCTTGAATAAAATTGCAATCAAAAGCAACTAAAAAAAAAAAAAAAAAAAAAAAAAAGTGATAAAACAAAAGTTAAAATTAGTAATCATGGTTGACATTGCTTCATTCAATAAAAAGATAAAATAAATAACAAAGCTACTAATACGATAAGTGGAAAACAGAAATTATGCTGGAAATGATCTTTAAGAGTGAGGCTAAAAGTTAGATTTCACCTTTTGCAAAGCTGTTGAATTCTTGGTGAAGAGTCTTGTGTTTAGTTGCGAAAAAGGTATCAAATCGCATGCTGCATATTTAACCAAGGGGAAAGAAAAACGGGAAGAAATGTGATGCTAGTTTTGAAACCGATTACATCTCAAACTTCTGGCTATAGTTTTTTTTTTACTCTACACCAGTTGTCAATTAAAAAAAAAAAAAAAAAAAAAAAAAATCTGAATATCCAATAAGTTGTAAACAGTGAAATATTCAAGTTGAACCAATTGCTGCTTGGCTGTTGGAAATCCTTTCCTTCTGCTGCATTTACTTTCAGAAGTCAGTGGTCCAAATCGTTTCTCAAAAATTGATAAACCTTTTCCGGTTACTTTTGACAAGCAGATGCTGAGAAGAATCAGTGTTAGTTACATTTGAGTGTCTGTTCCAGGTGCTAGTCGTTTCCTTTTGTTGGTAGTGTCACTTGTCAACCAGTCCTGTGTGTTGTGTTCGCCCCCTTTAGACATCCTCAGTATCAAGTGGAGCGACAAAGTTCTTGCACATGCTGGACCCCCACCATGAACATGCCACTTGGTGCAGGCTGTGCCTGCTTGGCCATGTGTGCCAATGTATGGCTGATGGCACTATGCCAAAGGACATCCTGTAAGACAAACTAGCCTCTGGCAAGAGATCTGTTGGCCATCCCCAACTGCACTAGAAATGTGTCTGCAAGAATGATATGAAATCTCTGGGCAATAACACAGAGAGCTAAGAAGAGGCAGCAGACCTAGCAATTGATTCAATATTCTCTTTCCGTTTCATGTCAGCAGAAAATGTTAGCCAGAGAAGGCGCAATGATTCACTTTCCAAGAAGTTAGCCATGCTGATGGAAGGTAAAAAAGGGTTCTCTCAGATGATTAAAATAGAGCAGTTTCATTTTGGAGGCGTTAAAATTAACAAGTTATTCCTTGCCCCCAGTTAACAGATTGTAGGTCATTTTGGAGCTCAGCTGCTAATTTGACCTTATCAAACAGATCAGACTTACTATGGTTGTGTCATCAGCATAAATACTGAGTTGAGAACTGATGCCATCAGTCATTGATGAAAATTAGGAACAACATAGGTTCAAGGATAAATCCCCGGGAGACACTTGCATTAATGCAAAAAGATCTAGAAGAGTGGCCACTCAGAACAACTTCCATGATTTGATAATCCAGAATCAGTTAAAAAATTCATCCAAAAATACCACAACCTTTCAATTTGCCAAACTGTCAAATGCCATGGAGATATCCAAAGCAACAGCCCGAGCTTCATCACTCTTGTCTAAAGCTTGATAGATTCTTTCAGCAATAATCGTTAATACATCAGCAGTTGATCTAGAGAAGTGAAAGCCATATTGTTTATATGAAAGAAGACCCTATGAGGTCAGATGTTAACCAATTCAGAGTTGATTAGTACTTTGTCAAAAAGAGGTAGGAGGCTAATGGACTGATAGAAGACTCAGATAGTTCAGCTGAGTTCTTAAAGACTGGAACTACAGAAGAGGATTTCCAAGAAAGAAAGCCGGAAGCAGTAGGGCATTTATTGTATAGTTTAGAGAGAACAGGAGCCAGTTCAAGAACATTTCTTAAGGGCTATTGCAGAGATACTATCAAGTCTGCATGCTTTGTGGAAGATCCAGTTTAGAGATAACAGAAACAATGAATGAAGTTATATGTATATGACAATACAGACTCAGTTCTAAGTGGAAACTCAGGCAAAGATACTTCAGATGACTCATTATAATTTGAAGAGAATTTACAAGCAAAACATTGTTTTATCAGCAGAAAATATTAACATATCAAACTGAGTGAAGTGAGGGATAGAAGACATGCTTTTATTTAACACATTATTACAGAGCCAGTAGTCATGAGAACCAAACTTGTTAGAGGCTATACGGTACCCAATTCTATCAGTAAACAAAGACGTAACCTCTTTGAGGACATGTTTACAACTCTTACAATCAGACACAAAGAGACATCTGTTGTTTTTGGAACTACTACACTGTTACAGGTGGAAAAAGTGATTCCTGTAAGCTATAGTGGCTGAACAGGCCAACGTGAACCAAGGAGATTGTGATTTCACCTGGTATGTCCATGAAGGTACAAAAGAATTGATGCAATCTTTCTCTCAAGAAGAAACCTCTGTAGCACAATTCTCAATAGGAATGTTAAGAATATCAATCTAAGGGGCGTCTTGAAGAAAGCCACAAAATGAATCTCAATCAGTACATTGGTAATAGAAAGACGTCTTGTGAATAGGAGGTTCCTGTCTAAGAGAGAACACACAAGAAATATCAACAGATACTAAAATGTGACTCAAATTACCAAGAGGACAGAGTTTTGATGCTCAACAAGAGCTAGAAGAGGTAAGGAACAAATCAAATAAAAAAATGTTGATCAGATCTATTTGGGGAAAGAAGTAGAGAAATCCACAATTTGACTGAGAGATTAAGCAACAGAAAAATTAAAAGTCTGATTAATACCAGCAACTATTTAAAAAATATTTCTAATCCTAAGCTGTCTACTCACTGATGTAAATTAATACCTTGATTGAAGATTGCAATATAAAGAAAAAAAGAATATATATGCACACAGGGTGCAATGGATAAAAAAAAAAAAAAAAAAAAAAAAAAATGAAAATAACACTAACATCTCATTTTAACAGATATATTTACCAAGGTGGTACTAAGTGAAAGGAACAGCAACACGGGCATAGATGAAAGAAAGAGAGGTTTATTGTAAAAGAGAATACACT
Source organism: Acanthosepion esculentum (assembly GCA_964036315.1). Classification (NCBI taxonomy): domain Eukaryota; kingdom Metazoa; phylum Mollusca; class Cephalopoda; order Sepiida; family Sepiidae; genus Acanthosepion; species Acanthosepion esculentum. The sequence goes on along the minus strand of OZ038490.1, from coordinate 86,220,969 downwards.
ACTGAAAGACAGGTAATCAGTTAGCAGGCAAGTAATTCACGAAGCAAGCCCGCCAGGTATACCCTGTGCTTACTATATATATATATATATATATATACATACATACATACATACATACACATACCCCCCCCCCCCCGATATAGTGAGTCCACATAGGCAATAAGGAGTGTGGGACATTCCATTACTTCTAAAGTCTACTTCCATAATATACTTCTAATGTCTGACTGAACTCTGAATTGTTATTCACTAATTAAGTCCGGACTTCTTCAAGTCTAGATTTAGTCATTATCTTTCCTGCATAGCCCCCAAGAACTTCACTTCTTGCCTTTTCTTACACTCATACAACACCCCACCCAGTAACCCTCTACCTTAAGTGGGCCTTGTATTGGGTGAACATTAGTTTAAAAAGGGGGGGGGGGCAAAATAGAAATTTCAATTGAATCCCCATTTACTTATTCTAATTGTTTACAAGAACAAAACAGATAATTACAAATTTCTTTGTGTCTTCATTTTTCAATCTATTATATTATGTACATATCAAATTTTACTCATTTTGTACATGGGTCAATTTTGAGCCTGTGATAGTTGGCAATAGTCACCATGTTTAGTAAGAGTATTTAACATAGGGAGAGAAAAGAAATTTGTAATTTAGTTACAGGTGTTTATGCTGAAATAATGCAGGACTGAAGCCAAAGTCTCAAGACAGAATCAAAGAAAATGTGGAAAAATCGTTCAGTTAACACTCCTCCCAATCTTTTGAACAGGAGTGAAGGTTTATCTCTGGTTTTCTGTTTACTATTAGTATTGGGTTTTCGGTTTAGTTTAAAGTTTACTTCAACTCTATACTTTTAACATCTTTGCCTAAAGGGACACTTTAATTAATATTTATTTTTTTCATTTATTTTTTTTCCTCAATAGGAGTAAGTAGGTTCATCTATCGTCTGGTTCACACTCCTCCCTGTGCCATCTAAACAGGAGTAGAGGTTTGTTCCTTGTTCCCTATTTAGGACTGGGTTTCCAGTTCCTTCCAAGGTCTTCTCAATCTCTTTCATTTTCAGTAGCCCCTTGCACTTTGGTGGCATTTTCACCTTGCTTGAGATGAATTGATAACCAAAAAAAAAAAAAAATTATGAAGGGCAGAAGGAAATAAGTAAAATATATTAGGGAGACTAATTTTACAGGTGTGTCTGGTGAAATTAAATACAAAAAGAGGAAATGTTTGAAAGTAAGCATGAAAAGGAGGCTGGTTTTACACTGCGGACAATTTTGAGATTATTTCACCTTGTTACTTTGATTTGCTTTGTGATTTAACAGTTTTAGCAGGTTAATCTGGCCTCTTAAATGCAATCACAGGTTTTAATTTTAACTTAGTTAAAATCCAGCCTTGTAATTTAATATATTTGTTAGTGAGGGGGGGGGGGGGTTAATGTAGTTAAATAAGTCCTGAACAGAACAAGTAAGCAACAAGGAAGTGTTAAAGAAAATCATAACAAAAAAGAACGTACTCAGAATTAGAGACAGCTGAAATTTCTTTGACACATAATGAGGAAAGAGGGCTAGGAAAACATAATCCTCACGGAGCATATCAAGAACAAGAGAGACAGGGGAAGGCAGCAGGCCACCTACTTGATAAGCTTGAGTGAATGAGGTGAGGAGACTTGGCAAAAAAGTAATGCTGCTAAGGACTATAAGGGATAGGAAGTTGTAGAGAGCCATGCTCACCCACATTCTGCAGGGACATAGTACATAGAACGTAAGAAATGTAGTAAATTCTCCCAAGCAACATTGTAAATTCTTCAAGAAAAACCTAAGTAATAAACAGAGACAGACAACATTCTGGTAGAAGCAGAAGAAAATATAACATTTTATAGATAAGTAATAAAAGATTAAAAAAAGTCAAAGCCCACTCCAATTTTTGGGATATCCTTAGTTTGTCTATATTCCTGACTCAGCAGCCATTTCGAAATAATTTCCTGTGTCATACACTTAATTGCAAAAACCCTATTTCTTTTCATGCCCTCCTTTTTCCTTGTCAATGTATTTAATTTCCTAGTGAACATTAATATGGTAGACTGAACATTATACAGTGAAAATTTCAACACAAAATTCAGCTAATAACTATGTGTCAGACTGAACTTATTATATATATATATATATATATATATATATATATATATATATATATATATAATGTGGGGAGGTCTACTCAAACACAGTTATCCACTAAAAATAATGTTTTATGTCATAAAAAATGTCAGATTAAAAATAAAAATCCATTACATTTTTAAAAATCACTTTGTTTACATTTTGGATATGAAATCGAACAGATATGACTTTCCAAGAAGATCTGAATGAGATATGCATTCCTTAAAAGGGTAAATAGAAACCTATTGAACTGTGATGCAGGTTTCAATCCTACTGGAGAGTACATTTTAAGTTCTCTTGAGTGTGCAAACTGGTAGGCATAATACCCAAACACAAGAATCCACTAAAAAATAACATTTGAAGTAATAATAAATATCATATATATCGGGAGAATTAATGACATGGTGGAAAATTTTTTTCATGTGGCATATTTTGTCTTTTAGGACTTCATTGGTCTAAAAATATGTTTATGTTGATGTAACTACGTATGCATGATGGAGAGGGAACACTGAAATTTTAAACTTTTTAAATTTTATTTTATAATTTAGCAAATTTCACTTAGTTTCTTTTTCTTTATCACTTTTGTTACATTCTGAGTTGCAAATAACTTTCGCAGACTAGAAAATGGCTTAATGTTATACAGCATGCTAAATGCTAGCATTCCTATTTCTCTTTCAGATATATTGAGTGCTTTAACATTGCAGATTCCAATGTGACACAGTTAATGAAAAGGTACATGAACCACAACAACTTGGAGATAACAAACTTTCTGAAAGTGGCCAGGTGAATAAGAGAAACAACAGGTGGTTCTGTACAGACCCTACAGAGTTATCCACAGTAATGCACACTAAGTTTGCATTACCTGTGATTGTTCTGGAAGTTGTGAGTGGCTACAGTGATGTCATGCTAACCACTACATGCTGGACATGGCTGTAAGGGTTCCAACAGGATTTCTCCCTCCAGCATGGTTCACATGATCCAGGATTGGTTGAGTGATAATTTTCACAATCATGTCACCCTCGACAAGAGGTCTCTTAGCTCTCCAGATTAGAATTCCTTGGACTAGTGCATATATGGAGTCTCAAGAGGTAAACCAACAAGTAGCCCCACAATACCTTATAATTAATACTTATTAAAGGTCATTATCATGCACATGAACAAGAACTACCTGATCCAAGTATGTAGTTGCATCCAAGGTCACATCAAGGCTATTTTGGAAGCTGATTGGTGGTTTATTCAGACACCTTATTCATGTTGAATAGATGTACAATTTGTTTTTAATATAGTGATTTTTTTTCTAGTAAATGTATTTTTCTTCATATCATAAATTATACTTAATTACCTGGTTCACCTGACATAAAAAAAAACAGGACTGTTTTTTAGTATTTTTTAAAATAACTATTCTTGATTGTTTACAAGCAAGTTTTATATTAATGACCAAAAAGCAAACATGACCCTTGTCTGTTGTTTTTAATATGTATATGAAAGTCTGCTGTCTAAATACATTGTTTAAATGTGCATACATAAACATGCAAATATATAGGAGGTGTCAAAAAGTCCACAACTTGATCAAGATGATATAACAAAAAAAAAAAAAATAAATAAATAAATAAATAAAAAAATAAATAAATAAATAAAAAAAAAAGTAAAAGAACTGGGTAAGAACTTTTCAGCACTTATAAAACAGGACTTGATGTAAAAATAACAGTGCTAAAATTTATACTAATAATAAATATATATTTTGTTTCTCACGGTTTGGCAATTATACTAAACGAAGAACATTCTATATATATATATAGATAGATAGATAGAGAGAGGATAAGGAACAACTAGGAAATGTTTATAAATTTAACGTTTCACTTTTATTTAAATTTCAGGAGAAAAGGTGAAAAATGTTAAATTTATAAACATTTCCTATCATTCTATTATATATAGAATGCTAAACTATAATATTCTTGAGTGAGCTTAGTCTGCATTCTACTTTATTGAAAAAAAAAGTAAAACAAACATTAAACAGTCCTTTTCCATTGACGAGAACAGGTTTAAAAAAAAAAAAAAAAAAAAAAAAAAAAAATGAGGCTGAATGTGAAAATAGTGAAAAATAAGATTTTCTTTTTGTATTGAGTTGACAGCTGCTGTCAAAAACTTAGAATGGCAAACTCATGCCTCCAAAGATGGAAGCAAGTCTAATGGAAGTAAAACAGGTGTTAAGAAAAGTGAAAATTTACTCTATCTTTGGGTACACTAACTTGGAATTCATTAACAAAAATAGTTTTAGTGTTAGAGTATGGATGTCTTCATGATCCTTAAATGAGGTACTTACAGATTATTGTTCTTTTTTTCAGAATCTGGAATACATTCAATCCTAGATATTTAAAATTGGCATCTTGGATTATGTTTGTTTGAGAATTAAGCATGAAATATGAACAACTAGGCAGATTTCATAAAATGCAGGCAAAAGGCAAGTTATTTTGGAACCATCAAGAAACAGGTCAAATTTGTTTTTTTTGAAAAATTGGGATCATTATTAGTCTATTTTAAAATTTTTGGACATTTCTTGAGTGAAATGAAAATATTCAATGGAAATATCATTGGATAACTTAAAGAATGAAAGTCACTTATTCCTAAAGACATTGGCCAATCAAGATCAAAATTGTTTACACAAATAATGAACTGGCTTGCTTGTGCTGTCAAAAAAAAAAAAAAAAAAAAAAAAAATCAATATTTAATATCTGGAAAGTAAAAATTTTAAAACAAAAGAAAATTATGGCATTTGTCAGGTTTTAAGTAAACTATTTCTACTAAAACAGAATTATATAGAGTTTTCTTTTTGTACAAATATTGAAAAATATTGGACACATAAGAACTGTTTTTGGTTCCAGGAAACTAGGGAAGAACATGATTAGCAAAAAAAAATTTCATAGACAAAAAAAAAAAAAAAAAAAAAAAAAAAAAAAAAAAAAAGAAGAAATCCTTGACAACAAATGTAGCAAAACTTTTGCATGCGAGTATATATATGTGTGTGTGTGTGTGTGTGTGTGTGTGTGTGTGTGTGTGTGTGTGTGTGTGTGTGTGTGTACACACAACTTTTTATCCTCTCCTTCAAATATGCAGAATATCAAAGAAAGAGCTGCTTAAGGAAAATGTCTTTATTTATTATTTTTATATTATTATCTTATTATTGATTTCAGGTACTACTGATATTTCTCAACAGAAAGAAAAGTTTGGTATAAGACTATCTATTTCAAGCCCAACCCCTGTCTAATTTAGCGGGTGTCATACTAAGTTTAGTAAATATTAAGTCATTGAGTAATTCCTATTATAGCTTTGTGTTTGAATGATAATAGAAAGGAAAACCATAAAAATCAATGAGGCAGAAACACATCTGAGCTGCCCAGGTCTACCACGGCAGAGTGAAGAGAGAAGTACAAGTGAAATCCAAGATGTAAATAAAATAAGTCCTTGGCTTTCTGCAGATATTTAAGGGTTGCTCTCCTATTGAAATTATTAAAATATGAACTGTGCTGGTAGTGTAATGGATATCAGTGCAGAAAGTTGAACAGGAGAGTAGAGATCAAATTCTGGGCTAGTCAGTTGTGTTCACTTTCACACCTTTGGGAAAGATAATGAATCCATCTCTTTCTCCCAGCTATGGGTTAAATAGGAGGAAAGACAGAACTCATCAGCCTTGGATGGAAACCAGTCTGAGAGAAGGAAAATTCTGAATTCCAAACCATGGAGAAGGTCATGAAGACTATTTCATTGTTTTTCCCCACCAAGATAAAAAAAAAAAAAAAGTTACTAAGACAAACATTTTTAAACTGTCAATTTAAGAAAAGGCAAAGAATTTCCTCAGGAAAAAAAAAAAAAAAAAAAAAATTAAGTAAAAACTTTTTTTTTTTTTTCATACATTTGTGTTTACACTGGACATGATGGGCCGGTTTCTTCTAGAGGCAAGTTTATTGAGACTTTCTGATGATTTTTGATTCTTTTTAATATTTCAGGTGTTTTCAAATGTGGATATATTTTACTGAATTGACAAGTGGATTATATACTTCAATGATTTAACCAAAAATGTTTAAGCAGTAACAGATATTAAAACACAGTTTTTGATCTTTTCACTCAAAGAAAGTTAAACTAGATTGCAGTCAAACCAAACTCTGAACAGACACCAATACATGGTAAAAATCAAAGATATTGCGCATGAAGAACTCCCAACTAAACAGATCAATGTTTTTCTCCATTACATGTACCTTTTAATTGGACAGAACATTTGAGAGAGGCAAAATATGACTTTCAAAACTAATACCCTCAAAAGATTCAGAGAAGTGGCATCAAGAATACTGAACAAACTTTAAAATGTGAGTAAAACAATATATTCAGCAATTCTTCTCTCCCACAAACATCATGTAAAGTGTCAAAATTTTGCCTTGATAAAAATATCTAAGATACCCTATCTACAGCTATTTAAAAAAAAAAAGTGTGTGGTCAGTTAGAATATTTGTCACTATTTTTATGTTCAATCAACTATTTTGGTAAAAAAAAAAAAAAAAAAAAAAAAAAAATTTCTTTTTCCTTATGGGCTGTATACCTGAAGAAAGCTGATGAATTTACCTACCAAAATGTAACAAATGAAACAACACAACTAAGACAGTTCAAGAGCATGACCAACTCTTAGAATGAAACATGTTTGGCAACAATAAGCAAAGTACATTAAGGATACATTTTTGTGCAAACTTTTTAGAAAACAATGCTACAGGAAAAAGGTCTTCTTTTTTTTTTTAAGGGATGTTTATCAAATGTTTTGAAATACAATTTCCTTGCATTAAGCAAAAATAAAAGAAAACAAAACATTTTTCCTTTTAAAAATTCTTTTTAAAAGATTTGACAACTCGAAATAGGCAAATAAGGTTTATTAATGACCTTAATATGTGTAATGTTATGTAGATAATAGCCTCAATATGTTGTGCAATACTGTCTGTCAAAGAGGAATGTCATTAAATTTTCACAGCCATGTTAGGATGATTCATTAAGAATAAATATAACGAAATATTTCAAATGTTTTGTTCTTATGGTTGACAAGTGTGAAATGTAATGAATTAAAAATACAAAGCAGCTACATTTGAATCAATGGCCTACATGAGTACGCTATATATACTCTAAAACTTCTTTAATTTCATTGGACAATTAGTTTTGCTGTTTAAACTACTGACGGATCTTTATATTAAATTATAGTGACAGATTTAAAAAAAAAAAAAAGAAAAAAAAAAAAAAGACATTTGTCAAAGTAATAACTGTTTTAATATATACAATTGTATTATATAGGTACCTTGATGAGATTGCTAAAGAAAGAGCATAGCATGATGAAAAAAAAATGCCAAACTTGACGAAAACAAAATCTTGTCATCTAAATGTTTGTGTTAAGAGGAAAGAACAAAGTATTTTTTTTTAAATTTTCCCTTCTTTTCATAACATTCTAACTTTTGATTAAAATACCTTGTTTCTCTTCGCATCAGTGCAACGACTAAATAACATAAAATTTTAACACATTTTTCTGTTTGTATGACAGAATTTAATTTTGAAAATAATTGCTGGATTTTAATGAAACTTTCAGAAACTGTTCACAAATGATGGAAATTATTATAAATATGTTTTCCTTTTTTAAAGTCATGGGAAAAATATTTTTTTTATATTTATTCCCCCTCCCCTAACTAATTTTATGAAAACTTTAGAAATACATTGTTGTGCAATTTAGTGATTATATTAGTTAAAAGCACAAGGCTTCCAGGAAAGCAAATCAGGTTTTTTTTTTTTTCCTTTTTTTAGTTGGACCAACTCTACCTGAAAATGAATTGGAACATACAAAACTCAATAAAACAAAAATATTATTTAATTTCAAATGCTTTTAGTTGCTTTTATGAATATGGATAATACTGTCTGAAAGCAAAAAACTTTTTTGATGAAAAATGAATTTTTAAAACAATTATTTGTTATTTCTTAAATTATTTTATTATTATTACATTAATGTTGTTAAATATTCTAAAATTAGTGAAAATTATGTACAGTTTAGTCAATGGTGTTATTAAATAGATTAGATAAATTATTAGGTACCTATCTTATGAAATTTGTGTGATCTTATATTTATATTATCTCAGTTATGACATTTTCCCATAAATAAAATATAGAAAATAGTAATAAAATGAATGGAAATTCAAAAACACATTAAAATGTAATAAATGTACATAAAATTATAATATCTTCTGTACACTTTTGATAAAATTTCATAAGAAATATATTAGAGCACTGAAAGTTTCCCTTAAAAATAATGAGGTAAATAATTGGTTCACTTAAATCTAAATTATGTCACTTCTGTCCTTCTATACGATAACTTTGCCTCACGTAAGCTGTCAATACATGATGAAATCATCACTCAACACTTGTCAAGTGACACCAAATGTTAAGACCTGCTTTGTCTTATTTTTAAACATTTTTTGGCGCAGAAAGTAATGTTTGCTTAAAAATATTTTAAATAAACTTTATAATTTTTAATTTTCTTAAAATAAATTTTGAAAAAGTTATAATTGTTTTTTAAAAGAATTTTAAACAGATTTTCATTTTTGTTTATAAAATAGAAAAAATGGTTGATGTGATCGATGTTCTGTCAATTTTGCTGACAAAAACAAAGACAAGATTTTTTAACGAAAATTTAGCATGTGCTAGGAATGGTTACAAAATGTAAAAAAAATACCCCAAAAATACTTTGATCTTTCCTCTTGATAATAAATATTTAGACAGTAAAAAATTATTTTCATCAAGTTTAAGTCCCTTTTATTTATGCTATGCTCTTTTTTTTTTTATTGATCTCATCGAGGTACCCATATATTATATATACAAAAAAAAAAAAAAAAAAAATAATTTTTGTATCTTACATAAATAACAAATTAACTAACCTTAGAAATAACTATCAAGTGACTATATAAACGATATAAATATGTTTGCTTTTCATTTCTATTTTTAATTAAAAAAAAAAAAACGCTACATGACAATTCAGTATTCACTTAACTGCAAATACTAAGCCTTACAAACATTTCATGTGTTATAAAGAATGGGGAGATAATTAAGACTGAATGAACTGAAGATAAAGCATTAATGAGTATTGAAAAAAATAAAAATAAAACGAACTTGCTTTTGATATTTAACAGCTGTTAATGCTACAACAAATACAGAGAGCAACATTCTTGGACACTACCAATGCTCTATATAATTACACCAGCTTGACTGACCTCATCAATGCCTTATTGGTATTTATTTAGAATCATTAATAATAATAATAAAAAAAAAATGAAAGAAATATTTTAAAATTAGCACTAATATTTTCTGATCTAGAAAAAAAAAGATAATGAAATCAACACATTACTTATAACTACCTGGCATTTATGTGTGCACTTCACACACACATATATACATATACACACACAGACCAAGTGCCGACATATGAATCAACACTGATGACTGTCAGTTTCTTACCTCAAGTGATCTTTAGACCATAGTTTGAGGTATTGATTCCAAATGTCCACACTGCTGATATCAGCAATACTGAGTACACTTCTTTCCATAAATAAAGCAAATTTGAAACTAGATAGATAGGAAATGAACCACCTAGCAGAAAAAAACACTACTTTTTACTAAGCAGTTTTAAATATTTGACAACATAGTTTCATGAACAGCATCTGTGGTCAATTCAGGACTGTAATCTAAGTTGTTGCATTCATACAGAGCCAGGCATGAATGTATCGTGAGACTGAAAATAAGGTATCCAATATTTATAAGCCATAAACATAAAATTAACTGCTTTTATCCATGGAAGAAGCACTAAAAACACACAAAATAAATTAATTTATATATTCACAAAAATTAAAAGCTATAATCAGTATTTAGTATAGCTCCCATTGGCATGAACTGCAGCTTCAATGACAGGAGATGGAGGAATACAAATTAAAAAATTTTTTTCATCACCAATTTTCTACCATTCCTCTTGATACTAAACCCAAAGTTCTTGTAAGTTCTTCGGCTTTTTGTTATACACCAAAGTTTTCAACTACTTCCGTATATGTTCAATTATATTAAGGTTATGGCCTTTAGCAGGCCAACCTTGTTTCTGGTTCCTTCTAAAGATGACTTCAACTCTATACTTCAAATATGTCTGCCTAAACTCCGAAATTTTATTTACTATTTATTTTTTTCCTCAATAGGAGTAGATAGGTTTGTTTATTGTCCAGTTAACATTCCTCCTCAGTCTTTTGAACAAGAGTAGAGGTTTATCCCTGGTTTTCAGTTTAAGATTGGGTTTCTGGTTCCTTCTAAATCTCTTTCACTCCCAGTAGCTGCTTGCATCTTAGTGTCATTGTTGCCTTGCTTGGGGTGAATTGATAAAAAATAATACTGCAATGTCTTCATCAGTGAGAAATTTCTTTGTTACATGCAATGTATGGCAAGATGATCCATTATGTAGGAATATTTCACCCTCTGCTATTTCTGGTAACATGTGGGACTTTAGCAAAGTCATATATTTTTTGCTGTTCAGTGTTCAATCTATTTCTATCAACTTTCTTGCACCACTGCTTCTGATGCACCCCACCAAAACATTAACTTCTCCGTACAAATTTTAATATCTTTGTTGTATATTTTGGGATTGTTTCTTATACCAATCGACCTTTTGGCATATTCTCTTGCATCAGAATTCAGTTCTATTTTCCTTTTATCCCTATATATCTCTTTACCCCCATTTTTCATTATGGTCTTTTGGCCAATGTTTTCCTCTTGCTCAAGGTTTCAATCCCTTCCTGGTTGGAATGAGAACTTTTCAACACCCACCCCTTTTATATTCCACTTCAAGATAAATACCAAGTATGAAGCTTTCAGTTGTAAATTGCAGTTATTTTTGGTTCTTATTTATTTTTAATACTGCTCTATCAAATTATTGACATCAAGTTACTTTTCAGCAAACACTGACAAGTAATGATATTCAGTCAATATTTATTGAATTTATTCTAGTGGGTGTGTGTAGAAACTACACTCTGATTCTAGGCAGAAATATCAAAGTAAATGACCCACCTGTCAATTTTTACTGGTAGTGGTATAATAATAATAATAATGAAAAGAAAGAATTATTTCACATAGGTAAAACTTAACATTAAAGAACTGTGTAAGTAAAACTAAAAACTAAAGATGCCATTCTGGTTAATACCTGAACTGAACTCCATGTCCAATAAAAACATGAACGGACACTGCATACCACTCAGACCCTCGGGGTATTTTAAGGTAATTAACAGAATGTCCAAGGATGGGAAATTGTAGAGAGCCATAATCACCAACGAGATACGGCACATAGAAGAGAATTCCCAGTCATGGGACCAGAGTCTAAACTCAATGAAACTGATAATTTAAAATTATGCAGTTTCAATTCAAAGAACAGTGAAAAGGCCAGAAAAACATTTTACAATGCAGAACGAATATTGATGATTATTGCGTTTTTTTTTTTTTGTTTTTACTCTCTCTCTCAATGACGCATGCATTATTTGTTACATGGTTTTAAAAATTATAAGCATGCTTCTTGAATTCAGTTCTGGAGTTGATTCCTTTTTTTTTGTAAATGTGTACACAGAACGCATTACAACAATAAAAATAAAAAAGGGATTCGGATCAATCATTCTAAGTCACTTGAAAATCCAGACAGCACACATTTCAGAGGACGTTTTACAGGTAAACATTTTATCCTGCCAGTCTGTGTAGTGTAGTAAAGTTTATTAAAATGAAAACTTATGGTAACGTTGTCAATGGAACAACACTTGAAGAATTGAAAATACTTAACTTAGGCTAAAAAGGCATATGTGCTGGCCTTTCAATAACAAAGGCAGAAAAACTTTAAGGGAGAGAGTAAGAGAGAGGTGATGAGAAGAAAAAAGTCCTCCTTCCTCTTTCGGTTGTAAACAAGGGAACCAAGCAGAGAAGGTTGTGGGAAGATGGGTGAGTTAATGGTGAAGGTTGCAGCATAGAAGAGTGACAGGCAAGCGAGAAAGAGCGAGCGAGAGGACGGAAGTGTGTGCGTGAAAAGAAAGTAGAGGAGGGAGGGGGGTAAAAAAAATTAGGTCAAAGCGGCCAACTGGACACAAGACCGGGACGGAAGACAGAGAGAGATAAGCTAAGATGCAGGGAAGGGCAGAAGCAAACTTCAGGATAACAAGCGTGCCCTCGGTTTAATTTACACGAAATATGAGGTCATGATAGTGGAGCGCCAGTGAGGACTGAACTGGAAACACTAGCAAATTGGTTGCTAATCCCCTTGCTAGTTATTCAATGCTAAGACCAGTTTGAAAAAAAAAAAAAAATTTAAGAGAAAATCCTTTTTCTTAACCGTCAGAGATTAGTGTTTGGACATGGTTGCAAACTTTAACAAAAATGTCATGAATTACAAGAAGCACATGTAATTTTAAATCTTCCATGTATCGATAATGAAAATTGGAAATAAATGCTACTCTGATATTAAAAAGAAAACACCAAACGGAAAAAAAACATGTTCCATGCAGTAGTTTGCCATTTCTTTCTGCAGTAGACCAGTTGCCATCCAAGGCTATAGAACACAATCTGTTCTGCTATTTACCCATAGTTGGGGGGAGAAGAAGAGGATTCATACATTTCCCACTGTGAATAATAAACCTTTGAAAATCTATTTAATTGTGGGATAAACTGGTAAATTGAATCAACCAAAAGTTAAGTTTAAAATATATATATATATATATATATATATATATATATAAATAAAAGGGGTATGGTACACTTGTTTTAGCATTCACAATTACCATTGAGTTTTAAATTAGACAAGCCGGGACAATTATCCCTTATATTTAATATTTAGGAAATATCCTCCCACCCTTTAATTTAGGACAAAGTGAAAGTGTTACATTAAGAATTATAAAAGTTTTCAACCACCCTATTTGAAACTCAACAGTACTTAATGTTTTGAAACAATTATTTTCATTAAGTATATGATTTGAATATTTAAATTGAAGATAAGATGCCACAGATGGATTTTTATTAAAAATAGAATAATTATCTCAGCCAATCTATTTAAAATTCAGGTAATGATTGAAGAAATTCAAAATTAAATTTTACTTTTATTTTGCTGTTTTTTTTGGGGGAGGGGGATTAGGGGGTGGATGCTGTCATGAAACTAAATTTGATTTTTCTGCAATTTACAAAACATCTTGTTCACACCATCAAAACATGAATTTGAAATATGGTGACCTTTGTAATCTTAAAATTATTGGCTAATTTGGATTTACAAAGTTGTAAGTCACCTTGAGACCCCAAAATTGACAAGATAATCTTGGAGTATATACTGCAATTCTGTTCATAAATTATAAAATTGTAGCCTTGTACCAAACTAAACTAAGTCAGTATGAGGGTGGACTTTTAAGTCTGTAACCCAACATTAGTTCAGTTTTGATATGAAATGTCAGATTTATGCAATTAATAATCACCACCGAAAAGAAAGGAGAGAATGTTTTTATAAAAAAAAATACTGTTTTTTTTCCATCAGAAATCTAGAGATTTACCCACATATCTATAAAGTATCTGTAATAGAACAATCACTGTAATGTTTATCTCACAAGCTGTTTGCTTGTTTTTTGAGGGTATTGTTTGATTGGCAATCATTAGAGAGAAATAGGAGAAAGATCAAATGCCTGAATCAGAATCCCTTTCTATCCAAAGTTATCACAACTACTTGCAAAAGAAAAAAAAAAAAAAAAACGGACTGAAAGATCTAAGGTCCATCTACAAATATACACTTATAAAAACACACACACAAAAAACAACTACATTTTACAAACCTATATCACTTTCATATTTATGGGTGATTGCATGGTTAAGTCTTTTGAACTAATCACAAAATACTTAATTCACAATAAATAAAAAAAAAATAAAAAAACAACAGCACTTACTTCTTTTTTTTTAAAGTTTATAGACCAAAAAGAAAATTACTAACTATAAAATGAAATGAAAAACTAATTTTTACCTATTCAGTGTGCACACAATATGTGTGTGTGTGTGTGTGTGTGTGTGTGTGTGTGTGTGTGTGTGTGTGTGTGATAGATATATATAATAGCTGGCCACTCGTATCCGAGGATACGAGTCTATTAGGTTGACTAGCCAATCCCTATATGTTTATGCACACACACAAGCACAAGAGAAATCAAATTTAGAAAGCTTAAAGCACGCTATAAGAAAAGTTGTAGTACTGATGTAAATATAGTAAAATGTAAATGAGTTATCTGTGGACCTGATGGATCTATTCCAGAGACTACTCTACTTCATAACAATATGGCACCACTGATAGGATCCCTAACCCTGTTGGATGAACTGGAGTACATAGAAACATGGATTAGATGTTTAGCAGCATTGGGTAGGGTAAAGAAACTGAAAGACAAGAAAGCCCCCGGAGAGGAGAATAAAATTACTGATTTATTTTTGGCTTTGGCAGGATGTGAAGCCATAAAGACTATATCCATTATGATGTACCCCAAAATACTGGAAAACTTAACACATGAGGAAATTTCAGCCAGTATAAAAATAAACAAAAGTGGTTATTACAGAAAGAACAAAAATTCTGTAAAATAGACAGAACTAAAATGAATACTGCTGTAATGCAACAGATTGAAAGAACTATCAAGATATTGTGAATTTGAAAAACTAGGTTCAAGAAAAATGTCTATAGAAGACAAATTGATCCTTCTAAGACTAACTGAAGGTGTGTATGATGTTACATACAAACATAAGATCCTAAAATGGCTACAAACAAATGACATGAATTTAGAAGCAAGTGTAGAATTCTTGCAACAATTAGAATTAATTGATTTAATAATTCTAAAAACAATGTGGAAGCATAGGATACAACTAAAATCCTAATTAAGTGCAAGTATTGTGACAAAGAACACGAGAATACAAAAACAAAAGTCCAGCCCTAGGAAAATTATGTTTAAACTGTAAAAGAAAAGACTATTTCCAATCTGTGTGCAGAAAGAAAAAGAGGATAGAAAGGGCAGAAAATATAAAGCCTCATACTGAAAATACAGAATTATATTTGATAAAAACACCTTCAAAAAGTAGAGAGGAAAATTGAATGACATAACTTTTCCCATATAGGTTGACACAGGGAGTAATGTTACCTTGATCCCAAAGAATTTCTGGGAAAAATGGGGAAACCCAAATTAAGCAAAAGTAATCTTAATTTAAAACAATTTGATGGAATCTGTCATCAAAACTCTAGGCTTCTTTAAAACCACTTTTGAGACAAAAAAACACTTTCAGATTATTCCCATTGCCGTCATAGAATGGGCCAAAAAAAAAAAAAAACCATAGACTCCTGGGAATAGACATTTTAAAAATGGATATAGTGAAATTAATAAACTGTATAAAGTCAGAAAAACCTGACATAGGACTGTCAAAAGGATATAAAAAGAGTATTCATCAAAAAGAAAATAGACAACTGATCTATTTTGAATCTTGAAAAATACTATTCACATTCTACCCATGCTAGTTGCAAAACTATAGAAAATTCTAGAACAAGGTATATTGGAGAAGGTTACCCAAGGTGGTAATAGTTGGGTCTCACCAACTGTTGCAATATGAAAGCCCAATGGTGATTTGAGGATATGCAGGGATTATAAAGTAGGTGAGAATCATCAGATATGCACTGATTCATTCTCCTTACATAACATAGAAAGTCACGAATTAACAGGAATAAAATACTTTGCTAAGATTGAGTTGGTCAGCATATAACCAAATAGAAATTAACAATTTTAAAGTCACTACAATTAATACCCTGATCGGCTTAAGATGGACTCATCTTCCATTTGAAGTTAAGACTTCAAGCAATATTTTTCAAAAGGCAATTGAAAAAGTTCTATCAGAGGGGATTAAAAACAATCATATGTCAAGACAATGTAGGCACAGGTGCTTACAGTAAAAAAGAAAAAACTGAACAAGTCTTAAACAGATTAAAAAATGCTGGTATGATGATAAATAGTAATAAATGCAAGTTAAATTGTGACAAAATATCTTATTTGGGATACCAAATATCTGAAGAAGGAATTTGGTCAGACAATCTGATAAATAAAGCATCAGAAGTATCTGCACCAAAAAATAAAAAAAAATAGAATCCTTTTTGGGACAGACCAATTTTCATCTATCTAGATATAGTGACCTACTAGAACCATATTTGAAGAGAAATGTACTCAAAGGCAAAATATAGCTGTTTGAAAGCTTAAAAAAACAAAACAAAACAAAAAAAAAACACTAATAAGAAAAACGATTGCAAAAATCTCTGATCAAAAAAGAAAAAAAAAAGCTGTAGCCGCAATTTTATCTCAAAAAAGTCGTTCAATAATGTACCTGTCAAGAAAATCTGAAGCTAACTACTCAAATATTGTGAAAGAAAAGTTAATAGTATGGAGCACAGAAAGAGCTCAAATTTTTTTTTGTTAAGACAAAAATTTTGTTAAAGTCAGATCACAAATCTTTAGAATTCATATTTAACTCCAAAAAGTTACATCATCTAGAATTTTAAGATGGGCCATAAAACTCAGAGCCTTTGATTTTGACATCATGTACGTAAAAGGGAACACTATTTCACACATGGATGCGCTATCCAGACTAAATTTCAACAGTAAAAAATTAGAAACATCTGAGAATTGAAAAGATAAAATACTGCACTGGGTTGAAACAGACAAGTTATACCTAAATCATCTTAGAATGGAAACCATACAAGAGCCAGTGTTAAGTAGAATTTCAGACAAAATAAAAATAAACACATGGAGCAATTGTTCAATGCCAGAAAGACCCTACAAATAATCAAGGCATAAATTAATTGTAGAGAAAGGCACAATATGCAAAGATATTATAATACCCCACAAAGTATCAGAAAAGAGGTACTAAAAAGTGTACATGATGATGTACATTGTGGTATAACAGTGACACAAATGAGATTAAAATTACAAGTATGGTGGCCAGGATATTCTAGAGATGTAGAAGACTATGTAAAAAGATGGCCAAAATGTGCTGAAATAAAAATTCTTTGTCAAAACAAAATTCATTTGTGGCCTAAAGTAAAAGAACCATGGGCTTGGGTACACATGGATCATACCCATATTAAAGGCATGGGGCTATTTTTAATTTTAGTGGACTTTTTTTCAGGATGACCTGAAGTAATTAAGGTTGCTAACAGAAAAGCCACCACTTTAAAACAAATATTAAGAACAATATTTTCAAGGAATGTGGTGCCTAAACCTTTAATGGGCCAGAATTTTGCAAGGAAAGTTTGTGCTTGTGGCTAAAGTGTATTGGATGTGTCCTATATAAAACATCACCTTACCACCCACAATCAAATGGAATTGCAGAAAGAATGGTGCAGACTGTGAAAATGAAACTAAAACCATTTTCCACATCTAATGATAATATAGAGAGTAACTTACCAAGATTACTGTTAAGCTATAGGACAATTCCACATGCTGGCAAACTACAAAGTCCCTCTGCATTAATGGGCAGACAGATTAGAGCTCCCCTAACAATGTCATTTTCAACAAGTGTCTGGTATAAAAAAAGACAAAGAATCTAATCCAGGGAAGGTGAACTTTTTAGTACAGAAAGAACACAACACAGCAATACTAACGAAAAATGGACAAGATGTACTGGCCCATGCAGATCAATTCAGAAGCAGAATGGAACCTGAGGATATAGAAATGGCTGACGAATCTGAAGGGGATGAGGGGACTAATGAATCCAGTAATGAAACTGAACAATCTATAGGTTTTAATAACTAGAAATCTGATGGAAGTGGAAAATGAACTCAAACCTAGGTCATTATAAGAAGAAATCAGGATAAACACCAAGAAAGACAATTCAGATTCCCAAGAATAACTAGAAGTCAAAAATCAAAGAAAGGCATAAGGCCATTTCAGTTCAGGGAGATGTATGTGAATGAGGTACTACTATAAAAAGAGTATGCCACAATGAATGCCATTTGAGCTATCATCTGTTGACTTGACAACATCTATTTCAGAGAGTACTTCATAACAAAAGGAAAAAAAGAAAAGAAAATGTCTTCATTATGTGCTCTGTCCCTTCAGGATATTGGTATTTATGGTTCCCTAGAACTTCTCACCTATTGTTGCTTTATGCTTTAATTAAACTTTTACCCTGCACAATACCTCCGTATCTGTTCTGCCATCCATTTGTATGAACTCATTAAGTAGATTTGCCACGGTCTCTGCCTGCTTCCCTTGCCAACAATAAGTCCTGTGAGCATCCAATTCCTCATGCCCTCTTTCCTCATCAAGTGTCCCAGATATTTCAATTGACTATCTCTGAATGTAAATAAATGTTCTTTATAGTTTCTATTTGACTTAAAAATTCTTTGCTGCTCACATGCTCTGTAAATAGCATTCTTGACATTTTTCTGTAGAATCACTGTCACTAAGTCTCTTCTAGTGTTCATCTGTAAACAGATTGTCCTGCAACACTGCTGTAG
The DNA here is from genome assembly GCA_964036315.1 of Acanthosepion esculentum. Taxonomy (NCBI): domain Eukaryota; kingdom Metazoa; phylum Mollusca; class Cephalopoda; order Sepiida; family Sepiidae; genus Acanthosepion; species Acanthosepion esculentum. The sequence goes on along the minus strand of OZ038490.1, from coordinate 86,202,239 downwards.
AGGAGATTAGATATTGAGCTGCAGTTTAGCACTTTTCTTTGTTTCTAATGACATTTTCCTATCCATTAAAAATACTTTGCTTAGTTTCAGGAATGTCTTGCTATTTTTTCAAGGGGCCTTTGTGTCACTTTCCGTCGTCTATTATTCACAGAGTTAAATGCTTGTACCTGCTTAATTTTGACATTTTTACCGGTCTCATCTGCTGACAATCCTGAACTGTCTTCTTACAATTATCAATAGTCCTTTTTAGTTGCTTTCTGTTACTTCATGTCTAAAGGGTTCTTTCTGTTTTCTCTATGAATCCTAGTAATTTGCATTGGGAGTTTCTTTATTTGGTGGAATAATTTCCTTTTGCTAAAAATTACACACACAAATATTTCCGGAGATTTGAGTTGACCATAACTTCATTTTTTCTCTTTTTTAAAAAATATCTATGCAGTGAACATTTTTTAAAAATAACCGGCATCCTTACAAATAATTCCTATTGGCGTAAAGAATTATCACGAAAGAATAAAATATTTTCAATCCTGTCACCATACATTTTTTTAATTTTTTTTTACCCTGAAACATGATTGTTATGTCAGTAGACACTAGAAAGGGTAATAGTTTGAAAGAAAGGGGTGAAAAGCAGTTTTTAAATCTGTCATGCAGAAAAAAATAAAATAAAATAAAATAATGAAAACAACCATTCTCAGAGTCAGAGTGTCATGAAGCCAATTGGACACACTTCCTCATTTTTTCAGCAAATAATATATTTTTTGTAGCACGAGAGAGACTCAAAGTGGGGAAAAAGAGGATGATAAGGAAAAATAAAAATGATTTCAAAGTTGAGGTTTCTGAACTTGGACTATTTGTAAAAAAAAAAAAAAATTTCATCGAAGTGAAATTGATTTTTGAATAAAGACTTAAAAAATGTACTTGCAGACAACACAAGATCTAATTTTACACCTGAATTCAAAGTTTAGCTTTTTAGCAGAATTGGTCATTGGCTCGATTCTTTATCAAAGTCATCTTTTTTATTTTATTTATGACTGTAAATTTGCTAAGTTGCAGTTTTATTGTGGAGTTACAGAAGCAGACACAGAGAAAAATAGCTTAAAAAAAAAAAAAAAAAGTTTTGTTGACACATCGGAAATGTTTAGTTTCCAGTTGAAAGAAAAACATGTGAGGATAATAATCGAATTTTAAAGTACATTTTTATTTACAACATCCATATATATATATATATATATTTTTTTTTAAGTCAATTAGTCAAGAAGATTCGTTTGAAATCTCAGCTTTCGCTTTTACTTACTATTTAATTTACATTCTGCAAAAAAAAAAATAATCGTATTTTTATGGGGATTTAAGAGAAAAAGTGCAATAAGTAATCACAGAAGAAATTCTTTCTAGTTTACAATTTTTTTTTTACAGAACTAAGTGTTTTTGTTGTTATAAGTAAACAAAACAAATGAATTATGAATGGGAAGATGTAAAAAAAAAAAAAAAAAAGATCTTAACTGGTCACATATCAATGAAGAAATTTGATAGGCTTTTTTTTTTTCTTTTCTTTAGCTGTTGGTAATGTTCGCGTGGCAAAAAAAGTAGTTAAAAAGTATTTTAAATATTTTGTTTGATAGAAAAAAAAAATTAAAATTTTAGATAAGCGGATTAAAATACTTTTTCTTTCACTATTATTTTTTGTAAATTATTATAAAGACATTGTTTATTTTAGCAGTTTTTAAAAACGGTCCCTACTTCATCGTGTCAAAATGACATTAGCTTTCCTTTCTTTCTTTTAAAAGAAAAGAAGCCTTTCTTTTTGTTTAGTTCTTGCGTAAACTAAAAACATTTATTTCAGCAAACTTTTTAGCAGGGAGCAACAATAAAATTCTGATTATTATTATTTTTTTTATTTTTTTTTTAAAACTTCATAAAAGTGTGTTTACTTTGAGAATAATAAAAAATTTGAATTTTAGCGATTTCAGATAGAACTTTTTATTTTATGTTAGCTTAAAAAAAATTGTGAAAATACAAATAATTCAATATTTTGTAAAAAGACAAAAAATTAAATAATAAAAAAAGTGTTTCGGCCGCGTAGAAATAAATTAATAATTGTTACACACGGAAGAAATAAACTAAAAAAAAACAATCTTTTTAAAGATGCAACAACACAAATGGTTACCAAGAAGACTCAGTACTAAAGATCATTTGAAATCTCCCAAAACAGCGAACAAGACTGTCATTTTATTTTTGCATGAGAAACTTGCAGCTGAAACTGAATGCTTTATTTTAAAAAATGTTCCAATCATTTCTTTTCTAAGTGACAAGAGAAGAATGATTTACAAAAAAATAGTTTAAAGCAAACTTGTAATTGTAATTTAAATTGCTTTTTACAATTAAAAAGGAAAAGAAAATTGTAAAAGTTTCTCACTTAATCGAAGTGGGATATTTTACGTTGAATTTTGAAGTAAAAGAAAATATGTAATTTTAGAAGAGAGTAGTTTGCAATTAAAAATGTAACATTATCACGGGAAAGGTATATAAAATAAAAAAAGTTACTTAAATTAAAAGCAACAACTTTTTAAAATTTAATATTTTCGGCGTCACGAAAAGAATGTATACAAACAAAACCAAAAAACAAAACAAAAACGGGTGAACCACAGGAATAACATTTTTTAAATAAAAAAAATAAATCAAGATGATAAGACTAAGAGTCAAACAAAAAAATGAATAATTGGCAATACGTTTTTTCACCTTCGAAATTTTTGCATAAACTTTAAAGTTTTTTTTTAAACTAAAAGCAGTTAATATGGGATTTAAAAATAATAAAGTAAAAAAGACATTTCAAGAAAAATGAAAAAAAAAAAATGAAGAGAAATTAGAAAAGAGATGCGAATAGGAAAAAAGTTTAGGCTTCATGGTAATCTCTAGAGAAAAAAAATAAGCTTACACTTTTAAAAATGTAAACGGATTTTGATTTATGATTGACCGTCTTTTCTTGTAAACGAAATAACGTCTTTCCACCGGAAAGAAAGTAACAGACGAAATAAATAGCCATGACAAAAAAAAAAAAAAATCATCACACAATCTGAATTTGTTCATTAAATCAAAATAATGTTGATTTAATTGATAAGCTTTTAAGTAAACCAAAGTAATATGCATGTCAATTAGTTACAGTTAACTAGAATTAAACATTTTTTATGATACCTTTAAGCAGAAGCTTGAACGTACAATGTTTGTTTTTTGTTTACAACTTTCTTTACCTCCTAAACCTACAAAAAATAAATGTAACGTAGTCGGAACAAAGAAATTTAAAATTTGTTCAAAAAGAGATACAAAAAAATACGTACCTTCCTAATTCACCTTGGACAATATATTTCGAGTTAAGTGATTCCGTATTGATAGGAGTCTTGGGGGTGAAGGCTTCGAGTTTGTCCTCAGCCACGTGGTTGCAGCCCATGGCCACATGGACACTCGGACTGTTCATCGTGGACAAGTCACACACTCAGAGTATTGTGAAACTGACCAAATGGTCAGCAAAAGATAATAAAGAAGACACCCTGGATAGGAAATTAAATTATTAGAAATTTTCCGCTGTCTTTCTCAATTTTATTTCATTAAAAAATTGAGTATATATCCCTGCCTTAGCAATAACATGTTGTAAGTTAGTGTACTCCAAGTCTTTCTCTGTGAAAGAAAAAAACTAGTGCAGATTATCTGAACAATGGACATTAAATACCACTGCTTATAAATATATATTTTGACCTTTTAAGACAGAATTCTTAAGGGTAGTAATCTGACAGGTAAGTTGTTTAGGTTTAATTGGTTAATCTAGTTGTCAGTTTTTTAAGGTACAATTGTTAGTACAAGTACGGAGAGTTTGTACAATACTAAGTAAGAACATATGTAAATGTTTTGCTATAATAATGAACACTATCTAAGCCACTAAATAGTTTTAGTATTTTAAAGTATGTTGTCAAACAAGACCAAGAAAAGTTCGTTCTTCCTAGATAGGAAGAGTGGTTCTGTTAAATTTAAGGTCTTCGATACTAAATAAAGAAAAGCATGAAAGTAGAATCAGCAGCGGCAGTATTGACCATTCTACCTAAAAAAACCTGTCTCAAAATGACCAACAGATTGGTAATTCCGACAGCAAACAGAATAACTAAGTTAATTTAAGAACCATGAGAGAATACAGTGAGACTGTTTTGTTTTTGTTGGTTTTCCAGTCACCCAGTAAAAAAGGCATTTTAAAATTTGTACGTTATTTTGCTTCCTGTGTAGATTATTTTTTATATCAATGCTGCATTAAAATTTGCAAAACAATCACAATTTAAAATTAAACCCCAAACTCCAATATAAATTAGCTATTTATGTGAGTAAAACTTTTTATATTGACCAATAATAATTATTAATTTCCAAAAGAGGTAAGTTGTATGCGCCAATCGGGTACACAAAAAGAAAAAGTTGATGTTTTTCTTCCTTGTTGTCACTTGCGTCAGTTGCAAGTTTCTTGTATTTTATTCAGTGGTAATATTTCCTTGAGTTTATAAGACAGTATAAATCCTTGGATTTTGGAACTTTCAAATAATATCCGGTACTTTTTTTAGTTTGTTTTTTCCGATTTTTTGTTCGGTCCTCTTTCTCGTCCTTCTAAGGCATATATATCTTTTCGGCCGACGAGGAAGGTAAGAGAAGGAAACCTCTCCCACTCAAGGGTAGAAGTAAAATATATACTTCCGTTAGGTGTGTGTGTTAGATAAACACTGTCAAGCTCATTAGGTTGTTAGCTCTTCTTGTTTGAAACAACGATAGACAGATGAAATTAAATTTGTAAAAAAAAAAAAAAAAAAAAATTAAAAAAAAAGAATAAAGTAAATTTACTATGTCTGCTGTTCGATATGTTTAATTAAAAATACAAACAGTAAAGAAAGGCGTTAAGAGTTTTTTTTTTTACATTTTCTCTCTCCTACATCGCTTCACAATGTGAAGGAATTATTTATTTGAATTATTAAACAAACAAAAAAATTCAATCCAACATAATTCGTTAGAAAACTTCAGTCCTAACAATTTAGCACAGACCATTGAATTTGCAAAGTATTTTTATTCTTTCTTGTTTATTGATAATTTTTTTTAGTCCGATATGCTTTCCCTGCTTGGCCCTTTCTTTGCATGTTCAAATTCTAAGCATATTTTTTCAATAGAAATAGCAAGCCATTTTTGCTGATGACAATATAGCAGGTTATCAATATCGAAGATTTGATTTTGAAATTTTTAATTAAAGTTTAATTAATAATTTTAAAGGTTTTAAAATTAATATACTTCAGGACTTGAAGATTTTAGTTTAAAATTTAAACTATAGTAAATTAAATTCGTAGCGGGGAGTTTCGGAAGAACTGTAATTAATTTAAATTTTTTTTTCACCAGGTATGAACTTTTAAATCAACAATTTTCTAGTGCTGGTGCTCACTCTCACAGTAAGAATTTCACTAACAAGAAATTAGAAATTTAAGTTTTATTTCGGACAGAGCTTTCGTTACTTTTAAGTTTTAAAGCTTCTTATGTGTATGGGATTTTTATTTTTGTATACTAGAAAATTTTAGCAAAAATATTTTTTTTTAAAATTAATTGCTTTTAGTTAGTATTTACTTAGTAACTTTTCCCATTAAAAAAAATAAAAATAAAAAAAAGCATGGATTGATGAGCCGATTGTATTGATTGCGGTCGAGATTTCCTTGTTTACGATCGCGGGCCTCAAACGAAAAGTATCAATTCCTCGTTCAAAAATTGAAAATCACTCGCAAGAAACTGCTTGTTTTAGCGGAACCAATTTTTTTTTTCTGGCAACAAAACAAGCGAACGAGCAGCCGGGATCCTTTTTTTTTCCCCCAGTCAGTAGCAAGCAACATCTTGTAGTAGTTATTGCCCATTCAGAGTAAAGTTTTAAAAAACTACTTCTGCTCATGTTCCTCCTCCTGCCACCGCCGTTACAATTATCATTGTCAACGGTTCGGTTGCTTACAACCCACACTTTTACTAGTGACTAACCGGGTAACCGTTGTTTATATCGTTGACGTTGTCGTCTTTCTTGACTGCTTCCCAAACCACCATGTGCTGCTGACGTCATACACTTCCGGTTCAGCATAGCAGGTCACTTCCGCTTTCATTTTCACTGGATGATTGCAAGAAAGGAAATTTTTTATTGAAATTTACACAATGATTGTTTTAAGCGAAGCGTTAACTCTGCATTGAAATATTTTTTCTTATCAGTAGAGTTAATAATGTGTATCACTAATCAATACGACGGTTTTAATTTCACCGCTGAAGAGGGCTTTTTCCGTCTGTCACTATTCAAAAGTTTGTTATTATTTTTTGTATGTCAATGAATGCTGTTGTTACTTATTGCGAGTTTTTTTTAACACATATTTTTATCAGAAGCTACCGAGAACGTTTATTTTGCATCAGAAATACAGTAGTAGACGAAAAAAGATTTTTTCTGACTATTAAATGTAAACTATTTTTTTTTATGGAATCACAAAACGAAACTAAAAAAACATAGGTTTAAAAACCAGCATTTGAAAAGCAAGAAGTCACAATTATTGACAAGTTTCAAAGTTTTAAGCCAGGATTACTCTGCGTCAAAGGTTACAGTTTTTTTGAATTTGATCGTATTTAATTTCTATTTTTGGTTTAATTGAGGCTTCGACTGACTTGATTTACATGTGAATGCTCATCTCTTTAGTTGACAAGTGAGCGCGCGGTAAAAATGCCACAAGCTAGATGACCGACTTGTTGAAAATAGTTGAAGTACCAACACGGACTTTTAAAAAAACAAAACTGAAAAACACTTTAGTTTTCGATAATTTAAATGTCTTCTTTGAAGCTACTAAATGTTGCTTTTATTTGAAAGACAATAGATAGCCGAAAAAAAATCCGTATGTAAAGAAAAATATTCCCATAAAGTTTTTAAGACATTTTTAAAACATTGGCTTGTTCACCCGTCATTCATCGAATCGAATTGCCATTATAAACGAAAAATGTAGTAAACAGATTTGAAAACCCCTTTTTAAAATATAAAATTTGTCCTGTGTGTTTCATAGTAAATTAGTAAATTTAAAGAACAGAACTTTGTATTGTAAACGTAATGTTTACTTTTTGCTTAAAGCAATGAAAATGTCATGGGCTAAAAAACAGTAGTTTTCTACCGTAATCCCCGACACTTAAAAATGTGTGCGGAAATATGGAACACCAGCAGTGCAATAACCAAGAAATTAGCGTTTGTTTCAAAATAAACTCTCCTTGCCTAATCAATATTTTATTTTTAAGTCTTAAAATTTATGCGCTTTTATGAAACTTACTAGAATTTATTCTCTATACTTAGAAGAAATTAAAAACTGGTGGAATGATACTTTTCCGTTTAAATTCATTGCTTTTATTTTTTTTCATTTCCTTACCTGTTTGATGTCATATGTTTATTTACACCTAATGAGGTGTTTTTTTTATTTTTATTATTCTGAATCAAAGAGATGTTTAATTATCATATTTTTCCTATGATAATGAAAAGTAGGCATTCAAAGGAGGTCATTCAGAATTATTTCCTTTTTGAACTTCCGTGCAAAAATTTATCTAACACTTTCAAAAATGAAAAAAAAAAAATTGGCAGTACCTAATGTGTGTGTGTGTGTGTAATGGCTAGGATCTTGGAATGTGAAATTGGAGAACTGAGTTTGTTACATTCACTTACTTGCAAATACCTGCTAGCTATATAGTTGGGCACTTTTGCCTTGGTTGACAACCAGTCTAGGGGAAGGACAACTCTAAATTAAAAACTTGAGGAGCACTGATTTCAGAACATTGTGGCACAATTCTTTGTATTCATTTTTTTCAGAATAGTGTGGATTGTTCTGCACAAACCTTTATCATTATAATCAAATCATATGCAGGCAGTCTGATGGTTTGGTTCTTGGAACTGAATTGTTGAACCCTCATACGTTGAAGGTGAATGGAGAATCCAACATCATATATATGATGGATATATACACATACACTTTTTATATGCACCTTGTGATTTCATAAGCTTCATGTTGTGAGAAGTAACATATCTTAATTTTTTTTTTCCTGGGCTGTATTTCAAATGCAAAGTCAACATCTTGTTTTACTTATTTATCCTCTGAGAAAAAACATTATGAGATTTATTGTAATTGTTGTTTTGATCTATAGTTGAACATTTATTGTTTAATGTCGGTACCTCCAAATAAGAGTGATGAGTGACAAGTTTTAAAATGCATTTTTAAAAATGAAAAATCTTTCTTGAAATTTTTATTTTTGTTTCAATTTCAAGCTAATAGATTAAATTTAATACTTCCAATAATACCTTGCTGCATTTCAAAATGAATTTAAATTTATTGAAATGAGTTTATTTTTCAAAATCACTAGCAATGGCTGATTTTAGCCATATTTACAATTCTCTCAGTACAATATAATTCTCTTTATTAAATAAATGAAATATATTTTTCAAAAATTTTATTTGAAGAAGATTTGCTGATTTATAGTTTAATTAATCTGATAAGAACCAAATATTAGTTACTGTTAGTTCAAATTATTTCAGAAAAGCATTTTTTAATGTGGATGCAGGAGTTTTTATTGTGTTGACAACTATCTCAATATATTTATGGTTGGAATTTTTTCTATGGGAGACATATCTGTAAAATTTGCTTGATGAATATAATGTGAGCAACTTTTTAACTAACCAGTAATCTTAAAAATTTAGGAAAATATTCAATATTATCTAATATTTTATTGAATTTTAGATACTTTGGTTTTTAAATTTACTATAGCTACTGCTCTTATTTTTTGATGTCTGTATTTACAAAAGTTGGCAAATATAGTCTTTAATTATATCGTCTAACTGGTACAAATTAGTACAAAATTTTAAATGATTTAAAATTTTATAAATTAAAATTTTAAAAAATAATTTCATTTTTTTTAAATTTTAATTCTTGTAAAAATTCATTATTCATCAAAGAAATTCTTTTTCTTAAGACAATATATCTTATTCATAAAAACAAAACCTTTTCTAATATAATAAGGTCTCATTTCATTTTTTATTTTACAATTCAGAGCAGATTTTTCGTTAAAATATTGATGATTTAAATTCTCCAAGGACTTCTGCTTATTTCATAAATATTAAATAATAAAATTAAGTAAGTGGGGAGTGACAGAGGTAACAAAGAATATTTTTATCAAGATTTTCTAAAGAAATAAATTCTAAAATAACTTCATTAATTTGTGAAGAAGTCTGGAAAGTTTCATTAAAATCTGACAATTGTTCGATTTTTTCAAGAACTTCTAAATCAAAAAGATACTAAAATTTCCAATACTAATTTATGGTCACCGACTGATGCAAGAAAAAATCTAACCAAAATTTTGAAGATTCTAAAAAAGATTAAAAAATATAGTTTAATGATCAAAAAACACTTCAGTCTTTCCTCTTAGTAATAAAAAATTTTGATAATATTTTGTTTCTATTAAATTTGGGATATTTTTTTTTCATCGTGTATGCTCAATTTTTAGTAAATCTGTGGTAATAATTTAATGTTATTCCACACAAGACATGATATCAAAGTACATTTTATTCAAAAATGAAAAACTTTAATTCATCATTGTATTCATATTTTTCCTTCTGACAAACCATTTTTAGTGAATGATTTTGTAAACCATAAACCATACTGAATCTGAATGCAAATATCTCAGGAATTATTTCATAAATAATTGAACATTTCTGTATTTTAATATTTTTCCAACATCACTTCTGTACAAGCTCACCATAAAATTAGCTTTGTATATCAAATGGATGCAAAGACTATGCATTTAGTGCAATAATTTTATCTTAAAGGACATTCTTATCGATCAAATCCTGTTTCTCTTCTCATCGTATCTTAGTCTGGCACAAGACCAGAAGAGTGAAATACATGTCAGAATTTAATTGGTTTATAATTTATAATTTGGCATGCGTGTGATGAGTTTTCGGCGCTAACAAAATCGACTGCCATTCCAAGGGGAATAACTCTTAGTGGCGTTGACCCAGGATTTTCTCTCTGATGGATTACTAATCAAAGATGTGTGAAGTAGCGTTATCAAGAAATCATTCTTTCAGATTACAGTTAAGTGGTAAAACTCTTTACACGATAGGAGGGTCAAGATTTTAATAAAAAGAATGGGACAGAAGGAATTAATTTTTTTTTTCAGTAAGGTTTAAATAGAAACAGTCAAGACTGGTCATTGATCTGAACATAGCAGCAGCAAAAATCAATTCTACAACAATCATAATAATGCATAACTTCATCAGAAACATACAAAAACAATAAAATGCAATTAGCATCTATGTCAAGTTCAAGAACTTTGTAAGTTTTATAAAATATAATTCCATAGATTAGGGTAAATGATATGTTTAAAAATGACAATTGGAAAAAATTTGTCTTTATCTTCAGAATTATTTCTGGAAAATTTAACTATATTGTCGATATAGAAAAACAAACTCTTAGTAAAAAGGAAGTTACCAATATCCAGAAAGAGGTTTACGCAGGAGCATCTCTTTTTTAAATTTTGAATTTGATGTAACTATGGCTACAAAACATTTCACTTCCATAAAGTCGGAAGACGAAACATGTTGGCAAGAACTAAGAATTTTTTCCAATTGTCATTTTTAAACCAATTTGTCTTCATTCTCAGAATTATTTCTGGGAAATTTAACTATATATATATATATATATATATATATATATATATATATATATATATATATATATAAAATATAATATATTCATATTTTGTGTGCCTGGGTGAAGACATCCATACACTATAAAAAAAAAAACAAACTTGCATCAATGCAAGGTGCATCTAAAAATGAAAAACAGAAGTATAAACAGTCAATTGCTGATGCCACCTGACAAGTGGACAGAGTATTTCCCAGTGTTCGTCCATGGAACTTTGTAATTGGGATGCTGAAGGTAACATTAATCAGTGAAGTGACAAACATTTTACTTGTATTTATATATAAGTGTGTGTTGGTAGGATGTAGAAAAGTATCTGAACAAGTGAAGATAAGGAGATAAAATGGGAAAATTAGCCAGTCTGTTCATTTCATCTCTATAGCAAGTGTCTTCAGGTTGGAATGATAGACAAGCTTATGTGTAAGAGAAGTGTGTTGGAATTTGAGGACGAAGTAATAAAAATCCTTATCAGAAGTTATGGTCAAAATGTCCCTATTGCAAACGCATAATGAAACTGTTTACATCTGCTGGATTTGAAATTAGCCCACTCTTAAGTGTTTTTTTTTTCCCTATTAGGCCATATAATGCTATATGCGACTGATGCTTTTGCAATCATTGTTGAGATTGTATGAGTCTGTTACATCTTAACAACAATCTATGACTTCCCTATATTTTTACATAGCAGTGTGAATTAAAAGTATTTTCATAGGTCTTTGCTTGAAAACTTGTTTCATGCCTACATCTAAAGACTAATTACACAATGTTATATCTTTATAATTATATAATCATTTGTTGTGAACCAGATCTATTACCTTGTTTCATGAGTAAATTGAACTATATTCAGGCTGGTATCATTATATTTACTATCATTGTGTGTGTGTGTGTGTGTGTGTGTGTATATATATATATATATATATATATATATATATATTATTGCAACCAGATGCACAATAATTATAAGCAAGATGAGTTTGCTATAAGGAAAATCATTAAACACCATATTTCTGCTGTAACCCCTGGAAAACAAAGTTCATAATATATTATAGAAAATGGAATACTGCAAACCTCATTGTCACCAACTGAAATAACCCCACCAAATCTAAACGGGTGGTGACCAATATAGTGTACCAATTTCAACGTCCAGTACAAGACTGCGTTACTTGTCAAAAATCAATTACACACCACTACCTCCTTAATGTTCTTTTGAAGCAGAGTGTGATTAAACATTTATTAACTCATAATTTACAAAAACCTTTAAGGAAAATTCTAGTCAATAACACAAAGATTCTTTACAAATCATATAGTCGTGGACAGCTCCTCATTAGGGAAGCATTGCTTATGATATACCATTTTCCCACTATCAGTCTTACGCTATTTAGCAGTGGAGATGTCGCGTTAAAGGGGTTCTAAAAATAGAAGTGATGCCCAGGTCAGCCAGCTGCACGTAGCATGTAACTGCCACAAAAAGCATACAAGCCCCACTGCACATATTCCACACAGCAAAACTACAATTTAGAATTCAACACAGAAATTCACCATCAAAACAACATCCTTGATAATGATTATGGAACTAGCCTAAAGCGCTCGGAACAACTATAACTATAGACAATTTCTATATTATCTCGTGAAAAATGCTAGAATGCTGGAAAAACTCAAAAGATTAATTAAATCTTCCTGTCAGCCGTTTTCAATGAAAGATGCTTGAAAGAAAGGTTACTTCCCATATGTGTGTGTGTGTATTTATTATTTCCGTAGTATCAGATAGAATATTTAATTTTATTATCAATTTTTTTTTTTGCCTTATCTTATAATTCTGCTTGTCTCACCCATACTTAGTACAACTGTTATGTCCTGCCAATACCTCATAAATTATTCTATTTTGATTGAGTGGAAAGATGGAAATGATATATCAGAGACACTTTTTGCTTTCAGTGAGAAAATGAAAGAATGAAACACCCCACCAATTTCTCATGAATAATGAATTATTCTGTTTTGATTGAGGAAAGATGTAAAAGACATATCAGAGATGCTGTTTGATTTCTGTAAGTAAAAGAAAAGGAAAAACAAAAACAAAATTCAAACAGGAAAAGTGTGAAATTTTTATAGGTACTAGTAGCAAATATTGTTTTAGTGTTCTTCTGTTACCATCTTTGATGCATCTTGTTTTAGTTTTCAAAGTTCAAATCCTGACACATTCTCACTTAACTCTCAGAAACATGTAGCAATTGATCCTCAACCACTCAAGTGAAATGGCTCAACCACATGTTCCATTTCTCTAAAAGTTTGCAAAACACCTGCAGGGCTTGGGGAGGCACATGCATGTACATAAAAGTTGAGCACTTCTTCATTCACTTGGTGTTCTTCCAGCAAGAAACTGGAAGAGAGATCCACAGACAAGAAAAAAAACTATATGGACAGAACTTACAGTTACATATAGCTAATTCAACAGTAAAATGATAAGACCTAGTTGACAACTCTGTGTGTGTGTGTGTGTGTGTGTGTGTGTGTGTGTTTCTCTTTGTGGTGTTGAAACATCACAAGTTGGACTCAACAAGAAACAATACACTAAGTATAAATACTGGGCACTTACTCGCAGAGACAGAAATGTTGCAGTTGAGAAATGGATTTAGATGAAAGTCAGTAATATCTCTTTCTTCCATGAGCAGATAAGTTGAAGTAGCAGTTTTGAAGACAAAGCCTGGTGATCTTCTTTCTCTTATTAACAGAGAATTTGAAAGAGTAGCACTTTTAGATTCAAGATGAAGGGATGCAGATTTCCTCCCTCTGTTATTAGCTGTTTAAAAATCAAACTTATGCATTTTTTTACCCAATACAAGGAAGGCTCTACAGTCAAAATGGTAATGACGAATGAGGCGTGAGATACGAGTGGAAAAGAAGGTGGTAGCAAGTGGAGATTATGGCAATAAGGAGGATAGATAATGACTGACCATCGACTCCAAAAGGCAAAGATTAAAGGGATCAAGAAAGCATCTATACTGGAATTTGTTTAACAATGAGGCAACTCTTGGTGGAGTGGGGAGGGGGGAACCAATGTCACAGCAGCGGGAAAGTGACTGAAGTTGTGAAGCCAGGTCAGGACAAATAACATTACAGACCCTTCCTTGAATTTTGTTGATTGACTTGAAACATCTGCTGATTGAGATATAACATCCAATAAGTTCAATCATTGGACATGTAATTGAATTGTTATCTGTAATGTACAAATAATCAAACAAATGCAAAGGTGACCGCAGGATTCACTGATAGAATTTTAAACCATGAAAAACAGGATTATTTATATATGCTGATAAATATGTATTCATGCCATTTTGTTGAAAATAGTTCTGTAAAACAAGAGGAAAGAAAACAAATGGTATAAACTCAAAAGTGACAATGATTTGCAGACATAACATTTGGTAAAGCAAAATGCAGCTGCTTAAAACTTTTGCATAAAATAGTTATCAGTTAGAAACAGTAGGAATTTTGGTAGTAAGCATTTTAATAAGGTAGAATCTGAAAATACAAAAATATCATGATAATTCTTGAAGTATTTGAGAAACTTCAGCATTCGTCTTCTCAAAAGCATGTCGCAAATTCGTCTTTTCAGTAAATGAAACTCATTTATTTTTTAATTTTGTTTGGATCAGATGAAAGTTTACACAATCGTGCCAACAGAGCTGACATCTGAAGGAGCGTGGTAACACCTTGGGCAATTCGCATATGGGTGTAGCCAATTTCCTGGAGGGGAGAAAAAAAAAAGATAGTGATTAAAAAAAAAAAAAAAAAAAAAAACACCAAAAAAACCAAGTCAATTTTATTGCTTTAGATTTCAATTTAAATTATATTTCCATGTACACACTGCCCAACTCACAATTACTAGGTCACCAAATCCCAATAGAAACCTATGCAGGACCAATGGGACAATAGCCTAGTGGATAAGTGTCGATTTGTGAATTTGGTGACATAGTAATTGTGAGTTCACTACCTGGGTAGGGTAGTGTGTACTTAGTGGAAACAGGGTGAGCAATAACTGAGCAGTTCTAAAAATAAGAATTAGACAAGATATTCCTAGGCATAGGCAGTGGAATGAGAACAATCTACCCCATTGATTAAATAAAGGGTTCAGTTCAGAATTCCATATAGGTTACACTTAAGAAAGCCATAACAACAAAAATGAAGACAACAGTCCGAATGTAAATAGTGTAAATAATGATAACTTCTTATCTCCAGAAATTAATGAGATATTCTTTCCCGTATTGTGAAGATTTTTTTTTAATATGCACTAATCAAAACAAAAACTTGTGAAATATGAAGTCTTTTCAGAAATGGTGAATGTTAAGCAGAATGTCTGCCTGAAGCTTTAATAAAATATCAAAGAAAGCATTTAGAAAAACAAAATCAATAGCATTCATTTAATTATCACAAATTCATGCATGATATAAATTACTATTTTATCTGGAAGTGTGTTATCTAATATCATGGAGAATGTTTTACTGTAAAATCGCATCAAGGACAATTTCAGATAATGACAAAAAGTAAGTGTTAAACTATTCCATAAAAAAACAGATTCATTTTGTGTAAATAAATACTTATCCAATTGTGTTTACCTTTATAAATTCTAGTTTGAGGTACTCGGCCATAGTGTGTGTTTTACAGACACGGAAGGTAATTTTAATAATATCTTCAGATGCATAACCCATATTCCAGAGATGGGAGATAACTTTGTAAGCTTGATCAATATTTCCGTTTACACAGTGCTGCAACATGTCCTTGATGAGTAATGGGTGTGGCTCGTCACATACCTGTACAAAAACAATAAGTACATTCTGAAAACATTGACAAAAAAATATATGCAACACAAAACAAGTTTTTATTCCTATAAAGGTAAAACACTAAATATTTTCAGGTAACATCTAAATATTTAATACCATAACAGACCATCTAATTTGCAAAGCAAAGTCTTTGATAAGGTAATGTTAACTGGATACAATTTGTACCTATTCTAACTTCATCATCCCATAATATTATAGTTTGCCAAAGACAATGAAAATTTATTTTCAAATCAAAAATAAACAGGTCTTCTTTATTATATTATTTAGTCTGCTATGAAACATTATCAAATGATTATTGTTATAAAAAAAACAACAAAAAACGTTAGTCCCAAACACTATTTAAAAAGAATGAAAAAAAAAAATTTCAAGGTCGTAATTTTTATATATATATATATATATATATATATAAGTGAACATAGAAGTCAATCGGTGGCCTGATGATTGCATCTAACATGAAACAGACTGTCGCCTCTAAGTGTTGACTTCTATGTTCACTTTTATATTTACATGCTCTATCTCTGATATTGAGCACTTTATCCCATAAATATAGCATATCTTGAGACTATATTTCTTTTTATTTATATATATATATATATATATATATATATATATCCGATGCAATGAGAACGAAAGTAATATATAAATTTCCGACCCTCACCCGTAGATGTGCAGTTAAAATGCACTGAAACCAAGTTGCATCTTTGTTGAGAGTAAAATGGTTTTGTCTATATGATAAAATTATAATATATATATATATATATATATAAAATATATATAACTTGTTTATAAGAATAAATGTAAATTGTTCCATTTTTTATTATTTCCTAAATCCATATCCTTCTGGCATCAGTTTAAACTGACACCTTTTCCATATATTGTGACCATTTTGTTTAATGTTCCTATTTTCAGATGAAAACTTGGAAATTTTCCCACAAATTTCAGTGAATTTCTGGAATGAGGAGTTATGATTTACATTCATCTTTGTTATTATCACAATGTTTCAGCTGTTGCATCCTGTGGCCTTCTTCAAATGTTTGTTGATCTGGGTAACTTTCATGGAATTTCAGACTGAATTCTTTATTTAATCTATGAGGAGTGGGGGTAGATTGTTCTCATTCCACTGTCAATCTCCTGTGGATATTTCATCTTGTTCTCATTTTGTACTGCTCAGTTACTGCTTGCTTTGTTTCCACCATGTTCAAGTATACAATGCCCAACTCAGGGATTGAACTCACAATTACAGTCACCAAAATTCACAAAGCAACACTTTAATCCATGAAATTATTGTCCCATAGGATAATCCTGAACCAAGAACTCAGAGCACTGCTGTTGTCATGCTCAATTGCATTTACTGTCGCTGCTGAAGCCTTGCTGTCATTTCTCATTTATTCAAGGCACTTATATTGTATTTATTTCTATATTAGACCTACTGAAGAGATCCTCATAGCCTAGCATATGTGCCAATTCTTTTAGAGGTCTGACTGTCCAGTATTTTTACTTCATTAAACAGAGGTTTTCTCTTAATACATAATCAGCCATGCCTTCATTGTTTCACCCCTAATTACAGCATTTTTATGTTCCTTTAGTTTTTCTTTAATAGGTCAGCTGTTTTCATCTTTGTATTCTTTGCCACAGCTTCAAGGGATGGAGTACATATAGATCTTAATCATGTTCTTATCTGTATTAGGCTCGAATTGGCAGAGGTTGACCTGCCCCTGAATATTGTCCTGACGTTGTATGGACCATAAATCTTTTGAATTCTTTCTGACAAGCCCTTGACATAAGGGACTGTGGCAGTTTTTCAATCCACCCACTTGACCTTTCTGTTTGCAGAAGTTGACGTTAAGTTTGCAGAGCAGTTGTTATTCTCAAGGGTACATGTAATGCTGATAATCTCTTGCCAGTATCTGGGTTGTTACTTTTGATGTTTGCACCAGATGAGCTCTTTTGTTACTCCTGAAGATTAAATAAAAGGTTCAGTTCAAAATTTGTTGAAAGTTACCCAGATTGACAAATACCTGAAGGTCAGAGGGTACAGTGACTGAAATGATAGCATAATAACAAAGACAAGAACAATAATATAAATATTCCAATGAATTATCACTTACAAAAATGATAGTTTATAATTACAGTTTAGATATATGAAAAAGGTGTCAGCTTAAACTGATGTCAGGAGGATATAGGTTAATATTAACCCGTTGGTTATTATTATCTAAAACAGGGATTCTCAACCAGTGGGGGGGAAACCCCCACATCACCGAGGAGAATTTCATGGTTTCAGAAGGGGAATTGGGGCCACACATTAGTAGACTCAAAATGTTAAATTTCAAACTCCCCAAGGCGGCACAACCTGTAATGTGCACTGGTCTGCACAACTGAGAGGTCATGCTGGGTTTTCTTTCCACTAGTTCTCAGGTTTTTTTTTTTTTTTGCCACTACAAAAATAATCCATGTAAATGTATAAGTGCTAATAGGGAAAAGAATGAAGATTTTCAATAATATATGCATATTATTTGGAATGCACCTTTTGAGTTGGAGAATCTTACAAAGGTGGGTGGCTGACATCCAGACTTATGGTGAAAAGGGTGCATCAGACAAAATAGGTTGGGGACCACTAATCTAAAAGATGGCTTCAAAGTGACCACAATAAGTGCACTACTCTACCGACTTTCAGAATTCAAACTTAAGATTCAAAAATCCTTAATGCTTTGAAGTGATCCATTTATCCTTTATCAGACAATATTTTAACTGAATAAAAGATACTGAATTTTATAAAACCTATTTTCACAAAATTAAAAAAAAAAAAAAATTTCAAAAGTGTAATCCCAAAATAAAAGTAAGTAAATTTCCCCCATGTTTTTGCTGATCTACTGGTTGAGCATTCTGTTCTTTATTTATTTAAAATATTTGATAAATATGTGTCAGATCTTATTGCCAACTTGGAGCCAAGAGAGCCTAATTCTTAATTTCACTTGAAAGTGTTGTAATCTGTGTATATTAAGTTCTACCAGCCATTTCTACACAAACAGAAAGAGTGATTGGTAGGCTTAAAGGTAATTATCCTGTGTCATATTTTCTTTTGTGTAACATTTGTTTTGTGTTTTCATGTTGTTTTAGTCTCTGTACACATTTTTGTCATCAATCTTTGATCTGAGGGAGGACCGATAAACCAGTTTGACTTGAATATATTCAAGTTTTTAAGAGATATTTTTAGAAGGCATGATTAGGTTTATTTTAAGTTTTTTAAAAAGATAAACACATTTATTCTAACTTATGACTCAATTTTGACACGGCTGATATAAAATTCTTTCTATACAAACATGAATTTAACAATAAACTTTACCAGCAGAAACATTACTTATATATACAAGTTTTAAAAATCGGCATTGCAAAACAAATAACATAGAAAGAATATTTCTTAAAATATACTTTTAAAAATTGTTATGCAAATTAAATATAAACATTAATGTTGCAAACACTATTTGATAGAAATATACTTGATTAGTGCAGCTAATGTGTACATTAAAAGAGGTGCATTAATGACAAACAAAATAGTTACAATTTTTCATTTTTAAATTTTAGAAAATTTTTAATTAATCAGTAACTATAAAAATCAATTTTCAATTACTATGGTTAAACTGAGAATGTTTTACCACACTAATTGAGTATTATGCATGCACTAATTGAATTTTGGTATATAAAAATTTCAGCACATTAATTGAGAGACTCCTGGCTATAAAAAGCTGCTAGAAAATTATTGCTCATTTGGCTGGCATTAAAATGTAGTATCTGTTCTCTCCTCAACTGAGATGGGAGAAGGCGACTAATTCCGGGGATTCAAACTTGCGGCAACAGCTTCCTCATTGCACTAAGAGTGGTAGGGTTGGTGTTATGTTGATGCCAGCATGATAGTGTTTGTGGGGATTTGGGCAATTTTTGTCATTGGTCCATATGCATTTGTGGAGACTTGTTTCAGAATTGCAGAAAGATGCTAACAAATTTAAGTATTAAAAATTCATCACACAGAAAGTAACTTTTTGTATTTTTCTGGCCCCAATTATTTGAATCTTTGCATTCATATATATTAACCAACCAGCAATGTCAAATGAGATGTGCAGTATTCTTTGAATTGGCAGACAGTAAATATCTTAAAATGAAATTTTTGAGGCTCAACTTTACAATATGTAAACAATATTTTTCTTTCTTAAAAGGAATATTTAAATTAGCAAAATTATTTATTATCCAATAAGCTCTTGATTAAAAAGCCTAAATTTTAATTCTTTCAGAGCTGGTTTTATTCACATGATTCTTTTAAGTATCAAAACATTTTGCTTGAAGAAAAAAAAAAAAAAAAAAAAAAATGTTTTTCAGTTAACTTGGTCAGGGTTGTTTGTGTTCAATCATTTGTCATGCAAACAAAACTGAAATTCTCACAATTAATTACTCACATCTTTCGCTTGTTTATTTCAAGTATTCAACATTATAAAAATTATGTTTAGCGAAGAAATTCCACTAACTTGTTTACATGTGTCAACAGTAGCACACATAACACACAACTCTCTTACCTTTCTCTTCCAATCGCCTGTCATGCATTCGCGATGAAGTTACTACTAGAATTTATCCACACACACACACACAAAAAAAAACGTAGCCAGTTATACACGTCTTTAAGTGTGCAATAACACACTCTCTATCAACATACTTACACAATATTTCATCTGTTAAGAATGGAGACATAAAAATGGATTTTGTGTAATTCTTTTCTTTCAGTTGAAAGAAGAATAATACTTGAATAAAAATAAAAATTATTAAAATTTGTAGATCTGTGTTTGAAGATTAATTTAATTCTTCACTTTTACACGCATATTCTGCTACACATGTATATGGGCACTCAACATTAAAAAAAGACCTTGTGTCACATACTGCCTCAGTTGAGAGGCCATTTAAATACTATTGCTTAACAATATGTGTCATTTTGTCCTATGGATCTAAGGTGAGGGACATACAGGAAAAATTTTTGACTTACACAAATTGATAAAGATAAATTCAATTTAAAAAAAAAAAAAGCTCACCTTGAAAACATTTTCACTGCTAACATGTCCAAATCCTTGAAATGTAGACTGCAGATTATTTAAAGCCTGGAATTCAAAGGAAAAAAAGAAAGTCACACATATCAATCAACTGTAATATTTTTTCAACGACTATATTGACAACTTAAATTTAATAAAAAGAACCTAGTGAAGTGTTAAGTGTTTATAGACCAGCATAATGTAAAAAAAATGAAAAGAAAAGAGAGGCCTGTTTCAAATCGCAGACATTTTATTTTGAATATAAGTGATTGACAAATTGGATAATGGATAAATCTATAATTATTAGATAATATTGAGAAAGTTTGTATTCATAAAAAAAAAAAAAATGTAAGATAATTGGCAACATTTTAATTTACTTGTTACCAAAGTACTTTTAATATGGATTAACACAAAGCAACCAAACAATAATTCCAATGTGTCCATCATCAAACTTTATCAAGTAAACTTGTCTTTTCAACCATTGTTAATGAGCTGGATTCTCACTTTCCAGTCAATTATGTTAGTCTTGTAGCAGAATAAAGCATATCAGTAGTTATTCCAATATTCGTTTAAAGTTGGATTAATTTAAAATTGCTCCTTGAGTATTAATGATTTTCAGATTATTTTGTTTTTTTTCTAATTTACCAAGAATTTGGTCAGGAGTGTAAGCATGTAGAGAGAAAGTTTACAATTTTGTATAAAATAAAGCAATTTTCTAAAAATAATTTTTACTTTCAACCAAGAACAGAAAAAAACTGTAATGATCATCAGACGCAAATTAAAACTTAATTCATCAAGAATTACAAATGTAACTGTGTCTGTGTTTGGGGAGGGGGTATTGGAAGAGGATTCTCTTCCAAATGTTGAGTTCTATTTCGTAATACAACTTGTGTAAATTCAACCTTCGGCAACAGTCGTTCAATCTCAAATCATTTCTTATTTTCTCAAAATTATTTGTAAATGCCAATTGTCCCTTTGCTTAATTAAGTTTTATTAAACACACTGGTGTACCCATGATATAAAAAATGACAGCAATTGTTACAAAGTTTTAATAGTTATATATTTATAATTCTCCTGACAAAATAAAAATCTTATTATCAGAAGAAAAGTTATTTTTTTTTTTTTTTTTTTTTTTTATTTTTAAATAGTACATATTGGTGGTGGGGGTAAATTTAGTGTATCAAAAATATTATTACAGTGAATTTGATGCTCACTGGATACCTCACATTTGTGACTTTATTCCAAAATAAACCAAGTTTAGTATAAAAAGAGGTCCTTGCTATAGAGCAGTTTTGCAAGCTTACAGATCATTAATAATGTAGTTAGTATTATTATCAGAATGCTTCAAGATTGTGGCCTTGTGCCAGACTAAGTTTCAGTAAATACTTATCCTGGTATTCAGAGATCAAACATGTTATGATAATATTTTAGAAAATCCCTATTCTATCATAGTCCATTTTTGGCACGGTTATAATCTCTTTATCAATATGGCTGAATCGGGTGCTAACTATTTTCCCATAGCTGGAATTCTAACAGGTGTTACTACCCAGGGTTAGGGTGAACCTGGGAACATCAATTAAGAGGTGGTTCCACACTCTTCAAAACCTTCAATCTCCCAATCAGTGGCCAGATATAGTTTATCATCATACCCAGGACTACCGACACACAAGAGATGAGACATTATGTAGCAGTTTAGCACATTTTTTTCTCTAACAATATTTTCCTATGTCTTAGTACTTTGCTTAGTTTCTGGAAGACATTTTTCACTATTTTTATGCTCCATTCAGATTTCTGTATCACATTCCCCCCCCCCCCATCTACTACCAAGATAATTGAATTCACGTACATGCTTGGTTTTGACAACCCCAATGTGCAGGTCACACCTTGAGCTGTCTCTTTTGCTAATGACACATTTGGTCATTTTGCCTTCTATTACTAGCTTGTCTAAGAATTCTTTCAGTTTCCTTTTTGAGTCTGTCACAACTTAGTGTCATTCATGTATTTTATGATGTTAAGATATTTGTCATTAATAAATCCTGGCAGGCCTTCTATTTTTCTCAGGATAGTCCTGCTTTATTGATTGAATAAATCCAGTGAGAAAAGGCAGCCTTGTCTTACTCCTCTAATTTTGTAGATTCACTGAATTTATTTCTTTATACACATGCAGACCATTGTAACAATTGTAGAGAGTTAATAAAATTCTGTTGACAATCTAAGATGTTTATAATAACACTAGTGTACTTGTGTCTTCAAAAATGACGGCAATTGTTAGAAAGTTTTAATAGCAAGACGCAATAAAACAAAAGAATGAAACAATAAAGCAGAGACAAAGAATTCACAATTAAAATAGAGGCCAATGAACCATTTAATTAAGCTGTTCCCTTTATATTTTTTAGATGTTCAATGATTACTCCTGGTATTATATAAATCACTTTTTGCTCACTATCTTTGCATGTTAAAAATTTTATGTTTAGTACAACAATGAAATGGAAATAACTTTCAGTAGAAAAAGATTAGCAACAGAACAACAAAGATGGTAACAACAAAGCTTATTTCAAGACCAAGTTGAAGCAAGCCAATTACTTAATAGACAAAAGTCTCTGAGTGCCTCACATGAAAGGCTTGAACAAATATGACTGCAACCTAAGAAATAGGAGTAAAGGAACTGATTAATTAAATGGTTTATTTTGCTCAGGAAATAATTTTGTCTAAATGCAGATATTTTATTTTTTATAGATTATTACAATGACTAAGGGAAGTAAACACTCATAAAGTTACTAACATGTGTTATCTCCCATCCTACTACAGAGTGGACAGGAAATATATAAATACACATTGATAAGTGTTATATGGTTTGATGATTTTCACTGGAATGTTGCAACCAAGTGTCAATGATGGTACCCGGTTTATTCTCATTAAATGAATTTGTAATTATCAGTTAGTGGACCTGAATTTATCTATTGATCATAGATTTTTTTTTAATATGCACTTAAAAATTACTTTGAAACTGAAAAAAAAAAAAAAAAAGCCTTATTTTCCATTTGGACATTTTAATAGAATTTTGCTATGATGTATCATTTTTGCTGCTACAAAGATTCAGAAATTGGATCATTATCTTGTTCTATACTAAATATTTACTTAAAATCTTAAATTATGTAAGTTCATGCAAGATGGAGAAATTTGAAAGTTTAACAGTTTAAAACTTTTATGGCCTAATTGGATGTTGGTGTCTAAAGTTTGACAGCCTTCCAAGGACAAGGGATGAGTGCTCAAATCATATGAAAGCTGATTTTCTTTTTCTTTTTTTTAATATTCTTGCTTGCTTAACTCTTAGCCAATCTGAGCAGTGCAATAAAAAAAATTTGAAAAGATTTACACTTCATTTAATAAATAAAATTTCTCTAAATTTTTTAGTAATTATTTTTATAGTGCATAATTTAGACTAGTGTCTTTATGTTGGTTGTCATAGTCACTACATTTCAGCTATTTTAGTCTCTGGCTTTCTTCAGCTGTCATAGTTGGTAATTTCTGAGCACTTCAAATCAAACCCTTTATTCAATTAACAGAGAGTAGAATAAGCAGAACTGTGGATTGAATAAATTGGTTGGTTCAAATTTCCCAGGTTATCAATGATGACAAACATAAGAGGGTACCAATGACTGAAATGATGTGACTATAACTCGAGTGACTCGGACACTAGCCCAGGTAAATCAGTGTATAAAAAGAAGTTTCATTAAAATAAATTTGAGCATTATGGTGTCACACAATAGTTTTGCAGTGAAGATCTTAAAATGAGAACCGAAATAGAAATATTTTTCTCACTACATGGCTTAAACACCATTTAATGAAAACTATTCTTTAACAAGAAATCGATAAAACACTTAAGACATCAAAATAATGTCTATCTATTTTTAGATGTCATGTTTAGTTTGGTTGATTTTGTTTACTGCATATCAACCTCTATGGGTTATTTAATGTCAAAATCTAAATATTTTAAACAGAATTGGATGCCTTCAACTACAGATAAAATGTATTGTGGGTTATTTTGCTATAAATATATATTGCTGGTTATTTTGTTATAAATATGCATTTTTATACTTTCATTTTGTTTCTGTTTGAGGATTCACTATTTGCCCATAGCTGGGACCCTAACAGGTGCTACCACCCTGGACATGGGAACAACAGCAATTAAGAGGTGGTTCCATGCTCCTCAAAATCTCCAATCTCCTGATCAGAGGCCTTGCTGCTGGATAGATGTCATGTTCCTTCAGGACCGTGGTAATTACGGCTCTCTACAGCTTTCTATTCTTTAATAACTGAATTTTTATATGTGTTCTTGGGAAAGATAGTAGTATTCCCCGTTTTTTGATTCAGTGTTATCTTTCTCCTAGAATGGTTACTGAAGAGCCCAGTCAGCCAATTTTAAACTATAACTAGGGAGATAGGGAGTCATGCCTTTCACAAGAGCATTAATGTAAAATAAACCTCACAGTCTCAACACGAATTTGACTCGCGAATTTCCTTTTCTGTATTGTTGGCTGCTATACCACCTGCACACCTATAATCAATCTTACCTGACGCATATCACCTTGGGCAGTGAAGATGATAGCTTCCAAGCCATCATTTGTGTAGCTGACAGTTTCCTTTTTACAAATTTCAAGAAGTCGAGCAAGAACTTGAGCATCTGTCAGTCGAGAATAGCGCAGAACAGCACACCGAGACTGAATTGGTTCTGATGAATACAGAGAAGAACAAATGTTAATGTATTAAAAGAAAATTCTATAGCAGACAAGACTGAGACTTAACATAAACAGGTGCTAACAAGGGGGGAAAATTATTCATTTCCGACTAGGTTTTTTTTTTCGTGTTATTTTCACTGTTTCTCATCCCAATGCTTAGCTCATTTTTAAGCAAGGAGCATGGAATGGTAAAAAAAAAAAAAAAAAAAAAGAAAGACCAAAGCCTTTGAATAAACAGTAACAAAAATAAGATTCAAGAAAAGCTAACTAAAAACAAAGTTGCACCAAAGAAAGCTAAACAAAAATATTTTAAAGATTTATTTCAAAAGTAAATATTTCATATAAATCACTACAGGTTTGATATCAATGTTTGCAATAAACTAGCAAATGATGAAAAACAAAAAATACTGGCATATAGGTTGACTGATTTGTTTAATGGTATATCAACTCCTTACAGGTCATTTAATGCAGACATTTAACTGAAATATTTTGAACACAATTTTATGGCTTCAACTAAATATATTTAGAATACATCTGTATACCATCAACTACAGATAAAATGTATCGTTGGTCATTCTGCTTTAAAATTGTATTGTTGGTAATTTTTCATATAAATAGGTATTGCTTGGATTTTTATACTTTCATAGTGTTTTGTTTTTGTTTGGGAATTCACTATTTTCCCATAGCTGGAATTCTAACAGGTGTTACTACCCAGGGTCAGGTCAGGGTGAACCTGGGAACAACATCAATTAAGAGGTGGTTCCACACTCTTCAAAACCTCCAATCTCCCAATCAGTGGCCGGATAGAGTTTATCATCATACCCAGGACTACCGACACATAAGAGATGAGACATTATGTAGCAGTTTAGCACATTTTTTTCTCTAACAATATTTTCCTATGTCTTAGTACTTTGCTTAGTTTCTGGAAGACATTTTTCACTATTTTTATGCTCCATTCAGATTTCTGTATCACATTTTCCCCCCTCATCTACTACCAAGATAATTGAATTCCTGTACATGCTTGGTTTTGACAACCCCAATGTGCAGGTCACACCTTGAGCTGTCTCTTTTGCTAATGACACATTTGGTCATTTTGCCTTCTATTACTAGCTTGTCTAAGAATTCTTTCAGTTTCCTTTTTGAGTCTGCCACAGCTTAGTGTCATTCATGTATTTTATGATGTTAAGATATTTGTCATTAATAAATCCTGGCAGGCCTTCTATTTTTCTCAGGACAGTCCTGCCTTATTGATTGAATAAATCCAGTGAGAAAAGGCAGCCTTGTCTTACTCCTCTAATTTTGTAGATTCACTGAATTTATTTCTTTATACACATGCAGACTGTTTGTTCCTAGTATAGAGGTTATGGATTATTTGAATATCTTTAGAATGTAGATTAAACTTTTCTGATATTTCGAGTAGCTCTTCATGTTGTACCCTACAAAGGACATCATGTAATCTATTAAAATATAGATTTCAGCATTTATATTGTTTACTTTGATAGCATTCTGATCATAAAGATAGCATGGCTTGTTGTAGTTCCTTGAAAACAAAAAAAAAAAACAAATACCGTTCTTGTCCTTATTTTCGATCTAATTCTATGAGCTCTAATTGGTAGAGTCCTAATAACTTTAATTATATGGCTCATTAAGCTAGGTATCCAATGGAGCTTGCATTTATTTGCACCTAGCTTCTTTTGTTTCACTATGAAGATAGCTCTACTAAGGTATTCCAGTATTTCACTGGTATTATATATTTCATTCATTTAAATAACCTTATCAATCCTGAAATCATCTCAGGCTGATAATGATAGTATCTCTATTACAATCCAATCTGCTCCTGCTGCTTTTTTACTTTCATCTTGGTCAGTGATGATCTTACTTCAGATTTTAGTACTACTAATCTTTCCATGTTTTTATGTATTATAGGTTTTGCATCTCTGCCATCATGCCTACATATTTGTCCCATCTTTATCTATTATAAGTATTCCTTTTATACACCCTATTGATAAACATTTTTTCTGTGTTTTTTTTTTATCATGTTATGCATGCCTGCTATGTCTGTTCTATAGTGTATACTTCCAGTTGTGCCATTCATTTTTTGCTTGCCTGCATTTCTTTCTAATGTCTTCGTTTAAGATCCTATATTCTCTGCTATTACTTGGCTTTATCTGTTGCCTTTTTCATTAGTTTGAGAATTTCATCTGTCATTCATGTTTTTTTTTCTTGAGGACTTTGAACAAAGATGACATGTGATCATGTTGATAAATAAATAAATAAATAAATACAGAGATGGCCATTTATTGTAATCCCTTTGAAACAAAGTTAATTTTGTTTGTTCTTTATTTTTTTTAAAAATGATAACAATAATTAGCTGGTATCTAATATTCTATCTATAACATCAACTATAGTCAGGATCATCAAGTCATTGTGAACACCAAGATCCTTTCATTTTTTTTTTTAAGCGTTTCACCCCAAGCAACGCGGGAAGCCACTAGTACGCAAGGGGCTACAGAGAGTTGGAGCGAGAGCAAATAGGAGTGATAGAGGAAAGGATGAAGAGAATTATAGGGGATAGATCAAGGCATCTGGAGACGTTGACTGACATTACATTTGAATAGTTGGAGATTATAGCTATCAGGGAAACAGGAAAAGGGGAGGGAGTTCCACAGGCGAGAGGTGCAAGACATGAAGCTATTGGAGTAGAAGAGACGGCTACATTTAACAGTTTTGACAGTGAAAGGGTGTGAGCCTAGTAGAACGCTTAAATTCATGAAGTCTGGGAACCAGCGAAAACAGCTCATCGGAGCAGTTACCATGAGAGTATTTGTAAAAAAGACAGAGGGAGGTGATGACACGTCTGTGAGAGAGTGACTGCAGATGAGTGCCAGATCAGGGCCAATTACACTGCATATCCGTCTCTGGATCTTATCAAGAACCTTGAGACAAACAGAAGGGGCACCGGACCATATATGGCAGCTGTGACAGAGAGTTTGGGAAACACATTTTTTTTTTATTTTTTATTGAAATTGGAGTAGATTTGAACAGCAAAATTAGATCAGAACAATTTTGTTTACTGATGGAAACCTGATCTCGCCCATTTGGAATTGGGTCATTAGAAAAGACAATGAAAATGATTGAAATAACTTTTGTCGGTTAAAATTATAAATAGGGCTGAGTAAGCAAGAAAGGACTTTTGAAATTCCCATGGTTTTGGGTTGACAGTGACACTCATGATAATCGGGTGGGGACCAAGGGTCGATTTGTGATCAGCCAGGCTTATCTATATAAACACGCACAGAAATCTGTTGACAGAGTGGTTGGCTGGTCTGTCATTGAGTGCTGTCGAACTGGAGAGAGGTTGGAGCCAGGCGCCTGCTTACATATTTTGTTGATATACGTACAAAGAAGCAAATTACTCCTCCAACGTCTAAGACTACTACTGCTACTATTATTACTACTACTGGAAACGGAAAACGTTGAACAAGCTACAATAATCAAGAGTCGCATATCGTTCTGAGACGATTTCACAACAAGCTAATCACAACCCACTCTCTCTGTCTAGTATCCAGTGTACGAGTTTTTACATCAATTATTTTAATTTCTGTAACCTGTTTCTTTTCTATACTATTCTTTTCTTCTATATAAAAGACATTAACAATTCAACCTTGAATAGTTGTTTGTCTGGCTTTCTGCAGATATATATTTTTTTTGGTGCATTCCAAATTTCTTAGCACAGACTCTCCAGCCGTGTCTACATCTTCAGTCGACCATGAATGGATGAACATCACTTCTGCTTTCTGGATCAAACCAAACACAACGTGGGCAGGAAGCAGGATTAGACCAGTGGACCGGTCGAATGATCTACAGATGCTCAGGGGACCTATGGTCACTCCCTTAAGTTCGGTTAAGACCGGGTAGACACCTCAACCCAGAGAGTAAGACGTCGGAGGTGTGTGTGTGTGGGGGGGGCTAGGATGAAAGTGGTTAGACAGCAATACTTCACGCAAGGGCAAATGGTTGATTTGTAGATTTGAAGGATTGACTCTAGCGAGAAAAATTTCCTGGCGCAGCACAGGGAGCCAACTTTCCTTGCGGTGGACGAAGCTATTGACTCAATGTATTCGTTCAATCTCAGGTCAGCAGACAATGTGAGACCAGGTAGTCGCAAAGATGAGCTCTCAAGAAGTTGACATTCTAATGGGGGGCAGGGATGGTTCTCTGTGATGAGTAATAGAGAGCAGTTTTGTTTTTGAGGCGTTAAAGTTAACCAGCCAATTCATGCCCCAGTTCACAACTGATTGGAGGTCCTTTTCGAGACGAACAGCCAGGTTAGTTTTGTCAACGACTCTAGATTTGTTTTTGAGGCAGGAGTAAATTGTAGTGTCGTCCACGTAGATGCCTACTTGGGAATCTTTGTGCTTCACTACAGCTGCAAATGGTATTAAATTCAGAATCGTCATCCGGCTAGATTGATTACCAATGACTACACAAATGTCCAGCCTGCCCTGCTATTTAAGACAGTTTAAAAAAAAAAAAAATAAACTCATCCCTACCAGAAGAGTATTTGTGTAAAAGTGAATGTAACAAAGTTGACTGGAATTTGAACCTGGTTCATCAATTTCTCAAAGTATTTATTGCAATAAATTTATTGTCATAATTCACAATATAAAATATACAAAATTTTCTGACTTATTAGGACAAAGTATTTTGATAACATTATGATTATAATAAACAATTTCCTTGGTATTACAAAATCTCTAACCCAAATGTTTAATTTTTGTCTCAAAACTTGGTTGCATGTTTTTTTCAAGGTATCTAAATAGTGAGATCATAATAGGAAATTAACAACAAAAAAAACAAAACAATCCTTTTTAGATTTGAAGACAAATAAAAAAAAACATTGAGTGTTATTTAAACCTATATTAAAAAAATGTAAACTGTCAAAATGCAAATTAGCCACCATCATCATCATCATTATTATTATTAAAAAGATGTTTTTGCATTAAAATACATCACAAAATTGTTATGAATAATTTGAAGAGTTAACTTATTTGGTTCTACCTAATACTTAAAAGGAAATGCTTACCAATGATTTTGTCTGAAGCATTACAAGCCAGAGCAAATCTTGTAGTCTTGGAATGGATTTCCATGGTACGCCGAAGAGCCTGCTGGGCACCATCTGTCATACTGAAAATTCAAACAAAATCGGTTAGTGCTAATATATAATGTATTGTGCATCATGCGGTTTAAAGTATAAAGTCAACATTTCTGTAGGTATGTTGTTTTATTTTAATGTGGACTTATTTCCACAGAATAAAACCGGCCATTCAAATTCTCAATGAATTTGTGATAAGTACATTCCTACTTTATTTTCATTTAATGCTAGGTTATATTACTATAGAGCTAGTTTACTCATTTTTTATTATCAAAAGTTTTTTATGGCTTTAAAAACGGATTTTAAAAAGTGTGTGTGCACACACATATATATATATATGTGTGTGTGTGGGTGCGCATGTATGCGTGAACACACACATACAAATATGCATTAAAACAAGTGGAAGATCAAGGGGAAAATATTTACCATAAAGTGCAGAGTAAAAAAAAAAAAAATTCACACTTTACGGTAAATAATTTTTTTCATTGTTTTTCTTCCACTTGTTTTAATATATGTTTATATCTCCGTGGATATGCACTTTTAAAAATTTGTTTTGAAAGCCACAATAACATTTTGTACCCACCCTACCATAAATTACTTAAAAGGTTTTTATGTCATTCTTTAAATATATTCATTTCAATTATTTTTATGTTTGTTTTTTTAAATAGTTTTTCACCTCCTGATGTAGTAAACCTCTTGAAACAGTCTGCTATTTTCCTGAAGAGACTGCCACCTGGTGTTACTAGTGCAAGGGAGATTACTAGTACTAAAAAAATGTTAGACATTACCCCCCCCCCCAAAAAAAAATGAAAAAAAAAACACTTGATGTATCATGTAAAGATAGAACTGTTATTTGAGGGAGAGTAAGGCTGTTTGCAACCGTGAAGTCAATGTGTTAAGAGAAAGTTCAAGGGGCATTATATACACTACAGGTTGGTCAATATAAAGAAGTATATTGATAACAAAAAACTCTGTACTTACCTATCAGCTTCATCCAGAATGATTATTTTATGTCTTCCTTTTGGAAGAGTCACTTTTTGCTGGGCAAACATTTTAATCTTGTTGCGAACCACATCAATACCTCTTGTAAAGAAAAGTAAAAAAAACAAAATGTTACATAAGGCACAGACAAAAATTATTAAAACAGTAGCAGATCATGACTGGATATTCAGCATTAATATAGAATAATTTCAGCACAAAAATTTCAATCGACTAATTCTAATTCAACAACTTTATATACTAATTAGCTTAGTACCCATTAAACAAAATTACATATGGATAAATTATATAACTATTTTCTAAACAATGTCTGGTTCGCACACTTCCCTGTGCTTTTGAACAGGAGTAGAGGTTAATTTTTTGTTTCTTGTTTAGGATTGGGTTTCTATTTCTTTTTGAAGTTTTTAAATTCTCTTTCACTTCCAGTAACACCTTGTGCCTTAGTAGAATTATCACCTTGCTTGGGGTGAAATGACAAAAAAAAAAAAAAAAAAAAAAAAAAAAAAAAAAAGGTAATTACCACCTCTTCCCCTCCCTGGATAATCATCTTCGTGGGAAATCCTTCACCAATGAAGCAGACTTGCGCAAAGCTCTCATGGACTTCTTTTCTTTTTATGTTAGTGAAAGAAGACAATTAGACGAATTTAGAAGGAATTTGAAACCCAATCTTAAACAAGAAACAAGGGATAAACTTTTACTCTGGTTTAAAAGACAGAGGAAAGAGTGTAAACCAGAAAATAGGCAAACCTTATCTTACAAGTGGTTTCCCTGATAGAAAAAAAAAAAAAATACATATTTAATTCCAATGGGGAGACACATTTTCTTTAGTAAATATCTCAATCCCTAGGCCAGTAGACATTAACTGTTCAAGAAAAAAAAGAAAAGAAAAGAAGAGAGGTCTTCTCGAACACATGTACACACTAAATATAACATTTATAGTAATAAGAAATAGTGTCACATGTAGCATATTTACCTGTCATTTGAAGCATTAAGTTCAAGGACAGCATCTTTAAATGAAGGTCCAAGAAGTTCTCTCGCCAAACACAGAATGCTTGTCGTCTTCCCAGTTCCTGGGGGCCCCTAGATGAAACAAAGAAATACGCACTAAAGGACTAAAAAATACACATTAAAGGACTCTCAACACTGAAAAGTTATAGAACAAAAACATGGTAACTATCATTAATTTTCTAAGTTTAATACAAAGTAGTCAAATAGCAACAATTTTGTGAATAGGAACTAAATATCGGGATATTTACAAAGTTTGTGTGGAAGATATATTAATGGGATATGCGAGACAAGGTGGAGTAAGGGATAGTGGCTCGTACTGAGGAATCAGTGAGCCGAGTTTGAATTCCAGTCAAGTTCATTACATTCACTTACATGCTAATACCCCTGAGAAAGGTATGAATCCATCTCTTCCTCCCAGCTATGGGTAAATAGAACAGATTTAACTTTGGTTGGCAACCAGTCTAGGAGAAGGAAAACTTAATTCAAACCAACCCAGAGAGGGTTTGGCTCTGTCAGGCTGTTTTGCCCATGAAACAACTACTGCTATGGCTGCAGTAGGCATGGTGCCCCTTAGACCCTAATGGGGTTATGGGACTCATGATGGTGATATGTAGTATTTTACTGTTATTTTTTGGTTTAGCCTAAGTATAGTATGTTTTTTTGTTTACCAAAGACAAGTGTCAGTGTGATTAAATAATTTCTTTCACCTACCCCTTGCCCAGCACAGTACTTATTTGGTACAGCACACATTTTTCAAATAATCTTCTCTGCAGTGTGTTTATTTTGTTCAAGGAATCATCCCACCTGTCAAAATATGCACTCTCACTTTCCATTTATTTTATAAATTTAAAAAATAATTTCCCACTGCCATGATAATTCCAGATGATTCTTTTTTGATCGACGATACATTTTTTATGGTTTATCAACGCCTTTGCAGGTTATTTAAAGCTAGAAAATATTTTTAGATTTTAAGAATTTTTTTTTTTTTAAATTGAGTTCACAAGTGGTTACAGGGTGTGGAAGAGTTAGAAACGAAAACATTACTAATGAGTGAGAACAAAAGAAGAGTAATCGGGAGGACAGTAGATAGTGAATGACATTGCATTTAAATTTTTGAAGATTAAAGTTGACTGGAAAGCACAGAGCCGGAAAGGAGTTCCGTGAGTGAGAAAGAAACTGTTAGCATAAAATTTACAGTTACATCTAACCAGCTTGACTGTAAATTGATGAGACCTCGCCGTCAGTCTCGTACTACGCTTAAATTCAAAAAGTCTAGGTGCCATAGTGAAGAGCTCATTTGAACAATTACAATGAAAGTATTTATAAAAAAGGCAGAGGGAGGCAACCTTATTGTGATGGGAAAGTGACTGGAGCCAAAATCAGGGCCAAGAATAGATCAGCTGAATATTGCTGATTCTTCTTTGGATTTTATTAAGGAGCTTTAGATAAATAGTAGACATGCCAGACCATATATGGCAGCAATATTCTAAGCATGAACAAATGGTAAACTTAGAGAAATGCAAGATAGATTCTGGAGAGAAAAATTGTCAAACACAAGACAGTGACCCAACTTTCTTAGCAGCTGACCTAGTAATGAATTCAATATAGTCTTTCCACTTCATGCCACCTGAGAACATTAACCAGAGAAGGCACAACAAGTCATGGATTTAACCCATAAGTGGGGGTAGAAGTGGTGAATTCATAACTTTCTCAAGGGTATTTGTGTGTAAGTGAATATAATGAACCCAATGGGAATTGGAACTTGGCTTTCTGATTAACAATTTCAAGCCATTATCCATTACGCCACATGCATGTCCAAGCATACAGCACCTGGTATTCCCAAGTGGTCACCCATCTAGGTACTGACCAGTCTCAATGTTGCTTAATATTGGTGATCATATGAGAACCAATGTTTCAACATGATATAGCCACAAGCCTATCTCAGATGGCATTTGCAATTAGTAAAAAGTAAACACATAATGGTCGGATTAAGAGAATTTTTTTCCTTCCAAATTAAGTTTTAAGTCATTAATGTGAAGAAAAAAACTGTAAACACACACACAAGTTTGGCTCTTAAAAAAAACATACAAAAATATATACTGGGTGTAACAGTAAGATTGTTCAAATCGTATAACAGCAAAATTGTTCAATTGTTAAGCTTTGAACTGTTGCACCATAGGAATGATTAAAGATATCTTACTGGAATTCTCTGAGGTTTTTATAACACTATTGGATTCTACTTTGAACAATAAGAATATATTTAGATTGAAGTTGAAATGATGATTCCTCTTGTTGTTGTGACCTCCTGATCTAGTTTTTCTCTCTACTCCCCTCTTTTTTAAACTTATTCACCATTCTCTTGATTTTTGAATGGATTTTGAAGATGGAAACTAGAATATGAATGCTTATACCGTTACGGAAGGCCTGAATGATCTTTTTCATCTCCCCATTGCTCAGTTGGGAAGACATAGTTGGGCTGACACAAAATGATTTCAACCCGTTCGCTTTCCAGCAGAATAACTCAAAGGGTTTTTCAGGGATTCTTACGACAAATGTTGCCAAGATGGCTAAACATCTGATCTGAAAACCTGGAAAAAAGAAACTCAATTAGTTTTTTTTTTTTTTAGATATTAAACATTTGTGGGATGAACAATTATCTCATGCTGTTACACCCGGTATATATATATATATATATATATATATATATATATTTATGTTTAACATTCTTTTTATAGATACAAGTATTTAAGTAAATGCTCTGTTTATAATAAACAGTATTAAATAACATTTACCGGCCTGAATGTCCGAGAAATTTTCATAGAAAATATTCGTCCCCTGACAGGATTCGAACCTGTATCCTATACGGAACCATCATATAGCCTGACGTGCCTTAACCGATTCGGCCACTGAGGATCGTTCGGTTGGCAAAGTTGAATTTACTGCTTATAAACTTCAATCTTCCATGAATCTCTCACGTACATTCATAACTGCTCATGGCGTATCAAATGTAAACAAATGACGTCACACATTATGAAATGAACAAAGTGCGACAATTATTTAAAGACATTTTTATGTTTAACATTCTTTTTATCGTTACAAGTATTTAAGTAAATGCTCTGTTTATAATAAACAGTATTAAATAACATTTACTGGCCTGAATGTCCGAGAAATTTTCATAGAAAATATTCGTGCTCAGTGGCCAAATTGGTTAAGGCACGTCAGGCTATATGACGGTTCCGTATAGGATACAGGTTCGAATCCTGTCGGAGGACGAATACTTTCTATGAAAATTTCTTGGACATTCAGGCCGGTAAATGTTATTTAATACTGTTTATTATAAACAGAGCATTTACTTAAATACTTGTATCTATAAAAAGAATGTTAAACATAAAAATGTCTTTAAATAATTGTCGGACTTTGTCCATTTCATAATGTGTGACACACATATATATATATATATATATATATATATATATATATTATATATATATATATATAATTAATACAAATATAAAATTTGTCACTTAGCTGATTAGTGATACCTTCAGCATCCTGACTTAGTTTTTAGACGGATCCTTGATTTTAGATGGATCCTTGGATTCTGTCCACTCATCAGGGTATATCAGCAATTAAAAAAAAAAAAAAAATACAAATCAATGCGCGCGCACACACACACACACACACACACACACACACACACACAAAAAGTCTTACCGCTATAATCAGATTAGGAACATTTCCTTCTTTGGCAAACACATCCAAACGACTGACTGTTTCTGCATTACCCACAACATCTTTCATCAAGATGGGTCTATATTTCTCCACCCTGCAAATTCAAGAAAAATCATTTTTTTTTATTTATATACAAGGAAGTGGAAAATGATATATATGGTACTGTTTGTAAATGGTTTGTTAACTTCAGAAATTTTGATCTGAAAGACCAAGAACATTTGAGCAGGCTTGAAGTTGTCAATGATCAAATCAAAATACAGATTAAAACTAATCTTGGCCGCACAACAGAGGATATCACAAATTGTTTTTTTTTTTTTACAGCTTATCAACCACACTCAAGGTATTTAAATCCAGATGGAATAACAAATTTACACAACCAACATTTGTGGGCGGATCAGAATCTGCATGGTATAATACAGGCAAGACATCAACATCAGTTTATGATTAATGTTGGGGCTGGAATTGTAGGTGATTCTCTGGTAGGTCCATATATTCTCCCAGCACGTCTTATGGGAGACGTCTATGGGGACTTTATTTCTAACACACTTCCAGATCTGCTAGAGGATGTACATTTGCTAATATAAAGATGCATGTGGTTCATGCATAATGGGGCCCCAGCACACACACAAAAAAAAAAAAAAAAGATCACCACTATTATGGAAAATGTTCAATCTTAAAATTACAAAATTTTAGTTGCCTAAGGTCTGCAGATTTGGACTGTCAAAGAAAGAAAATGCAAAAGAAAAAAAAATGTGCGTGTGTAGGGGGAGGAGTATGTAGTAAAAGACCCTTTTCTTGAACCCCAATTTAGTGCAACACTGCTTTCATCCCTCATAAAATGTTATTTTATGAAATTCAACATCTAAATGGGATTATATTGTATTTGAACCAGCTAATTCTAAATAAGTTTACTTGGAATTAAATAAAACATGTAAGTCTAGTAAACCAACAATTGGGTTGAGAATTTTAATCCCAATGACATTATTTAAACCCATTTCAACAATCTCATCTCAAAGTAGACATTTTATTTTGTATCAAGGTAAAACACTTCTCATTGGTTGTAATTATTCTGGGTCTGGTAAAAAATGTTAATGATTCTACAGAGTAAAACCACAATTTTGAATTTAGATCTAACACTGTGGGTCAGAATTAATTTCATGTCTTTTCTTAAATTGTGTAACAGATGACCGGATGCTAAACAAGCACTATGCATGTAAAAGGCAATATGTAATGCGGAAAGTGTGTATGTATCCTTATAATACCATCAACTGATTCTTGAGTTTGGTGTTTATTTAAAGACTCACTTGAAAAGTTTTGCTGCCAGCAGCAATTGAGAGAAACTTGGAAGTGGCTATGATTTACAGAGAAAAATTTGTTTGACAATTTACAGTCTTAGATTGAATTAATATTTTTTCCTTAGTAGTGAATCCATTTTGAAGTTTCTCTCTGTTGCAGAATTGACCCACTCGCAGGAACAAGCTATTTTGGCCAGGAATTTCAACAAAAACCTGATGATGATTGTGGTAGAATGGGTGGAAAAAAAGCACAGCTGATATGAGACATTTGTGAAGTGAAGCAGGTCAAACTAGTCTTGCTCTTTTCACTGATGAGAGAAGCATTTATCAGATGTTAAGCCAAGAAGAAAAATCTTATGTGAATCAGATTAAGAATGGATTGTTTACTGCATTTACAGCAAACTCCTTTCTAGCACAGCACCCAGACAAGACGATTGATGTCTACTTCGCAGAGTTGCAGAAGCTGGAGTTAATCTTCAAAGGAATACCCGACTGTGGATTACCATGCACTTTTATAGCTGGACTTCCAGACCACTTGAAGCAGCTTCTGCAAGCATAACTCCAGAATAGATACACCATCACTCAGCCAGCTGTTGTCCCAAGCCTGGATGACATTGAGGTCAAGCCAAGAGCAGAGGAATCACTTGAAACAGCCATACAGCCAATCAAAAACGTTTTTGACACTTCCCCTAGCATGGACTTGCACTCTAGCATTGTTTGTTATAAATGCAATGGTCCAAACCACAGAATTGTAAAAAGGATTGCAGCAAGAAAGCAGTGCACAATAATGGAGTCAATATACTGGTATCCTACTACATCAAAGGACAGTACATCAACCTTGGTTGCAATAGTGAAAACATAGTATAAACCTATAGAATCCAGCTGAAGAGGACTGGTATCATATCTCTGACTGAAACTGTCAGGAATGTACAGATTAGGAAACTTCATTTGGGTGAAAAATCCACAGGGCGGATGTAAATCAAAATTTAAGAAGAGTCACGTCACTGGAATCCAGTTTGTTGGTTGATTTTCTTTAGTGGCATATCAACTTCTATGGGTCATTTAATGTCGAAATCTAAATATTTTGAACACAATTGCATGCCTTCAATTACAGTTAAAATATATTGTTGGTAATTCTACTATAAATATGTATTGTTAGTAATTTTTTAATATAAAAATGTATTGCCAATAATTTTATTATAAAAATGTATTGCCAATAATTTTATTATAAAAATGTATTGCCAATAATTTTATTATAAAAATGTATTTTTATACTTTCATAATTTTTTGTTTTTGTTTCAGGGTTTACTATTTGCCCATAGCTGAGACCTTAACAGGTATTACCACCCTGGGTCAGGGTGGCTCTGAGAACAGCAGCAATTAAGAGTGGTTCCATGCGCCTCAAAACCTCCAATCTGATCAGAGGCCTTGCTGCTGGATGTAGTTTACCGTCATACCCAGGACTGCTTGGAATCAGCAGTTCATGGTCTATCATCACAGATGGTGTACCCTGCCATGTGAAGGATTTGTACCCATAAATTGCACGACTCCAGTGCACCTGCTCAATCCTCTCTGCAGCTGAGGATTGGAGCACATCTGAAAACTTCTTCAGACAACTCACCGAAGAAGATGTAGCAGCTGCTCCATTGTAGGGAGAAGCACTAGGCTAAAGATTTCATTTGTAATACGAAACTTAATATATTTTGATATGGACGAGTATGTGTACTATACGCAGAGGTTCACTAGCGTTTTCTGATGATGTCAGTCTGTACTATACGCAGAGTTCAACTATTTTAGCAAGAGGTTCTCTTTGGTAATGATGTTTCTATATTAAAAAGAAAAGATTATCTTCAAGAGCTTATGTGACAGCTAAGAAATGAAAACACAACTACTCTGTTGATCCAATAAAGGGTTCTGTTCGAAATTTCAGGTAGGGTACCAAATCCGGTGCAAATATAAAGATGAGGAAACTGAGCTGAAAGAATCATTGGATAGTACTATATCTATACTATATAGTATATAATTGTCTTCGTTTTAAGTTCACCAAACAACTGCAAGTAAATGAAACAAATAAGTTGTTTTCTTTTTAAACTTTTTAGAATCAACTTATTGGAATGAACGATTATTGTCGAATGTTGAGTTTTTTAGCTTTACAATTTTTTTTTCATCAAACACTGATTTACCTCCCTTATATCTTTTTTTTTCCAACTCGGTGATACGAGTTGATAATGCGAAAATTAGCGTAAAGAAACGAAACCAGAGTGGCAGGAGTCCGTTTTTTATTTATTTAACATCCTATATATGAAATAAATAGGAAGATGGGCCAAAAGGGAAAACTAGGGCATTTTTTTTCCTGTATTTCATTTGTAAACTTAATGGCTTACGGAGAAAATAGCTGAAATAAATTATATGTGCATTTCGGACTATTTTTCGTCTTCATGTGATGCAAGACTTTTCAAACTTAAAGCTAAAGGAGGGCTCAGAATATGAAATTAGTTAAAAAATAATAACATTTAGGGTGTGGGACGAGTAAACCCGTGAGTGGTATAGATATCTTTTAACAAGTTTAAAGAAACTCTAAGTCTTACTCTTCTTAAACGTGACCCGTAAACAAAAGCGGAGTGGCTTTGTTGTTGTTATTGAATTATACACTACTTAGGAGTAGTAGACTACAGTAATTAAATATTTCAAAACGTAAATCATATTTATTTACTTAACTTAATTGTGGTTTCAACAAGTTACTTCACTTCTTCACTTGTTCGTTGCATACCGAGTTCTAATTTTGAAAAATAATTGTACACATGGACCGATCATAATATTCGATTATTACTACTTACTAGCATAACTAGAGACTGTTGAAAAATGTAATCAATCGTAAAACAGTAAATTAAAAAGTAGAAACAATTTTGAATTTTGGTGATATGGGGAAAATCAATAGTACGTAACTGTGTAATAACAATTTTTCAAATTATTATTGTTTTAATTTCTTTTTAGGAATACCTTTGATTTTATAACTGTACAATAAAAAAAAAGAGTTAAAAATGTAATTCTTCAACGACATACTCAGGGAATAACCTTAAATTAAAAAAAAAAACGATACACAAAATAAAAACAAAAAAAAGAAGTTAGATTTTTCAGGTTTATATTTTTTCTATGCAGAACACAAATAAAGTAGAAAATAAAATAATTTCAGGTTGGTTACAGTATAATAGTAAATGCCAAAAAAAAAAGAACAACTTTACTTACCAAGGCAGCTCGTAATGACTTTTTTTTGTATGAGATGTGGATGCTTCTGATACATCAACGTCCATATCTTCGTCTCCCGCCATGTTTGTAGTTACCCGCGGAAAGTATTCAGGGGGAGATAACCAGTTAAACACCATCTCATAGATGGTGATTTATTTTTTAAACATTTACAAAGTACTTTACTTAATGAGATAAATAAATTAAATTAAGAATTACATACATTATAATTACCCACACGCAATTTTCAGGGTAGTTTTCTTATTGCCATGAAGTTCACTGTGACGGTTGTCGAGTTTTTCAAGTTCCTTGTTATTGTCAAGGTGATCGAATTCATTTGAAAAATAAAATACACACTAAATTAAATGAAAAATATGGAAAAGACAAAACAAAATCCGAATATGCAAGTTTTGGGGGACTTCTGGTTAATAAACGGATCCACATAGAAATTAACTTAGGGTTCCTAGGATATGTTTAAAAACTTGCTTTTTTGAGCCACATATACGATACACTTAATAAGATGTTTGCTATCCGTAACATTATAGTTACATATTCATTATGTTTTAATGATTTTATAAAAAAGGAACAATATTTTTTTAAAAAAATATCCTTTCAAGGCGTCGGTAAGTGGTTATGACCTGCACCTTTTTGTTGCGGAGAGCCATGATCGCCTACGTCTTCTTGACAGAACATGGCACACAAAGAAGACGAATTCATGTACATATGTTTGTAAAGGCAAATTATTTATTTAACAGGCAAACCCATGGTTTCTTTATTTTAATTTTAATATTTTTTGGGAATTCGGACGTTCTGATTTTTAATATAAAAAAACCCTTTTGTCTTGGTCAATTAAGATGGGCTGCAGTAAGTATATAACGTTGTTGCGGTCAATACCAACTCAACTGAAGGCAGTGTCACCTACAACTTTCACGTGTTAATGACGCTTTGTCGTCATTTGTAGAGGTAAAAAGAGATAAAATACGGAGATATTTTCGTGTATTTTTATATAACTAATAAATTATTAACAAAAGAGAAAATACACAGCTGAAAGTGAAAGGAAAACCATTAAAACTTAACTAGCAGGAAATGTGGTTTTGTTTGAGTGCGTGCATGGGAAATGCAACACGTGGACGAGTGCCTAAGTCCCCACTAGAAGGGAAGACTATACAAGTCTTCTTCTAATCGCATTTTCTAACGAAAAGAGGAGGAAGACGAAGCTTTACTGGGCTTCTATACTCCTGAAGTGGAGGCCATCGAACGAGCGTCTTGGGAGACTAAATGGGTTTAACCCCCACACCGTTCTGTGCCACAGATTTCCTTGTCAGTTGCCTGACCGTAACCAGCTGGACTTGTTCCTTAGGGGCTGAAGCACGGTTCATCTCTCGTCGTGAACGTGAGTAGTGTAGGAGCATCATGGCCGTGTTCGAACTATGAGGCAGCCAAGGTAACTTGAGAGTCACATCTAAATACGTAGAAACACCTTCAATTGGGGACAGTTTGAGCGGACTGCGTTACCCAACCTGAAGATATTTCGAGCCTGGCCCAACTTGTAAGTTTATGCGCTGCTTTTTTGTCACCATATCGTGCATATTTGACTGTGACGCATGTGCCTGATATACCCTTATAAGACTGAGTGCCATGATGGTATATTGGGCTTCGTATATTTGTAACAGCGACACTTTTTAGCATTCTTCTTTCTCTTAATAATCGGGCGACATTTAAACTAGCTCCTACGGAGAGAACTTGATTGGGCCTTCATCACAATAGGTAGGAAGGAGTAGATGCGATAGGTAACAATAAACTACAGAAGAACTCAAAATTGATCGTTGCATTTAAACATTGCATAAATATTTAAGCTTACCTTTTAAAAGTTCAACGATAATTCTTCTGTCGCCACTTAATTTAAAGACAATTTGATGTACATAGGTCCTTACTTTCCGTACAAACAATTATTTTTATTTCATGGGTGACTTTAGCTGGATTTCGCAATTAATTTTGATTATTCACAAATTGATTTCCAAGTTATAAAAATTGTTATCGTACAAAAAAAAAAAAAAAATCACGTAAAAATCGCCGAAAACAATCGCAATAATGAAAACCTGGGAATCCAAAATTTCAGGATTGTGGGTCCAGATCTGTCTCGAAATGTTTTTAATTTGCTCACAGAGTTGGCCTGATTCCAAATGGTATATGTTAGGCTACGGCCTCGAGGAGCAAAGTTGAAATCACGGATAATTTTATTTTGAAACACTAATTTGAGAACAGTATTTTTTCATTTGAACATGGGCTATTGAAAGTTAAAGAGTTGTGTCCCTTTAAGTTGAAAAAATGTGATACCGCAATACAGTGACATTTGCATTTATTATATAGATTATAAAGCTTGACATTTTCCTATTTAGGCTTTTATATTAACTACGATGAGATAACGAGTTCAGAAAACATATTCTTTTTAATCAATTCACCTCAAGCAAGTCAATAAAGCCACTAAGACACAAGGGGTTACTGAGTGTGAGATAATACGAGAAAAATAAAACATTATTAAAAAGAGAGAAAAATAAAATAACAGGAATAAAGAAGACAGAAGATAACGATTGCCATTGTATTTAAAGTTTCGAAGATCACAGTTGACTTGAAAGCAAGAAGCCGGAAAGGGGTTCCACAAGTGATGAGTGCGAGAGAAGAGATCGTTAGCATAGAACTTACGGTTACATCTAGCCATTTCAACTGTAAAATGATGAAACCTTGCCGCCAATCCAGTACTGCACTTAAATTCATAAAGTCTAGATATCAAAGAGGAAAGCTCATCAGAACAATTACCATGAAAAGATTTATAGAAAAAACACAGTCGAAGCTACATTACGGCAAGGGGGAAAGTGACTGAAGTACTGATGCCAGCTCAGGACCAATAACATTTCAGATTCTTCTTTGTATTTTATCTAGAATCTCTAAATACATAGCAGAAGCAGCAGACCAGATCTGACAAAAATATTCAATGCATTTACACAAATGTTTTGGATATTGAATATAAACATTCAATATCTAAACAAAATGCACATTAAATATTAATATCCCGTATGCAGTCCGAGTGTCACGGTTTTGCTAGTCATAATATACACCGCACAATAATGTAGGATTGAATAACCACATTCTATCCATCTAAGCCTTAGCTCTTCGAATATTCACTTCCATAATGATTATAAAGATAATTTATTTCATATTACTGAAGT
The DNA here is from genome assembly GCA_964036315.1 of Acanthosepion esculentum. Lineage (NCBI taxonomy): Eukaryota > Metazoa > Mollusca > Cephalopoda > Sepiida > Sepiidae > Acanthosepion > Acanthosepion esculentum. The sequence goes on along the minus strand of OZ038490.1, from coordinate 86,158,186 downwards.
CCTAGGGCGCCTGTCGTTTGGTTTGACTTATTTTGTTTTACGGCATGGGTTATTTAATGCCGACAAGATTTTTAGAATAGATTCGTATGAACAGAATATCTGTTCTTTGTAAGAAATTAGTTTGTCGATCAGGTTTCATTGACGTAAAGAAGGTTTTTGTCGAGAGTCAAATGTATTGCTGGTATTTTTACTATAAAAATCTATTTTTATACTTTCATACTGTTTTGATCCCAGTTTGGGGTTAACTACTTGCCAATAGCTGGGACCCTAACAGGTGCTACCACCCTGGCGCCTGTCGTTAGGTGATAGTTTGCAAAGTCTGATCATAAGTTCCATTTTTACAGGATTACGTCCATATCATGTTGAAATACCTGTTTCTCGTACGATCACTGAAGTTAAGCAACATTGTGTTTAGTTAGTACCTAGCTGGGTGACCGCTTTGGCATACCAGGTTCTGTAAGCTTGGATGTGCGCGTGGTATAATGGATAACGACTCGGAACCGGAAATCGGAGAGTCGAGATTCCAGTCGGCTTTGTTATATTCACTTATGCGCAAATACCCCTAGGAAAAGTATAAAACCACCTCTTCTCTCTGCCCCAAACTATGGGTTAATTAGTAGGACTTTTATTAGTAAATCATTTAAAAATCAATTATATTCAAATTTCTTCAGAAAATTCTGACAGTCTAAAAATATTTTCTTGCTTTAAATAACCTGCAAAAGTTTGATAAGCCGTAAAAAGCAAATCAATCGATTTCTACAGGGAATGAAGAGGTGTACTTACTGTGTTGATGATTTCTATTAGTGGAAGCTAATAATAGTAATAAACGATGTTTGTCTGTGGTTGGAGTTTAGGACTTCGGCGCTAACTCTTTTGAAGTCGTCAAATTTTTATGACCTCAGGTTGAATCTGGTCAGTAGGTTATTTTTGTGTTACGACTGGCTCCAAACTTCTTAGCGCCACAGACAAAGCCAGGTATTTGCTCACTCCTGCCAACGATCTTCAGAAGATGCTAAATTGAAATTTTAAGAACAGTAACTTTTGGGAACACTAGAATCAAGCAGCCGCGGAAGTTTAAATATCTGGGAAGCGTCTTGACAGAGGATGGTAAGTGCGACACTGAGATCCGTAGACGTATTGGGATGGCCAAGGACACACTCCAAAAGCTGGGCAGAGTATTCCGAGACAGGACGATTTATTTGGTAACAAAGGAAAGAATACTTAGCTGTTACGTGACGTCTGTCCTTCTTTACGGCAGTGAATGTTGGACGATTTCCTCAAAGATGAAAAAGAGACTCGAGGCGACGGAGATATGGTTCTACAGACGGATGCTAAGGATATCATGGACTGAGCGTGTGAGCAATGATGAGGTCTTAGAGAGGTTGCAAACAAGAAGAAAGCTTATACTTAATATCAGATAGAGGCAGCTGAAGTTTCTGGGACACATAATGAGGAAGGAGGGCCTAGAGAATTTGATACTCACGGGTCGAATAGAGGGAAAGAGAGATAAGGGAAAGCAGCGCGTGACATACCTGGCGAGCTTGAGAAGGTGGATGACAGAACGTGTTTTGGGGGAGGAAACAGAGGGAAGGAGCTTGCTGGGAGCTGCAAAGGGATAGAGGGAGGTGGAGAGCAATGATCGCCTACGTCCTGAAAGGACATGGCTCATAAAAAGAAAGAAGTTAAATCTTAAAAACTGAAATCCCGAAATTTATTTTAAATTGAACGAGAAAATAAAAACGTGTTTTTTGGATATCTTTATTTTCGGCACACGAATCATTTTGAATTAAAAAGCACTAAATTTTATGCTAATCTCCGACATTTTGTAGCTTTCTATTAGGTCATCCCATAAGTTCTGTCCGAATTTTAACTTTTTGTTAAAATGAACGAAATTTAAAGAGTATTTTATAATGTCTAATGGAGCTGAACATTATTTTTTATGTTTAGATGCATTTAAACTGATCAAATTTTATTTCAGAGAACAATAAAATGAAATTTTGTTTGATTAAAACCCTGCTAACATGGAAGTACCCAAGAATCATTTGAGGCACATAATGCTTTATGAGTTCAAGAAAGGAAACTCAGAAGCCGAAGCGGCTAGAAACATTCACTCAGTTTATGGAGAGGAATGTGTGAATGAAAGAACTTGCAGAAGATGGTTTGCAAAATTCAGAGGTGGAGATTTCACTCTTGAAGATGAAGATCGAACCGGACGTCCAGTTGAGTTTGATGAAAAGCTTCTTGAAGCAGCCCTTGAAGAAAATCCTGCTTTATCAGTTGAGGAATTGGCAGTGTTCTCAGTTCAAACCATACAACTGTTCATCGCCATCTTCAACAACTTGGAAAAGTTCCTAAACTTGGAAAATGGGTGCCTCATGAATTGTCTGAAAACCACCTCAAATCCCGAGTTGACATCTGCTCTTCTCTCCATTCCCACCAACTTGTTTCACCTTTTTTGGATAGACTTGTGACTGGCGACGAAAAATGGATCTTTTATCGAAATGTTAAGCATCATAGACAGTGGCTTGGTAAAGGGGAAGGACCCCAGCCACAGCCGAGAAGGGAACTTCATGGGCAAAAGATTCTTCTTTCAATCTGGTGGGATTGCCAAGGAATAATCCACTTTGAATTCTTACCACCTAATGCAACAATTAATGCTCAAATATACTGTCAGCAATTAGAGCGTTTGAACCAAGCTTTGAGGAAAAAATAACCTGCTCTAGTGAATCTAAAACGGGTGATGTTTCATCAGGACAATGCGCGACCACACACAGCAAGAAACACGTCACAAAAGATTGGTTGGGAAAAAATTCCTCATCCACCTTATTTTCCCGACCTTGCTCCTTCAGACTACCATTTGTTTCGTAGCTTACAGAATCATTTGGAAGAAACAGCTTTTGTAACACAGGAAGAGGTTAAAACTGACATTTGTGAGTTCTTCGAATCAAACCCAAAATAATTTTGCAGTAATGGAATTAGTAAGTTTGTTAATAGATGGAAGGAAGTCATAGATAATCAGGGAAAATACATTGTTGATTGAATGTGTAATTAAATGTAACATTTGGTCACTTGTTTTCTTTATTCAAAATTCGGACAGAACTTATGGGATGACCTGATATTATGTGCTGTGTCCTTGTTCTGCCATCCATTTACACAAACTTGTTAGGTAGGTTACTTGATGTCCTTTCCCGTCCCGCTTGCCTTCAATATGCCCTCTGAGTTTTATACCAAACCCTTTTCCTATTTGTATGTCTCAAAATTTCAACTGTCTCTTTCTGATTCTAAGTGTCTATTTTTCTTAAACTTAGTTTGTGTAATGCCATGAATTTTCTTGGGGCTGATAGTGCAGTGATTTCCCGGTGTCATCTCCACAGTGATTTTATTGAAACACCATCCATATAAACTCGTAGACCCGCAATGAATTCAGTATTTTCAAAAGGAATAAATTTCAACACGTGAAGATATTTGTATGTATTTTTATATAACGCATAACATGATTCATAAAAGAGAAAAAATAAACTGGTGTGCATACATATAGCAGAAAAGAGTAAGAAAAATCTCTCCACTGTGAGTGTCTCTTGGGTCTTGTATTGGGGAAACAATAGTGTAAAAAAGAGCCTTAGCTTCAATTTAGATCGACCTGTTAAAGATACCTATAAAAGCATTGCAGATGATATCTCAATGGTTTTAAAAAATAAGTCCCAACTCTTTTTACATTGTCCTCATAATGGATTACCAGTTATGTCCAAGTCTGATATATGGGTAGTTAGACAAGTTTAGCACACAGCGGACAAAATCTCAGTCTCATAAATAAAGTGAAAATTCGAGGAAATTTTAATTCAAATTCTAATATTAAATTGAGACTTTATGTGAAGAAACTCGGGTTTTATGGGATACTAGGACTCCCTAAATATGAAATATTTCGAATATGTGACTGAAGCATTGTCACAAAACGTTTTTACAGCATAGACTAATTTACTATGAATTTCTGTTGCAAACAGAGCGGACACATAAACTCGTGGAGTACCGGATAGAAAGAGATGACTTTATTACCGACCACAATAAACTGTGACATTTTTTCCAGTGATTTTATTACCGGCCATAATAAATTGTAACGTTTTTTTCCTGTGATTTTTATTACCGGCCATAATAAATTGTGACATTTTAAACTGTGATTTTATTACCGACCAAAATAAATTGTGACATTTTTCCTGTGATTTTATTACCGGCCATCTATATCTTGTTCCACAATAGATTAACAGTTATGCCCAAGTCTGACATATGGCTAGTGAGAATTTGATAAGATTCAGTCGATGCAGGAAATAGTTATTGACATGATAATCCAAATTGAAGAAAATAGTACAGAGTGAGGCAAAAATACCTCCCACATAATGGGAAGACATTAGCTAGATAATGACACCACTGCCACAAATGTCTTAACATTGTGTAGGAGGTATTTCTGTCAGCTTCTGTATCTTACAAATAACATCAGCATCTTTGTGTAACAAGATTAAAATGTGTGATTCAGCTTGGTAGTGAAAGATGCTAGTTTAGTACTTTTGGTTATATTTATATACCTTGAAGAGAAGATGGGCGCCGCCAAGCTATCTGAAAGGCCAATAAAAGGACCATGAGGAAGAATAATCAAAGTCTGTTTGTTCTGTCCTCAGAACCCCCCACCCTCGCGACGATTGAAGCAGTTGAGGATCTAATGATATATATATAACCTTTGTACACCGGAATCATCAATTGAATTGATATTTCATTGGAGATCAGCGGATATCGTCAATTGACTATTTAAACTTTTTACAACCATACGGCCGTCATTCATTCTAGAATCGAGTCTAAATGACAACTTTAGGATTCATTAGATTATGTCATTTCCCGGTGTATTTGCATGCAAATAGTAGAAGAAGAAGAAGAAGAAGAAGAATAAGAATAAGAAGAAGAAGAATAAGAAGAAGAAGAAGAAGAAGAAGAAGAAGCTATGTTTGCATGTATACTTCTCAAAATGCAAAAATGGTGACAACCTGATGTAAAGGATGCACGACTACATCATATTGTTAAAAATATTAAATTTCGGATCCTAATATTTTTTTATTTTCCTTTTTATCTTTATTTTTATAAAATATCATTTTTTTTTACATTTTGTATATAATTAAATCGAAAATAAGCATAAAATCTATCCTAAAAAATTATTTTTCTCGTTTTTTATCCGCTTGGTTTGCGCGTTGGTGCAACATTTTCTCGCTGTTTTAGAGTTAATAAAATGTACATGTATTTTTTTTTCCTGTAGGCAAAAATCTACGTGGGTTTATAGCCAAGGTTTTTTTTTTTTTTAATCCCATTTCTTTCATATTACTCTTGTGTCACAAAATCAATTACAAGGCTTTATCAAACTCAAAATGTGCATAACCAAGATGGCGTCTCTTTTCTCTGGAAAAGCACCAATTCAAGGGGAATAACCCTCGTTCGACAGCTTCTTATAGACTTCATTAACTTTGAACACGCAGATGTTCACTTGATAATTCTATTTGTTTAAGCTTCCCAAGAAGAAATTCTAGTATAACATTGCGTATAGTTGAAAAATGCTCTCTTATGACGACGTTTGACTCAGATACATCTGATACTTTGATTATATCAACAAGACTTACGTTGTTATTTGTTCAATATGATTAAGCTCAGGTGTGCAGCCCATAATATTTGAATAGTATTTGATAGAGTTTGCATGCATTAAAAAATTGTTGATTTATAACTCCCGCAGGAAACTTTGTAACCTCATTTTTTCACATCAAGAAACAATGGTTGATTACCTATTTGACTCAAGACAAATGTTTATTCATGACAGGATCAAAAAGGGACAGAACCACTTGCTAGTATTGTATAAACTTCCATTTGTTCCATAAAATGGCAAGATTTGAATGGCAAGAACTCTGTCTAAAGCAATTAAGTGTTGACAAGTTTATTGTTAATATTGTTTAACTTGCTTAATTTTCTGATAGTTAATAATATCAACTGATTTTTCTTGAGAGAGGCGTATTGCAAAATAGATTTGATAGTGTAGGAGTTACCTCTTTCTTAATTCCCATATTGTCACCAGGGGTCTCTCTCCCCATACTATAAATACTGGGAAACTTCTTGCCTCTTTCTCTTTTTTTCCTCAGGCCTCGTGCTGAATCCCTCTTCGCGTGGAGGTGAGGTAAATCTCGTTTTCTTCTTCATTTCAGCGACAAGATGGAAGCACTTAGAAGATCAGCGTTTCTCATTTCTGGGAAAACGCTATGAACATTACAAACACACGTACGCACGAACATTTACCAAAATACGAACAAACACAGTGTCCCCACACACACACAAATGTTATGTCTATGTGCCTTGTAATTTGTTTAATACATATTTGTTGACATATATATATATCTGTCTTGTTTGTCTTCTTTCATCTTCGGTTGGACAGATTAAGTCCGCCAATATTCATGTATTTGGGCCTTTTAATATTCTAACAGGAGTTACACGCGTGTTTCTAATACAACAACACGTAAATACACACACGGTCCTCTACAATAGTTTTCTAAAGGGCCACAATTCATTTCATGCGAGGAAAGCGTTGGTCCATTCTCTCTCATTCTTTTGAACCTATTTCTTCTGGAGATGAAGAGCCATTTTTATTTTTTAATTTACAGCAAAATAAAGATCACATCTTTTAACCACTGACAGCAAACTTTTTAAACATTTGCTTCGCCTCCTTTTGTAATGCATAGGAGAAAATATCTAACTTTTTTTTTTTTACCTTTTGGAAAATTATTCGATGCAACTTGCTTTGATTCATATTGTATAGAAATTGTCGGATGACTGCAAAAATAGGGCCATTTAGTTGGGTTACTTTAACTTAAGTCGATAGGTACAATACCATCATCTATTGCAAACGTAATAATCTCCTTTTTCCTGGTATCCTCTTTTTCCAGAAAATATCTCTAACTTGCGAAACTACTTTCTCCAAATCGTTCAGCTTCCTTGGGACTAGTTTCAATAATCAGTCAGTTATGTGCCATGCGTGATACACGCTTAGACAATCATGTATCTTTCGATACATGACTGACGAGGCAGATTTTTCCCGCAGTAGGTTGCCATTTCTTTCTGCGGTTGCCATCCTAGGTTTGTCCTGTTATTTACCCATAGCTGGGGGAAGAAGAGGATTCATACCTTTCCCAAGCGTAAGTGAATGTAATGTTGCAATAATGCTACAGTTAAATTTAGATTCCTGTGTACAAAGGCCATTTTTTATTAATCATTTCGCCCAAACAAGGCGATAATGCCACTAAGATGCAAGGCGCAAATGAGAGTGAAAAAAAAATGAGAAAACGTTAGTGAGGAGAAAGGACAATAAAAGAAAAGGATTCGAAAACAAGAGATGGTTATTGATGTTGCATTTAAAAGTTTAAAGATCGTAATTGACAGGAAAGCAAGAAGCCAGAAGAGGGTTCAATAGGTGAGAAGTGCGAGAAAAGAGACTACTAGAATAGAACATACGATTCCATCTAGCTAATTCAACAGTAAAATGATGAAACCTGTCAGTGTAGTCCTACGCTCAAATATGAATTTGAGCGTAGTACTACACTGGTAGCTAGTTTTCATAATTTATCCAAAACTTCCATTATGATAACCTTGAACACGAAAATGTTCACTTGATAATTTTATTTGCTTAAGCTGCCCAAGAAGAAATTCTGCTATATAGTCGAACAAGGGGAACCTTACTTGTAATATTTCCCGAGAGGAAAACTGGAGTTACGGCGGTTTCTCTACAAACCAGGTTAGGCCATGTGTTTTTTTTTTTTGTGTGTAATGCCTACCGCTGTGGGCTACGGACGACCTTCTTCTCTTGACTCTACATCACAATTCCCTTCGTCAATCTATCTCCTGACGTCATTTACCGGCCGTCACGTGATCCTCGTGACTGTCTCAACTAAAGGGAGGGAATCGTCATTTGTAACCCGACAGATGTAACAGAGAGTTCAAGGCCAGTTTCCCAGAGTTAGCGTTTTATTTCGGCGACGTCCAAATCTCAGTGAAGTAAAAATGGTTGATGCAACGTCCCCTTTTTATTGTCAATTCTAACGAAGGTTGTGAATCTAACGGTTCTTTCCTATTTTATCAATATATTTGCATATATATATATGTGTGTGTGTGTGTGTGTGTGTGTGTGTGCAAATGATGGATTCACTTTCTTTGAAAGACCTCAATCTCTTTCCGATACAAAGCTGAATATACGCATTCCTTCTTCGCCTACTTTAACCTGGTGACTTTACCTTATACTTTCACCAGTTGACAAGTTCCCATGGCCGACTCTTCTATAGTTTTAAACCTCTCCATATTTTCTAACGAAGGTTGTGAATCTAACGGTTCTTTCCTATTTTATCAATATATTTGCATATGTGTGTGTGTGTGTGTGCAAATGATGGATTCACTTTCTTTGAAAGACCTCAATCTCTTTCCGATACAAAGCTGAATATACGCATTCCTTCTTCGCCTACTTTAACCTGGTGACTTTACCTTATACTTTCACCAGATGACAAGTTCCCATGGCCGACTCTTCTATAGTTTTAAACCTCTCCATATTTTTCTTATTCATACCAATAACAATGATATAATTTTTGTGATGCCAACGAATACTCGTTGTCACTTTCGTAATGCTCGTTGTAGTAGAGACTTTGTAATCGCCGATACAACTATAGCAACACCATTGAACAATGCTGGTGTCAGACGCCTTCGAATAATCTCGCACTAATAGTACTTGCTCAATAATACTCGCTCGAATAGTAATTCAAAATAGAGAAATAGTACAGTGAATAGAGTAGAGAATAGCGGTTCGTATAGTAATAGAGGATAGAGTAGAAATAACAATCCGAATAGTAATAGAGTAGAAATACGATAAATCTAGACGTCACGCAACTTCCGATATATGCGTTTCCTCTATGGTCACGCGATCCACTTAATTCAATAATGGGATCTCTTCTGTTTGCTCACTGGCGATCTATGTTCAAACTCAAGTGTCGCTACCGACACTTTATTCCTATATAACAATAACATACTTCACGAAACAACGGCGTGTTTTAGAAGTGTTTTGCAAATCTCTCGTCTACATCCAATGCCCTTTGCAGTCAAAACTAAAATTTATTTTTTTGCTTTTTCTTTCTTTATGGGAAATGTATAGTTTTTGTTTCGAATACTTCAACCGTTGTACATTTGGTTTATTTTATTTTACAGCATGTCAGCCTCAGTGGGTTATTTAATGCCGACAAGATTTTTAGGATAGGTTCGTATGAATAGAATACATAGTCTTTGTAAGACATCAGTTTGTAGATCAGGTTTCATTGACATATTTTTGTAAAGAGGTTTTTTTTTTCTTGTCTAGAGTCAAATGCATTGTTGGTAATATTTTTATTTTTTTCAAAAATGTATTGCTGGTATTTTTACTATAAAAATCTATTTTTATACTTTCATAGTGTTTTGAAACCAGTTTGTCTATTTGTCCTTAACGGGAACACTAACAGGTGCTACCACTCCAGGTCAGGGTGGATCTGGGAACAACAGCAATTAAGAGGTGGTTCCATGCTTCTGAAAGCCTCCCGATCAGAGGCCTTGCTGCTGGATGTAGTTTATAGTCATACCCAGGACGTATTTATTTGATATTAATTTCCTAATCTAAGCACGTAGTTACTAGCACTGGCCTGTAAAATATGTCCCCATAACATGACATTATTCTAATAGTTTCAGACCTATAAAGTGAATAGAGAACACAAGCACTCTGGAAACGTACCGGTAACATTGCTAATAATGCACTTGCGACATAATGGATCTCCTTTAGATTGGCTTAGAACATCCACACACAGTCAAGTGGGTTGTAAATTATTTTATCTGGGTATGAAACGACTAGTGTTTTATGATTGCCAGTAAAAGCGAGAAGAGACAACTTAAAAGAAATTACTCGCTGTCCACAAGTAGGAAAAAAGTGAATAAATTAAATAAAACTTTCGGGATCAAGTATCATTCAGCCGGAAGGTAAGGAATTCTGATTGTGGGCTTATATATTCAGGCCATATTCTAGCATGGGCCAGTCAGAAGTCGTTCGTTGACAAGTGAAAACCCTGATATAGAGATGAGTAAAGAGGTGGTAGGAGAGAGTCGGTAGAGTCAGATCACGAGCCGTCCGTCCAGATGAAGAGGGTCACGGGCAGTGATAGACAAAGGGAAAGCCGATGCTCACGCTGACCGAAGGGAATATCTGGACCCTTAGTCTGTCGTGAGAAAAGACAGATGTAGTAGTTAAAATGTCCCAGGTATCACTTACCTATTCGCACCCCTAGACATTGCCAGGTGATATTTTACCTTCCGTTCTTTTGTTGAACGTACACCTGGGAATCGATCTCACCATGGAGAGACAATCGGTGGAAAATTAATTGAAGGCCTCAACCGTATGTTCATACATTAACCAAATTCGGTGATATAATATGCTCAACTTATTTTAATCTATTCTTTGTGGCGAACGTACATAACTGGAGGGTCAGTGATATGGCACTTTAACGAAAATGGTGAAAATGAACGAGATTGTATCTAATACAAGCTGTACTGGAATGTTATGATACGAGAGAATCAGTAGTGTGAATTGCCACCTCACGATAGTGCTGCAAACGAAACCCACTTTTTTGAGTAGGTGATTCCCTTAATGGCACAAAAGACCACCGATGTTTTCGTAGAGAAGGGCCATGTAGAAGTTTGAAACTACGGAGGTTACTCTGGAAACTACTGACGAAAATTTTTACGGTCCTTCAAAGTGATTTACCATACTCGCACTTTTTGACCACATTTTTGCTTGCTAAAATATAAGGTTATGGTTATTATATTTGCTATAATTTAACAACGTGCTATCAAATTCCCCAGAATATGCATACCTTTGGAAAGACGAAAGATTCAGCTTTCATATGGTATCTAATATAAACAAAAATGTTTAGTCTTGTACCCAACACGCTTCTTAAAAGAGAAGAATCAAAAATAGTTGTGGTGTGATTTTTCGAGGGAAGAGTTTTCCGTGGTAAAAATGACTAAAAAAAGAATATTGCAAGATGTTCGTCTCCTTAATATCCTATGAGCAATAAATAAATGTCGGAGAATAACTTCGTACCCATTAATGACGTTCTTGTTAAGTATCGTCCTACTCAACAAAATCATACAATCTTACTATCCAGATTTTGCTCGCTATGATGTATGAATGTAGCTTTTTTATTCGGTATAATTTAATGATCTGCCATAACACTCCTACACTGATTATCCCGATAAAAAAAGGAAGAGATTCAACTACGGAATGATCTATAATATGTCCATAAATGTTGAGTATTTTCTGCCCAACATGCTCCTTAAAATGGAAACATAAACATTGTTTCACTGGGATTTTTTCAGTGGGGAGAAGATTCCATGTTAAAGCACTTCTATCTAGGTACCAATAGTTTACATTACAATAATTTAAATCGTTTAAAATTCTGCATTACTTCAATCCGGTTAGGTGATATTGTTATTAAGTGATAACTATATTTACAAAACAAAAATTGAAAACCTTAATAAAAGACGTTTACCCCCAATATTTTTAAAATAATTTAAAAAATTTTTAGCATAGAAACATTCCCATTTTCGCAAGTATGGATGTCCGTAACGTAGGTATGTTCAATAATTCGCAAAAAAAAAAAAATGATTGGATTTTTTCGACGTCTTGTTCTTTTCAAGTGAGATTTGACTTTTGGAAAGAGGAAAAAGTCGCAAGGAGACGAGATCTGGGGAATATGGTCGTTGTCGGACCTGGGGAATGATGTGCTTGGCCAAAGAACTTCGGCACAAGCTGCGATGATTAGTCATGATAGAAAATGGCATGACCGTTCAAGCGTATGGCACTTGACTGACGACATTATGTATCTCAGTAGACAACATGGAAATATTAAACAATCATATCTGGTATTTGACAAGCTATGACACCCGACAGAAAAGAAATGCTGGTCGTGAGGGTCAACAATACCAAGTGCAACTAGATGTTCACTCTCCTAAGACTTGGTCATACTTCATCAGTCACGAGAATAACAAGTACAATCTTGCCAACTCTTACACATGCTGTTCATTTACTCCGGGATGATGACAAATTGGGGGTGGGGGTGTAGAGACAGTATATGTAATAAACAAGCAAGAGTTAGCGTCATGTCTTGAAGCAGATTCTTTCCAAGAAGTGGTTTATTCTAGGATAATGCTACACGCTGTTGCAGCGGCAGAAAATGTAGCCCAATAGATAGTTGTTGACAGCCTAGAAGTTCTTGTTTTACTTCTGCACCATCGGTCGCGTCTGTCAGTGATTAAAACTATTCTTCTTACTATTCTTCTACTTGCGCACTGCAAAATATGCAGATGCACCCCCGCGTGTGCATCTGTTGTATAAGAGACTATCTTCTGGTCAAATAAACATCCTCTTTTCCATTTACTATGTTACAGTTCGTAATACAATCAGCTTTTTTCATGGCTACGAAAAAGTAGAAGCGTTTAAGATTATGATGGATAAGGCAGGTCTTCATCAGTCCCTCAAGAGCCTTGGAATAAATCAACACAAAATTAGCAGAGCAGAGAAAAAAGTTTCTGTACATTTTGTCGAAACAATATATCGAAAAGCAGAATGTGATTCGATAAATACACTAGTTGCGAGAAAGACACAAAAAGTAACACGAAATAAACTTCCACACACTGTAGAGATTTTTTTTTTTACTAACATGTGCTTCGTGCGTCATAACCAGTACATGATGTGGCGTCAAGCAAGTTGCCTTACCCCGGATCTGCCTGATCCAATCACTTGGGGGATTCACCGTGCACTGTAATGGTAATTCAATAACCTGCAGCACCAGATATGTTGAATGAATTTATTCGCTAATGGAAAAACTTTTGCAGTACAAACTGTACATCTGTGTGATCTTGTAGGGCAAACCTCTCAAGTAATGAACATAATTAAAACATCCACTGACATTATTTGCTTTCTCTGCAGAATACAGCGACTGTTTTAAAAAACTAAAATGGTCCTTCTTCGTGTATATTTTGTATGGGTAATGTTCGAAAATTTGGCAAAACTCATTTGATTTAACAATGTATATGAAACATACGTCAGAGAATAAAATCTGTCATCGTCTTCTGTGTCGTGTCTCTTTAGAATGTGGGCGATCATAGCTCACCACAACTTTCTGTCCTTCGTAGCTCTTAGTAAATTTTCACTTTTTGTTATCTCTCCTAAATCCTGTTCTGCCATCCATTCACACAAGCTTAAGTTTTCTTCTGTCCTTCTATCCTTCA
>OZ038490.1:85989821-86139821 GCA_964036315.1 Acanthosepion esculentum | reverse complement strand
GTCACCAATGATGCTTTTTGTAGCATGCTAACATAACCAGCCGCTGTCTGACGACCCTGTACCACCTGGAGCTCCATCGGAAATTTCAGAAGGCATGATTTTGTTATGCCAATATCGTTGGAAGCCATCAGGACCACCATCTAGATTGAAGTTTTTCTTATCAGAAAACAGGACTTTCTTCCACCTCTCAATGTCCCATGTTTGGTATTCACGACCAAACCTTAAACGGTTCACTTTGTGACGTGGAAGCAGCCAAGGATTTTGTTTGTGCTTTTTATTTACCATACCTTTTTGTCGTAAGTGTCATCTGATGGTTATTGGACTGCAGTCAGCATCTGTGGCTGCCTTAATTTGACTAGAAGAAAGTCCACTGGCTTTCACAACAACCCATTTTATTATCCTACTCAATGCCGGAGAAATTTTTTTGGCCTACCAGTAGACTTTACGTTTCCATAATCCACACTGCCCTTTAGAATGTTGCAAATTACAGTTTTACTGCGATTTACCTTAGCTGCGATCGCCCGCTGTGACAAACCTTGATTATGGAAATCTAGAATTCGAGCACGCTCAACGTCGATAAGTTTGCTTGCTTTAGGTATGGTGACACCTTTACGCAGTGATTGCTAATCTCTAACTGAACTAAAAACATTGGAATTACCCTAGACCTAACAATTTATACCCGCTGGCCTTATAATTTTGATCAAGTGTAAAACATCTCATTTTATTAAAATGTTCATTTCTGAATAAATTGATTGGATCATAACTTTTGTCTACATAACCTTTTAGATTATAGAATTAGTAACCTTAAGTAAGAAAAAGTTTATAATGTATCCATGACAAACAGTCTCTTATAAAAAAATTCCAAGTGGTCTTAAATTTTTGATCAGGAGTGTAACTTTTTATTCTTGACAGTGAATATAAAGTCTTCCAACAGAATCGTTTCTTACCTAATGGTATCTCGCAGTAGGTCATTTGTGATTTGGTCTATGTAGGAGGTGGCTAGGATGATTCTGAAGCATCTCATTTCTAATGCTTGGATTCTTTGCCGTTTGTGTTATTTGCATCGCAGACGTACAGAAAGATCGAGAAGGCCAATTTATGCATGAGTCTGAATCTTTGATTTTAGGCAGATATTCCTGTCTTCGGTCCTTACCGGGCGAGGAGCTAATTCCCATAGACTTAACCCCCTTCACGTCGTTAGGTTTCGTATATGTGGTTCTACAGACGGATGTTAAAGATATCATGGACCGAGAATGCGAGCAACAATGAGGTCTTAGAGAGGTTACAAACAAGGAGGAGGCTTATACTTAACATCAGAAAGAGACAGCTGAAGTTTCTGGGACACACAATGCGGAAGGAGGGCCTGGGGAATCTGATACACACGGGTCGAATAAAGGGAAAGAGAGACAACGGAAAGCAGCGCGTGACATACCCGACGAACTTGAGCAGGTGGACGATAGAACGTGGTCTGGGAGAGGAAGCAGAGGGAAGGAACTTGCTGAGAGCTGCAAAGGGATAGAGGGAGGTGGAGAGCCATGATTGCCTACATCCTGAAAGGACATGGCACATAAAAAGAATGAAATTCCTGTCTTTGTAGGTGGTTCTTAGTTTTGCGACAGTTGCCATTGTTGGTGCTGCTCTTGAAATTATTTCTATTTTGGAGTCGTAGTTTCTGATAATCGAGGCATGATACTTGACATTGCTATCGTTAAAAGAAAATAATCGTCGTAAGAAATTGTGAGATTATCTGGAGTAGGAACTCAAGTTGAGTACCATTAAGAAAAAAATCACCTCCTGTTTGAAATTTAATCTCTATTTCTGATCCGTATTGTATACTAACGGTCGTAAAGGTCTTTGAATTAGGATAAAAATCAACTGGATTCAAAATTAAAAAAATACTGGTGGATAATTGATAACACTGGGTAACACGATCTTCCTCCTTGAGTAGCAACTGTTATTTCTCATTTGCATATACCTAGAAAGTATGAAAAATGGCTAATATTCTCTTCAAACTTTGCTTTTGTGACCAGGATAATTATATTTCTGATATTAACTTATTTCCATTGGGAAAACTGACGAATGTGAACATTTCCATTCACTCAAAATAGAAACAAAACAACATATGATTCAAAAGTAGCATTTATTTATTCTAGGATTACACAAGAGAGAGAACAAAAATTTAAAAATAAACGACGACTTGCTTGCACTTGGAACGTTAGAAGTGAGCTGAACTGTTTGGCTTACGTTCCCTGTATTTATACTGTCATCTATGTTGCCAGAATGTTCTAGAAATTTTTTGAAAGTTCTAGAAAATTCTTAATGCTGAATCTGTCTGGAATGTAATGGAAAATAGGTTAGTCTCAAAATATCGATATCCAAGTCGCAAAAGAAAAGTTGGAATAGAGTAATAGTCATTTCCTTTGCTTTTTAGATAGGAACAATTAGAAAATAACACTTACTGACCAAAGACAAAAAAAAAGGTCATTACACAGTGTAATAATTGACAATACTTCGCAAAAAAAAAAAAATTACTGCGACCAATATGAAGAATGTAAATAAAGAATCCAGCGTGTCTGGTGGTTGGGAAAGATGAAGAATAGCTAGATGGTTAGGTTTCGGTGACTACATTTAAAAGGCTCTGTGACCTAATCAGTAAGCAGATATCGTGTTAAAACAGGCTTCCCAGAGAAAGGTGGGGGGGGGGAGACATCGGGTTTTGTCGGAAATGTATTCCTTATTTTCAGTCTGCCTTGTTTACTTATGGCTATAAAATCACGGCTTGATTGTTGCCATTACAAGCAACTGAAATCGAGATGAAGTAAAACGATTTGAAAAATTAATGCAAATTTATAACACTTGATCACAACAAATAATATTAGTATTACCAAAACAAATTGTGCATGTAAATGAAGATAGTAACGTATCAGTGTTGGAAAAGACGAGAAACAGTTCTATTGCTAGATTTCCATAGGTGTAGCCAGAAGGCTCTGCTATTTAATTGGTAAGGCAGACATCGCGTTATATGTTATATTTCATTTGAAATTACACCATGGAAACATTTTTTGTGTTTCACTTTCTGTTTAACGCTTTTAGAGAAATGAATATATTTCACTTCTCTACCTAATAAAATGGATGACATTTATTCGCGGTTTTATGTCACGAACCCACAAAATTTCAGCTTGGCATTTTCCAAGAAATAGATCGAGAACAGAGGACAAAATAATCGAACAAAAATAGCAAGAATACCATAAAAATCGAAAAGCAATTCTTGAAGTGCCAATATTCAGATTGGAAGGCGTTATATAACGTTTAGCTCAATGGTAAGGGCACCGGTTTAGCGATAAAGAATTCAGTGGCTTTCACCTAAATGCAAAGTTTCTAACAAAAGTTATCGTTGCATATAAAGTAAACGGCGACAAACATTTCTTACTGCTGAGAATCAATTTTGAAACTGTGACCTTTGTAATGTTGACTGGTTCATGATATCTGTAGGTATTTTTAATAATTAAAATTAAATAATTAACTACAAAAATATCTGGATTTGCATCAATGTCTGAACCTCAACTTCTCGAGAGCACCTCTCTGCGGCTGCTCGGTCTCACGCTGTCTTCTGACCTGAGATGGAACAACTACATTGAATCGATTGTTTCATCCACCGCAAGGAAAGTTGGCTCCCTGTGCCGGGCCAGGAAATTCTTCTCCCCTGAATCGATCCTCCAAATTTACAAATCAACCATCCGCCCTTGCATGGAGTATTGCTGCCATATATGGTCTGGAGTCCCTTCTGTTTGCCTCAAGGTTCTTGATAAGATCCAGAGACGGGTATGCAATGTAATTGGCCCTGATCTGGCTTCTCGTCTGCAGTCTCTCTCTCAGAGACGCACCGTCGCCTCTCTCTGTCTCTTTTATAAATACTTCCATGGTAATTGGTCCGATGAGCTGCTATCGCTGGTTCCCAGGCTCCATGAATTCAAGCGTCCTACGAGGCTGGCATCCCGTTCCCACTCTTTCACTGTTGAAACTGTTAAATGTAGACGTCTCTTCTACTCCAATAGCTTCATATCTCGCACCTCACGCCTATGGAACCCCCTTCCTCATTCCTGTTTCCCTGATGACTATGATCTCCAACTATTCAAGTGTAACGTCAATCGACATCTCCAGTTGCCTTGATCTCTCCCCTATCCTTCTCCACATCCTTTCCTCTAACACTCCTATTTGCTCTCGCTCCAAATCCTCTGTAACCCCTTGCGTGCTAGTGGCTTCCAGCCTTGCCTGGGGTGAAAAGCTTAAAAAAAAAAAATTGCTTGATTGGTAAACCCCACTACCAATCTCTTCCAAAGAAAACTATCATTCAAAAAATACGAGTTTTAATATTAAGAATAGCAATTTAAATTTCTGGGAAGTGTTTTAATAGAGGAAGGAAAGTGCGACATTGAAATCCGAAGGCGCGTTGGAGTAATTAATGATGCTTTCCAAAAGTTAATACCCCTCTCCAAGTTCTCCACCGCCTTAACCAGATATTGAACTCACACTCTTTGGGTCTTGTCACTGGATCTAACTAACGCCTTTATCCACTGTGCCATGTGCCCTTGAGAACTTGGAAAGGGGAATTAACAGGAGATAACTGATAACTGACATCCATTAGACATGGCACGTGGAACTAGAACAGTCTACCCCAGTGAGCGAAATAAAGGGTTCAGTTCGACATTCCAACCACCTGAAGAAGGCCGGAGCGTACAACGGCTGAAACGTTGTGATAAATATGGCGACAAAGATGAGGACAATAGTCCGAATAATGTAAATTGTGTACATAATACCTCATCTCAGAAATATAGACAGATACTAACCGTTATCTTTCCTACATATCCGCATAAACTGCGGCTCTTGCTCTTACCACTCACTCAACAACCGTTTGAGTAAACCTCTATCTTGAGTATCCCTTAGGTGTTGTATGGTGCGGATATTAGTGTGAAAAAGAAAAGCTAAACTTAGAAAAGAGTAAAAAAGAAAAATATTACGAAAGCTGATTTTTAAGGAAGATAAGCCCTTCCTATTTGGGAGATAGATGATTCACATTTTTCTGTCTGAATTCCCTAATCCCGTTTTGTCTTGTGTCATACTTTAAGCGAAACAGAGTAAATATTAACACATATTTTACTTTCTCGCTCGTCATTTTCCTACTCGAAATTTTGTTGTAAATACGCACTCACATCTCAATTTTTGTCTTTTGTTCTCATTTAACTCACCGTAGATCACGTCAGATTATTCGCCTTCTCCCCCATACTATAACTAAAATCCGCTCACTATATTTATAGTAAAAACCACAGGTTGGCTCTGTGGGGGTTAAAGAAACACTGAGTATGCGTTTAACCACTTTGGCAGACGAACATAGAAACAGACAGCCATTGCTTATTTCCCACCGTAAAATTCGGTATTAATTATTAAAATTAAGATACAAATCCTCTATTAATTATAAGTTTATAGCGTTTCACCACCGCCGAGCAGACCCTGAACTTTCACCCATCATAATGGATGGGTATTCTCTCAAGGAGGCTCATTGCCTTGAAAGTCTATTGGGACTCATCTATACGATTGTTACCCTTTGAGCCCTGACCACCGCTTTACCGGTGCTAGAGAAAAATGACAATGCCATGCCACCGGTTGAACAGTGGTAGAGAAAAATGACATTATGTCCAGACACCGGTTGAACAGTGGTAGAGAAAAATGACATTATGTCCAGACACCGGTTGAACGGTGGCTAAACACTTGTAACTATTTTTATATCTACCGTGAAGCATTACATATCAATTATTTTCGAATTTTGACTCAGGAGCTCAGGCAGAAGCGTTAAAATTGTTCAGGAACGCAGGGTTCAAAGGGTTAAAGATGTTGGAAAAATGGTCGGTTTATTGTACCGCTCCAGTAAGTATATAACTCCTCCACCTGCTATACTGTATCTTTACAAGAACCAAATCAGACCAAAAATCGAATATTGCTTCCCAGTCCTCACTAGCCTGTTCAAGAGCATCCACGCGGCCTTGTGGGTGATGAATTGTTTTCCATCCTATAGCTTCTTTCCCACAGACGAAGCATTGCGAGCGTCTCGCTACTCTAACGCTATTTCCAGTGCATTGTGTTCTGACGCGCTACATGTTTTAGACCCATTAGCCTTTACCTTTGCAACTACCACCGTACACAAGGATGAATCATCTTGATTCCCTTTGTATTCCATTAGTAAGGAGTAAGTTCCCAAGAACTGCTATTTTGTGGAACAGTCTTCAGGCAGAGTGTTTTCCGAATCACTACTATCTTGACCTCTTCAGATCTAGAGTTAACTGTTATCTTTCCTAGGAAACCTCATGAACTTCACTTCTTGCAACACCAGACAGTAACCCTCTCTACCTTGAGTGGCTCTTGAGCTTTGTATTGAGTGAACATTAGTATTAAGAAAATGGCCACCGTCCGAAATGTTGTGGTAGATATTAATGGGTTAACAGATACCTGGAATCTTGGTTACACCCTTACACACAGAAATACTCATAAGCACTTACCTGACAAACTTTTTCCCTTGCCGGGGTGGGTGGGTGAAAATTAATATTAGTTTGAGCCTTAGAGGACCGACCACTAGTCTTTGCTTCGGGAGGGGGGGGAGGTTTATTACATAGCGTCTGAGGTGTCTCTCAAGTGTCGTGAAGGTTAGAGTAAGTTTTACTCTTCGTCTACGCACGCATGGGTTACTAACCCACTTTAAACTCCACTTTGTGTAATAATCCGTTCGAGTTCGTGTGCGGGTTAAATAACTAATCATAAATATTTTCTACCTTCAAATCTTTCGATATAGTCCCTCTTTCCTATATGCACAATTATTTATAAACCCTTTTGTTTGCACGCGCCTTCGTCTATAGACGCATCCACCAACAGAAACTATCTTTCAGAACTGCCTCTTTTTTTTCCACAACGTCTTCATCATCATTCGTTACTGTGCTTGCTAACGCTCTTTGTACATTGGTACATTTGCCCGCGCAATCTCCACCAAGCAAACCTACACAGCAAACATGTGTGCCTGACTCTTCTTCCCTCTCCATTTCTCTCCTTCCTCTCCTTTTCTCCTTCCTTTCCCCTTAATCTCTCTCTGTTTCAAATCCCCTCTCCCTTATAAACTATACATGCCTTTTATCACTTTTTGCTGTCTACTTCTACAGCGCACTATCTTTAAATGTCTTTTCACTTCCTTTCGGTTTCTTTTTTATTTTATTTTATCAACATTTTGACTTAAAAACTAATCTTTTTTTTAAATCGTTTTTCAAAAGACGCCTGAGATCGGCAGCAGTGGCGGAGGTGGCGATGGAGAAACAGAAAAAGGAGTGTGGGGTGAAAGAAGGAACGTTCTGTTCGCTCGCCGCCGGCGACTCGACAGTTAAGCGACAACAGCTATTCAATTTTAAGTTAAAATATTATAATTCAACTATTTTACTCTACCTTCGACTTTTCTTTTCCGTTTTGTTTTTAAAGTAATTTGCAAGATTCTTTTTCTTTTCAAAATTTTAAAATTTTAAAATTTGGAAAATCAAAAAACCCCGTAATTTTAATCTGCCGAGAGAAAGGATAATTTTTTGTTCGATTGTGGCAAATGCAAAAGTCAAAATTTGTTTGGTAGCAGCAGTAGTGCGTGCGCGTGCGCGCGCGTGCACGCGCGCGTGTGTGTGTGTGTGTGTGTGTGTCTTGAACAACTGTGAGTGAATATTCATTTGCTGGTAGCCGCCGTTGCATTTGCGCGTTCTAGACTTGCGTATTATTACGGCTGCATTGTGTTTTCGTAAAACACGAAATTACTGCGTTTATGAGATGATTGGCTATGATTGATATATATATAAACAGATATTCCAAGATGTTTACATCATATGCACAGTGTCAAACGTTGCATGTAAGGTGTATACGAAAAAGTCTGTACGTATAGACACAACTGCCATGCCAGTATTGATGTTTTGTCGTCAGTAAGACTGTCTGCATGTCGACCTTTATATTTATTATTAGTTTGTGTAACGATGTACATACAGATAAATAGACGTACCTCGAATAGTATGTATTTGAAAGGGTGTTGAAAAGTATTCGGCCCGGAGTCGCTTTCCAAAATCAGTATTTCAATGATCAAACGTTAGAATATTGATTTCGGAAAGTGGGTCGCAAACGAAAATATTTCAGAAACCTTAGTATAGCTGAAGTAATTTGTCGGTTTAGTGCCCGAATATACTGCACATACATTCGCACTATTGCGGGCGTCTGTCATCGAATAGCTGGCCTGATAGGTTATTTGCGAGTGCTATAAATTTAATTTACATTTGACGCTCTAATATTGTGACCTTGTGCCAGACTAAGCTTAGCTTATTGATTGATTCATATATTTTATACGGCTTAACCCTTTGCAGGCTATTTAAAACCAGAAAATTTTTACATTGTAAGAATTTTTTTTAGATAATGATAGTAATTTACTAATTAACTCATATCTGTCGGGGTGAGAGAGAAAAGGTGAATTCATATTTTTTCCCAAGATTATTTGCGCGTAAGTGAATATAACGAACCCTACTGGAATTGGAACTCGAATAATTCCGAAGCGTTATGCCTTTCATCATTCGCACATCCAAGCTTACAGCACCTGGTAATCCCAAGTGGTCACCCATCTAAGTACTGAAAAGGTTTGCCATTGCTTAACCTCGCTGATTGTACGAAACCGGAAACCTAAGCCCAGTTTAGTAAACATGTTCACAAAGGCGGCTACACTTGAGTGACAGTTTCAAAGTCCGCCATGGCGACCTGTGTCTGGGGAATTTGAACAGATTCATCAATTTTATCGATATTTCTTCTGTCTCACCGGATATTTCATACGTCTTTCGAAATCATTCCACCACTAAATAAAGAACCTCATTTTCGAATAATTTGTTTTCTTTTCGTTAAAAAACCACTTTACGATTTCAGTTCCTTCAACTAGACATTTGTTCTTATTTTATATGCTGTGTTCTTTTAGGATCTCCGCAACATCCTGTCTTTAAAAAATAAATGAAAATATTACAAGGCATTTAATGCACTGGTATTATGACAAGAAGAAAACACGGTGGAGTAATGGATAGCGGCTCGGATTGAGAAATCGGAGAATCGAATTCCTGTCAAATCCATTACATTCACTTACGTGCTATTACCCTTGGGAAAAGTATGAAACCTCTTCTCCCCCCCCCCAAGCTATAAGTAAATAGCAGGACAGACCGGGTACTATAGTCTTGGATGGCAACTCGTCTACCGCAGAAAGAAATGGCAACCTACTGCGGGAAAAAACCTGCCTTGTCAGTCATGTATCGAAAGATACATGATCGCATACGCGTGTATCACGTATGGCACATAACTGACTGATTATGACAAGGGCGTCGCATACAGAAGTTCGAAGTGGACAAATATGGGTCTTGGATAAGTTGCAGTGGGTGTCATTCCTCCAAATACCTTTGTAAATCATGCATTTTATATGCCGGCAAATACGGCACCTAGAATCAGATATGATGGCCACCACCTAGTTGTCGTGTATGACCACCGCAAGACATGATTGTAAGACACAGTTATAATTTGATATAAGTACTTAAGTACACACACATACACAACTTACCTTTGCTCTTAAGCTAATATTACAGTTAATTTTTTTTGTGATATTCAGTTCTCTTTTTTAATGTTGCCTCACTGCTGTAGCAGTCCTCTACCAGTTCGCGTGAGGCTTACACGGTATTTATAAAGCAGAGGTGAGTCTTATTTGACGTATGTACATTGTGATGTGGGATTACTCGACTTTATTTGCTATCAGACTCTTCTCAACGCCCGCTAGGTGGCGTTGCATAAAGCAGTATATGAGGAAAAGGCACAAACCCGTTTTCTCTCTTCTCTCGTTTTCAACCGTAGTAGGGACAGGACTTCTTGGACCCCAGCGAACCACGTGTCACATACAAAAAATACTAGTTCCTGTTCGAAAAAAAAGCAACTCATGCAACCATAATAATATCATCTCTGACAACCTGTCACATAAGTATCTTCCTCTAACACAAGAAAATATACCTTTTCAACAAATGAGTCAGCGTCGATACAAACTGAAGATTCCCGTAACAGAGTATTGCACAACCTACGAGTTACCGTGCCGTTAAGTAATGATTAGCAAATTGGTTTGGTAGACCATTAATCCAATATTGTGAGTTCGAGTCTCACCAAGTGTCCGATACTTGCGTCAAAATTAACCCGAGTCAATAACGACATTGTGATATTAAAATCTTTTGAAAAGTAACGTTAACAATGTGAATGAGCGTACACGCGTAAACTATGTGCGCGCACGAGTAAGATCTATTTACTAAGCTCGATGACAGAACCATGATAATAGGGCACCCGGGGAGGATCATGATCACTATTCAAGTGAATGATCCAAGAGACGAAGGCAAGTACTTTTCGTAAACTTCTGCAACATGTACGTGCGTATATGATCGGCTATATAAAGATATTTATTAAGCATAGATAGCACAGGCCCACAACAGTGGAGCACGAATTGAGGGTCGAACTTGCAAAACATCGCTCTTCAAGTAGAGAGGTGTCAGTCTGCTTTGAAAATTAGCATTCGAATTATTCCTGGGCTTGAACACTGGCCACTTGGTGAGAGGGATACTCAATTTTCTCAGCCACTGAACAGGTCTGGGTGTTTACAAGAGTATATTTTTTGAGTGACAGGTGTGATATTGACTGCTTGTGGATTTGTGTGAGTAAATAGCACGTGTGTGTGGCATTATTAATTATATTTAGTAAGATTAGTTTCATCAGATAGATTATCGATAACTTTTAACAAATGTTGTGTACTTTGGTGGATTTTAGGATGCTCGATGTCAAAATCATTTTTAAAATATTATTATTATACTTGAGTCTATAAGCATTTATTTTAGGGATAGGTAAAATATTAGTCATTAATGTTTGGGTCTATAGGTAAATATATTTTGTTTAAGCATTGACACTTGATGTAACATCCTCTGGGTGGCGGATCCTAGCCCTCCTCAAGAGGTGCACACTGCGTATTCTTGGCCTCCCCAACAGAGTAGTAGTCAGGGCTAGATTTAGATGAAAAGAGGCCCTAGGCCAGGTATGTCAAACTCAGGGCATATGGAGGGCTGCATCGGCCACATCTGCAGCCTCGAGGGTCGCACCTGCTTATAGTCTTACATTAATTACAGCTAGTGGTAACTAAACTTTAAATACAAAATACTTACAATACAAGGTAGTAGAATTTAATCATTTTTATATTGTCCTGATGACTGACATCGCTTTAGACAAAATATTCTCGATATATCAGGTTGGAATGTCTGTGTGGCTCCCACTTTGATCAACGATGACAAATGTTCAACGGTTAATCTGATTCTGTAAGACGTTTTTGTGGTCTTCATAAACGAAAATAACTGCTCACAGACATATGTGGAACCAAACATCGCCATAATCTTCGTCGCAAACTTTCTGAAGTGCTTAAATGTCTGAGGAAGATGTGAAAAAAATCCGGGTAGCCCTATTTCTAGGTACTTTCCCTTGAGTGATGAGTCAGTCTGCATTTCCAGTAGTTCCATCTGTAGAGTTTCCTCTACCCGAGCAACATCAAAAATGAATGGTGCTGAGAATAATGCAAATTGATCTAAACAAGATGAAAAATCACAAAATCTCAGCTGAAATTCCTTTGACAGCAAATCCAGGTAATTGTCGTACTTAGCAAAGATAAATACAGACTCAGTCTTGACAGTTTTCTTTCAACTCCTTGCACATAGGGAAATGAATCAAGTTCTCATGTGACAGCTGGGACTTCAATAAAGCTAATTTTGCAATGAAACACTTGATATCATCATATAACTGAGTGATGAGCTTATTTTTACCTTGTAATTTCAAATTAAGGTCACTTAATTGGCCAGTAATATCCACTAAAAAAGCTAGATCTTGTAGCCATCTTTCATCTTTCAATTCATCTGTGCTTTGACCCTTCATCTCCAAAAACACAATAATTTCGTGTCGCAATATAAAAAAGATCAATAATAAATCTTTCCAGTACCTTGTGACATGAAAGCTACCGAATTTCTGTGTAGAACGGGACATTTGTGAACTGATTATTCACGTCTTCCAATAACTGGCTAAACTGACGGTGATTCAGATCACGACCTCTGATATAGTTCACTGTTTTTGTGATAAAACTCAACACATGATCTAATTTTAAAATCTTGGAACATAAATTCTGCTAATGAATTATACAGTGAAAATGCTTGAATGTTGAATTTGGATATATATTTTCTATTTTTGTACCTAACTTGGCAGCAACACCATTATGTCTCCCAACCATACTTGGCAGCACCATCAGTAGATAACTCAAATCAAGGCCATACTCATGGAGAAGCTGTTTAACTTTCTCAAAAATGTCCTGGCTTGTTGTAGTATCATGCATTGGGACCAGTTCAATTAGTTCTTCATAAATTTGAAATTTGAAACAAACTTTTAAACCAGAGATCGGAAATTATGTCCCGTTGTATACATACTAAAATGTTCATTTTGAGTTAATTTGAAGTGGGATAAAAAGAACGTATGTATTTCATTTCATCTAATCCATTACCGAAAACATTTCCAATACACTTCATTCCCCCCTCACCTTCTACCACACCTCACGTCATGCGTTTATTTATTTATTTCTTTTTTTAAATATAGCTTTCATAAATTTTTATTTAAAAAGAAAATAAAGCATTACGAAACCAATTGATCGAAATCGCCAGAAGATACCAAAAGGTTGAAACCAAGGTAGCGGAATCGGCTGATTTCCTAATTTTCTATACTTAAAAGCTCTACATGTTAAATTTTTTATCTCTTTATATGTGTAGTGAACACGTTTTTAATACTATGGTTCCTGGTCTAATTAAATTCTTCATTATATATATATATATATATATATATATATATATATATATATATATATATATATATAGGGGTTGGACAAAATAATTGGAACAGGTGCAAATTCCACTCCTATATTTCAAAGACCTATTATATTAAGAAGTTTTACTAAAATTTCGTAATTTCAGATTAAATCTATTGTAAATACGTTTATTTATCTAATTTAATGTCTTTGTCTTATTTATTTTTAGAATGTAGTAAAATTTAAGCTAAATGCTTGACTTCTCTGAGTTCGAAAAAGGGCAAATTGTTGGAGCTCGCATGGCAGGAGCCTCGATCACTAAGGTTGCTGAACTGTTTGTTTTTTTAAGAGCTACCATATCAAGAACTGTGACGCAATTCGAGAAACAGGGCAAAACCTCTAGCAACCGTAGCAATTTGGGCCAGACTTGCAAACTTACTGACAGGGACCGACGTGCATTTAAACGCAATGTGGCAAAAAATCATCGGACTACTGCAGCCAAAGTGACTGCTGAGTTGAATAATCATCTGAATAGTCCAGTTTCTACTAAAACTGTTCGTCATGAGCTCCATGAGGCTGGATATCATGAAAGAGCTGCCGTAGGGAAACCTCTTCCCTTCACTCGTAACATTCAGAAGTGGTTGAAGTGGTGCAGAGAACACAATGCCTGGTCTGCAGACCAACGGAAGCTAGTCATATTCTCAGACAAGTCCATTTTTTTCTCTTTTCCCAACTTCAGGGCGAGTTTATGTGTAGAGGCAGCCCAAAGAAGCTTACAACCCTGACTGCCTTCTTCTAACAGTGAAGCATGGATGCGGATCAATGATAGTTTGGGCCACCATATCATGGAAATGTCTTGGTCCAATGTATTAAAACTGTAAGTGAGGCTTAAGGAGGACCAACTATATATTAAATAAATTTTCTTTGAATTTAACAAGTGTTTCATTTATTTTGTCCAACCCCTATATATATATATATATATATATATATATATATATATATTCTATGTAGCTGTGATTAGGCCTTGGATGTAGCCTTTGGTACAATTTCCCCGCCCTTATCAAAACTAGGTATATGGATATTTTTGTTGTTAGCTATTTTTCAGGGCTTTTATGTATCTTCGAGGAAGGGTGGTGTCGATTTTTTTGGTATATAGCTGTGATGTAGCCTTTGTTACAATTCCCTTCGAAGATACATAAGAGCCCTAAAAGAATTAGCTAACAACAAACACATCCATATATCTAGTTCTGATAAGGGCGGGGGAATTGTACCAAAGGTTACACACACACACACACACACACACACACACACACACACATATATATATATATATATATATATATATATATATATATATATATACATGCACACACACATACATACATGACAGTGGTTAGAACGTTGGTTTTCGGGTTCGATCTCATCATAGTCGATTTGCCAGGAAGGTGAATTCTTGATGGTATCGGCCTGGGGAGGCCATCCCAGCGCGATGCACCTTTGGAAAGTGCCTGGAAACCATGGGTTGATCGAAGCCTTGTGAGTGAAATTGGGTAGACAGAACTATTTGAGATCCGTCAACGATTGTCCTAGCATGAAGTCACAAGTCATCGTGACCGAAGGCTTGAGCTTAATTTCCTTGTTCAGACTGTTAATCACGCTAGATAATGCGCTTGCTTCATGAAACTGTAACTAAGGTCCGTCCAGCATATTTGTAGCAAAATCCACAGGTGTACCCTGTGGGTGTTGAACAAACATAAATATGCCTAAGCAGGCATACTGGGATACGAGCGACTATTATTATTACTATTATTTTAATCATTCCATCCCAATCAAGGTAATAAAGCCACTAAAACGCAAGAGCGTTAGAGAATATGAGAAAAAAACCACTAATGAGAGAGAACACTAAAAGAACAAGAATTAAGAAAACGGGAGATAACGATTGACATAGCATTTACATTTTTGAAGATCAAAGTTTATTGGGAAGCAAGAAGCCGGAAGAAAGATCCACGGGCGAGAAGTGCGATAGAAGAAACTGTTAGCATAGAACTCACGGTTACATCTAGCCATTTCAAGTGTAAATTGATGAGACCTTGTTGCCAATGTAGTACTGCACTTAAATTCATAAAGTTTAGTTACCATAGAGGAAAGTTCATCAGAACAATTACCATGAAAATATTTATAGAAAAAGCACAGGGAAGCTACATTATGGCGGTGGGAAAGTGACTGATGCAGAAGTGCCAGGTCATTGCAGATTCTTTTTGGGATTTTATCAAGAATCTCTAAATATGTAGCAAGAGCATCAGACCAGATGTGGCAGTAATATTTAAAGCAAGGATGAATGGTAGACTTAAAATATGTAAGATATATTCTCGTCAGAATCTCTGTGTGTGTGTGTGTGTATATATATATATATATATATATATATATATATATATATAGAGAGAGAGAGATATGAGCGTATATTTGTGCATTTAAGTGGCCGAAATAATGATTCCGTTTTTAGGAAAGACGAATTCATTTCTTATTTGCTTGATTCTCTTTGCAAATCCACTGCCGGTTTTTCTCTTAATAGGCAGCTCAATATAACGATTCTCCCCACCCCCACCCCGCAAATGCCAATAGTTTTCTGTATGGAAGATCAAGAAGTGATCCTGAGAGGTCGTGACGATTTGTCCATCTACTCTCGCGTGCGGCCACAGCCTTCCATCGCAACTTCTTCAAGATAAATGAATGTCAGAAAGCCCGGCCAGGAGATTTTTATTGCTTGACAGCGAACGCTTAAACCAACTGGAAGCAATCAATTAAATTTCAAAGTGCTCATTTATGCTGTGGACACAGAGGAATAGACTAAATACGGATACATATGTTGGCTTAAATGCGGAGAATCGAATACATGAAGGCACACATTATTATAGGCGTTTGCGCAAATTGGTTGTGCATACATGAACAGACGAATACTAATGCGTTTGTCAATTTAAATGTATTAGACAACTAATTTGAATGTACATATATTCTGTCAACTATGTATCTTTGGTTATACATATATAAATGTGTGTGCATACATCCCATATCCACAAAGTGAAGGCCAAGTTTATTTTACTGATATTTTATTATGAGCTGATATATTTACAATCTGTGAACTGCGTAGAATTGGATAAAAGAACAAACATGCAGTCCATAATTAGAACATTACACACAAAGACACAAATCGCAATAAATTCAGAATATAATACAAATATGTAGATGCCATTTTGGCCGGCTAGTGAGTTAAAAGGGTGGTTTATTTCTTATTTTCCTTTGAGTGCCTTTGGTGAAGAGTTGTAATTAAAACAGATAATCGCAGTTCCTCCAAAATGGTGCTTAGGTTGAAAGAGATTATAATACCGCTGAAGCCCTATGGGAATGCACGGGTACACGGATGACCCCTAGGAGAAGTGGACAATCAATCAATATATATAGATGTGTGTGTAAATATTCTCAGATGGAGTATATCTGTAGAAGAGACAAAATGAATAAAAAGAGACAAGAGGAAAAACTATACTTAGCCGACGCGTTTCGTCCTCTGAGGGACTTTATCAAGGCAACGTAGCATTTGCTATGTTGCACGTGTTTATATACACAGAGGCGAGGATGTCATTGGTTGATTAACGCTTGTAAATTCATGAACATTCTCAAATTTATAAACCTTGAGAAACCTATATATATATATATATATATATATATATATATGTGGGTGTGTGTGTGTGTGTGTGTGGATATGATCGTGTGAGGCGTTTCTGAGCAGGGCATAATAAAGAATCCACATTCCAACATCATTATTTTAAATTCTTCTTCCAAGGAGAATTCGGCCAAGATGGCCGAGGAATAATTTATTTTGATATTATCTACAAGTTCTTATAAATATAATATGTTATCAATAGGCCTATTTATGCATAATAAGAAAGTTACGAAAGTTCCAGCAATTATACGAGGTTTGCTTTCCTGATATATATATATATAAACACACACACTCACATATATATTGTAATTTTTCCAGGCGTAGTTCAGATGTGGCACAAGGCCGAAAGTATGAGGCACCCAGTGAGGATCGAACTCACTAATCAGTCGCAATTGTTCTAGCAAGACAAGCTTGCTAACCATTACATCACCTCGAGGTGCCCCAACACACACATATATGTGTGTGTGTGTGTGTGTGTGTGTGTGTGTGTGTGTGTGTGTGTGTGTGTGTGCATGCAAAGTTTGAAGACGACTGACACGGTACTGTGATTAATCTTCTTATTTAATTTCTCTTATGCTTGTACAACTGTTTTCTTTTCTGGACACAAAGTGCGTAAAAACTGACTAAAAGCTTCTCATATTCGAACGCTTTCGCCTATTCTTTTAGCCATTATCCGAAACATACTAGTAGAAAATACATGTATAATAGCCTCATCCACATGTAAAAAAGATAAAAAATAATGGAAGCCCTAATAATAAAAAAAGGAAAAGCCAACACTCAAGTACTAAATTCAACAAACCTTACAATAAAAATAAAACTGCTTAACCAGGTATTGAACCTGGCTAAGGCAGTGAGCGTACAACGGCCGAAACGTAGTGACAAATATGGCAACAAAAATGAGGATGATAGTCCGAACAATGTAAATAGCGTACATAATACCTCATCTCAGAATATATATATATATATATATATATATATATATATATATATATATATATATATATATATATATATATGTGTGTGTGTGTGTGTGTGTGTATGTGTGTGTTCATTTATAAATTGAAGTACCAAAAAATAGAGTCAGCAATACACTGGACAGTTTCCCTCAACTTTTCGATAATGGAATCAGACGGATGACGGAAGACAAAAAAGTATGGTCGTATCGTAAGGTACTGTTGGGGTGCTTTGAGTTAGTAGCAAAGATGCTTCGGGCCCGAAACCATACCTGATCGCAGGATCATAATCTGATTAAATCGTCGCTGGTAGGACTGTTGTTGGTTTTTGCATCAGTGTGTGTGTGTGTGTGTGTGTGTGTGTGTGTGTTTGTGCATTGGATTGCCTTTGAATATCTAGCTTTTGAGCATTAATGCCAGTACGTACGTGCCTGTATGTACACGTGCTAGGCATACTTAGGCATTTTGTGGGCGCATGTGTTCTGCATCTTTTGGGCGAGACATCGTGAATGGTTATCGATCTGTCCGTTCGGTTATTCACAAGAAAGAAAGAAGAGTCGTCCAAACGGAGAAATCAATTTTAATCATTACACCAGAATACACAGTATAAAGATACAACTTTTCTATTGAACGCGTGCATGTGCAGTGCATAGAGAATGAGTGGCAGAAAGAGATAGAGAGAAAGCGGGATGAAGAAGTACAAGAGAGAAGAGAGGGAGAGAGAAATAAGAATATTGGTCTAGGCTTCCTGTTGGATGCATGTATACATGGTACAGAGAAGAAAAAATGAAAGAGAAAAATAAAGAAGATGGCGGAAAGTAAAAGAAAGATATAAGGAGATAATTTAAGAAAGAAAGAGTAAAAGAATGAGAGAAAAAGAAAGTGAAAGCATATAGTAGAATGTAAAAGAAAGAAGTATAAGAAGAGAATGTGAGAAAAGAAAGAAAGAGAAAGTAAATGAATGAGAAAAAGAGAGGATGCGAGAAAAAAGGATGTTACTGTAAGTTTGCTGATGGTTTCATACATGTATGGAATAAGGAAGAAAGAGAAAGCAAAAGAGGGAGAGAGAGAGAGAGAGAAAAAATGAATAGGAAATAACCTGAAAGAGGAAAAAGGAAAGAGTGAAAAATAGAGAAAGAGGCAGTGTACAGGCGCGAATGAAAAGTATAGGTATAAGTTTGGGACGCATGAATATAAGGGACAGTGAAGAGAGAAAGGGAGAGAAAACAGTAGAAAGAAAAAGAGAGAAATATAAAGAGGAAATTTAAGAAAGAAAGAGAGAGAGAATGAGAAGGAAGTCCATTGACATAAGGCGTCTGCTGGATGTGTGCATATGGATGGAATACTAGAAAAAGAAAAGGGAAGGCCAGAGAGTGAAAGTAAGAGAGCAGAACAGGGGACAAAGGGAAGGAGAACAGAATATGAGAGTAAGGGGTTATAAAGAGGAAATAGATTGAAGGACAAAGTAAGAAAGAGGTAAAGACAGAGGACGAGGAGAAGAATAACACAGAGTAAAATAGAAACCAGAGCGAGAAGGTGAGGTAGTGAAAGTGTGAGAAATATATTGAAAAAGAGAAAGGAAAAAGAGAAAGAGCATGATAGAAAAAGAAAGGAAAAAGGAAAGATCATGATAGAAAAAGAGAAAGGAAAAAGAGAAAGAGCATGATGGAAAAAGAGAAAGGAAAAGAGGAAAATGTGTATGAGAGAAAAAAGCAAAACGAGAAATAGCATGATAGAAAGAGAAAGGAAAGGGAGAAAGAGCATGAAAGGAAAAGAGAAAGTGCCTGGAAGAGAGAAAAGAAAAAGAGAACGAGTGCGAGAGAAAGAGAAAGGAAAAGAGAAAGAGCACGAGACAAAGTGAAAGGAAAAGAGAAAGAGTGTGAAAGAGAGAAAAGGAAAAATAATGTGAGAGAGATTGGAAGGAAATGTGAGAGAATAGAGAAATAAGAAAGATTGTGCTGTGTCAATATTGTCAAGTGGAGATCAAGTGCATTTGTCTTGAAAATCACTTTTTGAAAGTTTCTTATTACCTGATCTCGATCGCTGACCTCTGGCAGTGGGAGAAAATCAGCAAAAATGTCAGTCTTCGATTAGGTTCAATCATTTTCTATCTTTAAGCATAAAACTATTAAAGACTTTAAAAATCAAATAGGTTTTCCAGTGAATATTAAAAAGACCCATCGGAATGATCTCTGAACAAATCGTTCAACGATGACTGATTTTCCCCTGAAATAATCGAGGCGAATATTAAAAAAAAAATCATAGATCAATCCGGTGAAGGACGTTGGGTCATATTTAGTCAATAAATTTTGAGTATGAGCTTAAAAAAAGACTTTCCCTACACTTCAATACCTGCTCAATCAAAGTTTGAAATTTGAATCTTGCATGCTTTTTTCAAAGAAACCGTTTATTTATGAAATGAGCAAAATTAGTCATTACAGTTGTTTTAATTTTTAAAAAAAGAAGCAAAAATGGTTTTCTGTTATGACTTCTGTCTCTAATTTCCAAAAGATGTATACCAATAATTAAACTTGTTCCTTAATGGATCGGTTTTATATATATATATATATATATATATATATATATATATATATATATATATATATCAACTGAAACGTGACAATTTATAAACAGTTATCTAATGACGTTAACCTCTCTTCAGTCAAATAACATTGGCTACACGAATTGGCATATAATCTACGAGTAACTGGGATCATTGTGTACAAGAGCGTGTCAGGGTTGTTTTTATGACAGTGTTGTGTTAGTTGGTTGTGGCTGCAGTAACTTTAGTGGTATCTACATGTTCCATATATGCTCAATGGAGCTTAAATCTGGAGAACCCGGGAGTAAGCCTAGTGTCTCCGAATTTGTTGTCACAAGTGACATGATACAATTTCTTTTGTCACAAGTGCAGGAAAGGATTTTTCGCTATCTTGTCGAAAAACAGTATTACAGGAAGTGCGAGACATGAAGCTATTGGGGTAGAAGAGACGGCTACATTTAACCTTTTCGACAGTGAAAGGGTGGAGCCGAGATACCGACCCAGTGGCACGTTTAAATTCATGAAGTTTGGGAACTAGCGAAAATAGCTCGTCGGAGCAGTTACCGTGAAAGTATTTATAGAAAAGAGAGAGGGAGGCGACGGCACGTCTGTGAGAGAGCGACTGTAAACGAGATGCCAGATCAGTGCTAACCACATTGTATATTCGTATCTGGATTTTGTCGAGGACCTTAAAACAAACAGCGGGGGCTCCAGATGTTTATTACTACTTGTATATCAATTTAACCAAAAAAAAAAAAAAAAAAAATAGAATGCATAATCATTTTTTTTGCATATGATAACTGGAATATTAAAGTTAATATATTTTTTGAATTGTTTAATCATGAATTTTTTAACAAACTTCATTTTTTCAAATAATGTTAGAGTGATTTTGAAAACTATCACTACTGATTATTTTATTTTCTAAAAAGGTAAAATTTTCTTTAAATTTTTATTACAAAAAACAAAAAAAATCTTCCAATAAGACAATGACATAAAACACAAAATCTTTGCTAAGAAATTGTTCATGGATAATAATATCAATATTTTAGAGTGGCCAAGCCAGTCCCCAGATCTTAACTCAGTTGAGAATTTGTAGTGATAGATAAGTAATGACGATGAACACTTCTAGGATGAAGGATCTGGAGACTTTAGCAAAAGAGGCGTTTTCCAAAATTGTTGCAGAGTTTTGTCGGAATATGGTGACCAAATATAAGAACCAATTACAGAGTGTGAAAACTAATAAAGGCTTTGCAATTGATTGCTAAGATATGCGCATAAATCGTTTCGAACTATCAAATTGCAAATAACTCTTCAACGAAATATAGGTTTTCTTTATACTCTTCATGTATTGTTTCATTTACTCTTCTTTTTTATATGCCAATTAGGAAAAGAAAACTATGAAAATAAGCTCGAATACACTCAAAAAGTACGTCACAAAGAACTGTTGGAACTACTAGGTAACCTTGACATATTTGGAAAGGGGATTAGGATAATCCAGAATTTATACTGGCAACAAACCGCCTCGAATAGAAAATGAATTCAGTAAAATATATACAAAAAATATAAAAGGGTGTAAGACAAGGACGAGTCTTCTCCATGAACGATACGAGGCGATTTTGAGAGAATTAGAAGTCCTACCAGGATTAATTATTGGTGGACACAATCTTAACAGCATATGATATGCAGATGACAGTGTTGATAGCAGACACAGAAATGAAACTACGAGAACTCATACAGAAGGTAGAGAAGGAAAGTGAGAAGAAAGGACTAAACACCAGTTGCAAGAAAACAGAATTCATGGTTGTTAGCAAAAGGGAACAGCCCAACATGCAAATTATAAAGTGGAGATATCAAAAGTACAACAATTTAAATATCTCGGAAGTGCTTTAGCAGAGGACGGAAAATGCGACACAGAAATCCAAAGGTGCATTGGGATAGCCAAAGATGCCTTCTAAAAGCTGAGCAAAGTATTAAGAAGCAGAAAAATTTCATTAAAAATCAAAGAAAAGAGTACTGAAATGTTACGTGATATCTGTCCTCCTCGATAGCAGTGAATGCTGGACAATCTTCTCACAGATGAAAAAGGATCTTGAAGCAAGAGAAATGTGGTTCTACAGAAGGATGCTGAGAATCCCTTGGGCGGAACATGTGAACAACGACGAAATTTGAGCAAAAATGGAAACAAAACTGGCACTTATACTTAACATCAGGAAGAGACAGTTGAAATCTTTGGGATACATGATAAGGAGGTAGGGCTTAGAGATTTTAATACTCACAAGACAGATTGAAAGCAACTGGGACAGAGGAAAACAACGCATGACCTACCTAACGAGCTTGAGTGAATTGATGGTAGAACAAAGAGATAACAAAAAGACAAAATTTATTAAGAGCTACAAAGTACAGGAAATTGTGTCGATCCCTGACCGCCAACGTCCTGAAGAGTCACGGTACATAGAAGAAGAAACAGTAATGGGTTGCGAGACAAGCTTGACATAGCATTAGTCCTTGATGAACCGCTCTTTCTGAAAATTATCGACAAATGAGAATTAAACCTAAAATTTGAGGTTAATTGAAAAGGCACGTCTACTGTCAAAGTGTGTTGCTAACAGCGGAGATAAGATTTGTTTGTAACAAGTATATGGTAGTATATAAAGTTTTGTTTTGCTCAAACAAGCTTAGTGTCACCTTGCTGTGTGACGTCACTGGGGAAATAGCGTTCATTTGTTATGAGTACGGCGTCTGATTTATGCATAAAACGAACGATCACTTAGTCATTTTCACAGAATATCGACCGACGGAAATGACGTTTTATTCTTTAAGGTGTAATGCAACTTTAAGGGCACTCAAATGTTGCAGGATTATGCATAATTCCGGGTTTAACTTTATGTTCAATAAAAAACGGACTACATAAACAGTTTAAAAATATAGAAATTGTACGAATACTGAATAAAAATAATGACACCCGATGAGTAAGTTGTTAATTCACATATAAAGATGATTTAGTGATTAGCTACTTCAATAATTTAATTCCGTAAGGTTTCTTTACGGGAACATTTCATAGTACATGAAATAATGGTGGTGAAAAAGAGTACACACATAAAATAACAGACCAATTAATTTGCAATGCAAGATAACATTTATTAACATTTATTAGACAAATTAACAAAAGGAAAGTTTAAAATGAGAGTTTTTTTTTTGTAAGACGTAAGTTGTATACACAACGAAATGTTCATTAATGTTTGAGTGAGAACTTACTTTGTTGGTGTGTTTTGGGTGAAGCGTTCATAGCCCTTTTAGCTTCAGCATGTAAAATTCATGACACACGTTCGAAAAAGGAAAAACCAGGAAAAGAGTGAGAGAGTTACTTTAGGGTTCACGTATTTCTATATTCAAGAGCTGCTGCTGCTAAGTTTATTTAGGGCTGCTACCATCTTTAAGGTCACTACAATGGTATTTCGATTGGAGCAAAATGGCTCTAATGATAATGTGCTCCAAATATATATAAACAAGACAATACTATACAGAAATTAAAGAGAAAGTCTTAATGAGCAAAGAGTTGTCAACATTTATAACAAAGGTTAAATATAAGAAAAAATAATACTTGCTTGTTTGACACCGCGATTTTTCCCGCATTTTGGGAAAAAAAATTTTAGCCAGAAAAATGAACTGAACGTAAAAACCTTCTCACTCTCTCTTTCCTTTCTTTACTTTTTCTGTCCGTGGTGGAATCCGAGAGACTCTTGAAATATCGTTAAAATTGGAGCTGCTTTTTGCTTTACCTTTGTGTCGTTTACTCGCCACAACACAACGAATTGCATTTGGCCTGATGTACAAACAAAACGATGACGTTAACAAGCTGAGTCAGCCAAGCGCCGGTTCTGCGTTTTCTGATTAATTTTATCGCGAAGAATTCTCAAAGTTGACGCCCGTCACTTAAGTCCATTCATAGACTGCAATCTCGGTCAAAAATATACTCAATCAATCAACGAACGAGAGAGAAGAAGAGGGTAAATGACAATTATATTCATCGAATTTATATAAATCTTATCAAACGCTTCACTCAGGAGTTGGTTAGTCGATTCTCTGACCATCAGTTTGATAACACTGTGTTGCATTTGATTTACGCTGTGACTTATACAAGGAGATGCTGAAATGCTATTGACCCAACTCCTCCAAAATCTGACCAAATGACTCAAACATCAAAATTTCTTTTGGAAATGCTTTTTTTAAGCGACCTTTCGTACATGTTTTGATCTCTGCATATGTATAATTGTATGTACGATTATATATATGTGCGAGGGTTGCTAACTTTAGCGCGATGGCTAACGACAGTGACCAATTTGACAGTACGATGGTTGACAGATAAATAAAGTCTCCGATTCTATAAAAATAACTTTTATATCATACAGAATAATGAAACTGGTATCAATATGTGGTTATAGTGTAACATTTGTAAGCTAGAAAAGTGGAATCAGCGAGCAGAGTCTGTTGCGTACAAATCTCCCACTAATGCTCTCCAGAAATGTATAAATCTATATGAGTAAATCGGATATCATATGACGAACGAATACTATTTTCCAATGACGTCACACAACAAACTAAACCTGTTTGAACATTTACACTACTTGTTAAAACATGTTTCTATCTACACTCTTCGAGATTTAGTCACTACATATGTGGTATACTACATTATGACCTCGTGACAGACACACTTAAGCATTTTAAATACCTATATTTAAACTGACGTGTCAAAAGTCACTGGACAGTAATATGTAACGGGGCGCCAACATACTATGACGTCATCAAAATACCTACACCAACACCAGTTGTGATTTGATATCTGGAGAGTCATTGTGAACACTGGTGAGGTTACTCATGACAAGACGACGTGAATTATCGGAATTTGAACGGAACATAATAAGTGTCAGAACATTTATAAAATTATAGGGAAATTTGGTTTCCCTTGATCCATAGTGTCACGTGTGTATCAGAAATAACAAATGGAAGGCATCAGCGCCTACTGTGGAGCTCGTGACCAGAGGCGTCTTGTTAGAATTGTTTGCCGACACTGTCTTAAATCACATCAACATTCAATGCAGTATGTACCAGACGTATGTACAACAGGTCAGTTCAGCTTTCTTTGGCTTTCATGGGGTAGAAGAGCAGAAAACCCATCAGGAACCCTTCTTAACGACACACCACGCCACCGGGTAAAGTTCCTCGTCTGGGATTAAGACGTCGCTAATTGAACCCTCGAAGAATTCCAACGTTTGGCGCTATCTGATAAATAAGGTTCCTGTTGTTTGGAGCTTATGGAAGGATTCAGTTGTGGCACAGACCCTATCAAGCTATAGATGCTACTGTTTTTATAATGGCATGGGGTGTGTTCACCTGACATGAGTTAGGCCCGTTAGTTTACGTAAATACATTATTGAGTGGTGACCGTGACATTGCAACTGCTTCATGACCACTTGCATCAATTCATGGACAGATGTACCCAATGAATGATGAGTGATTCCAGTAGGAAAATACACTGTGTCAGCAGGCTCAACACACGGCGCAGAATTGGTCAGAGGAACATTCTGGATATTTATTCATTTCACCACAAGCAAGGCAATAAATCCACTGGGATGCAAGAGGTTACTGAGTGTTAGAGAGTATGAGAAAAACTAGTATTAAGGAGAGAGGACAATAAAAGAATTAAGAAGATAATGATTGACATTGCATTTAAAGTTTTGAAGATCAAAGTTGACTGAGAAGCAAGAAGTCGGAAGAGAGAAGTGCGAGAGAAAAAACTTAAAATAGAACTTACGATAACATTTAGCCATTTCAAATGTTATATGAAAAGACCTTGTCGCCAATCTGGCACGGCGCTTAAATTCAAAAGTCTAGTTACCATAGCAGAAAGTTAATCAGAACAATTATCATAAAATTATTTGTAGAAAAGACATAGGAAAGCTACGTTACGGCGGTGGGAAAGAGACTGAAACCGAGATACCAGATTCTTATTTGGACTTCATCAAGAATCTCTAAATATATAACAGGAGCACCAGGTCAGATGTGGCAGCAAAATTCAAAGCATAGACGAATGGCTGACTTATTAATGCGACATGGTGGAGAGATCTATTCGCAGGCAATATCTTGCACCCACAAATATTACAGAGTTGTGGACACTTATCGAGATGGTACAGTTCAACAACTCTCCAGAGATCTTCAGACCGCGTGTCATTGATAGTATTCATTTTCTTCATCCGATGTCTTTTGGCACGTCAGTGCACTTTTCTGTGAAGGCAGGCAGTTTTGATGAACTTATTTGATGCGCTTCTTTTCCTTTTTCGAGTGTGTATTTCGTATTTGTTTTTGTTTCTGAATAAGTGAGCAGTTGGCCAAACGATTCTTTTTAAATTACTTAGTTCCACATTAATTTCGTCCAGTGAACTGATGTTTCTAACCCGGTTAAGTGTTGTTTTTTTTTTTATTACTAACACTATTTTGTTTAGTTTCTTGTATATAAAATTGTATTCATTGTAAATATTATTTGAAGTTTTATGTTTTTAAAGTTGTTATTTGTATTCCCCGCAGACGAATTGTACACATGGAGACAAATTAGGACTTCATAGAGACTCCGAGATATTATGGTGGCTGTAGTAAGAAAGTGTTGTGTTGGTTGGTTCGTTGATTTTGTTTAGCGGCATATCAACCTCTATGGGTCATTTAATGCTGAAATCTAAATATTTTGAACAAAAATGTATACCTTAAACTACAGAAAATATATTATTCGTAATTTTCTTTATATAAAAAATGCATTGCTGGTATTTTTATACTTTCATAGTGTTGTATTTTTGTTGGGAGGTCACTATTTGCCCATAGCTTGAACCTTAACAGGTGACACAACTACTGGTCAGAGTGGACGTGGGAACAACAGCAGTTAAGAGGTGGTACCACGCCCCTCAAAACTTCCAATCTCCCGATCAGAGGCCTTGCTGCCTGATGTAGTTTGTTGTTTTGGTGTAAGGAATACTGTGCATGTGATATGTTTAAGTCAATAATTGTGGCTAGCTAAGTTTA
The DNA here is from genome assembly GCA_964036315.1 of Acanthosepion esculentum. Classification (NCBI taxonomy): domain Eukaryota; kingdom Metazoa; phylum Mollusca; class Cephalopoda; order Sepiida; family Sepiidae; genus Acanthosepion; species Acanthosepion esculentum. The sequence continues at coordinate 86,112,594 of OZ038490.1, read as the reverse complement.
ATTATAAGGCAAATGAAGATCATCCTTCCCCATTCTCCTTTTGGCCTTGTGCCAGATTTCTTGTAAATTACGAAAATAAACATCACTGATTTGATGCGCAAACACTAGCATGATACCTGTAAAATGGGTGGGTTTATGTCTGTATTGGCATTTCTGCATCGGATGAGAATATCTGTGGCGTTTTGGTTCGAATCAAAGTGTTTATTTTGTGAAGACTTAACATAAATGACACCACGAAGTTGCTTCACTTTTCTTCAGATCTCACTTTCACTCTTGAGATTTACTAAGCCTAGCCAAGTCGCCAGTGGAGCACCCCTGAATGATCGAACCGCCTATCGTCGAGCGAGACTACCTTCTTAGCATTGCTCTGCGTCAGGGGTCGCCAAACTTGCTTACTACAAGAGTCACATACGACTAAGTTCAGATGTCGTCCCAGAAGGCTTTTCTCGTCAGAGTTAGTGTTGCACATTTACAAATCTACCATTCGCCCGTGCATTGAATACTGTTACCATATCTGGCCTGGTGCTCCTGCTTTTCACCTCGAGGTTCTTGACAAAATCCAAAGAAGGATCTGCAATGTAATCGAGCCTGACTTGGCATCTCAACTTCAGTCATTTTCTCACCGACGTGACATGGCTTCCTCCTGTCTCTTCTACAAATATTTTCATGGCAACTGCTCTAACGAGCTTTTTTTCCCCTGGTGCCCCGACTACATGAACTTAAGAGCACTACTAGATTGGCATGTAGGTCCCACGCTTTTACTGTTGAAATAGTTAAATGTGACCGTCACTTCTACACCAACGGTTTCTTTTCTCCCCGCCTGTGGAAATCACTTCCATTTACTTGCTTTCCTCGAAACTACAATCTTAAAATTTTTAAATGCAACGTCAATCGCCATCTGTATCCCGTTCATCTTTTATCCTTTCCTCAATCCTCCCTATACTTTGTATTTTCTCTCATCTTCACTCTCTGTAACCTCCTGCGTACTAGTGGTATTTCCGCCTTGCTGATTTAAAAAAAAAAACAATATTTGATAGCCGCAAGACATGAACAAAATCTACACATAAGTCTTTCTTATATACATACGTGACCACTCTCGACCCTCTCCCGACGCACCCAAATCTATAATCCCCTTACCCTGAACCTAAGTCTTCTGACATTCCTCTGTAAACCTTGCTGACCGGAAATTTCTTTAATTTGTTACTACAAATTCCTGAACACTGAAGAACTCAGAAAGGGCGCTGAAAATACAATGGTGGCTCAATATGTTTGTAGCATAACAGTTATTATTCGAATTTTGATCTGAAATTTTCACTCTACTAGAGTTTGATCTTTTCGATGCATGAAGAAGCATTAAGTACATTGACAAGGAAGGACAATATTCTGAAAAATAAGTATTTGTGTAAATATAAATTCCTTTTTCATCAGTAAGCTACGGATTTATTGATGTGCCTACGTATGCAGTGCTATTTTTAATAAGCTGTCGGCTATTTTATGTTCTTGCTTAAAGTTATGACTAAGTGGAGAGACTTCAAATTGCATTACCGCTATTTGATGAGTTGTTCATACAGTGATGAAATATTATCTGCGTCTTTAAAAACATTTTAACATTTCAAACAGATAACAGCTGCCGGCGTCTACGGCCGTGGCGCGCCGACATTTATGGCGTGAAATATTCTCGTCTTGAAATTAATCCAATAAGCGCTATTGTTCAATTTAGGGAAGATTTTTAAAAAATTCCTAAGTTTCTATTTTAGATTGAATATTTGATTCTTTTCTTATACTTTTAGGTTTGGTTATGTTAGAATTTTTTTATTATTGGAGAAATGCGAGAGAAATAAATATTGGCAATGTTTAACTTTCTTACACGCAAAAAAAATGGTGACAATATGATGGTTATTCGCTTGATAACGTTATTACTGTATACACTTTCGACTCCCTCAGTAATGTTCATAATTTTAAAAAGAGATTATTAGAACGTTAATAAAACCAAAACATCTAATAAATAAGTAGTGTTTAATAAGTTTGTTGTCAATTCTCACGAATAAAAAATGTTTATTCGTGAGAATTGACAACAAACTTATTAAACACTACTTATTTATTAGATTGCTTATTTACAAGAATAATTTTATATTTACAAGATTATAAAAATATGTGAACAAACTATAATAAAATTATTATTATTAAGCATTTTATAAAGAAAAAAACAAGAAAAATTTTTTTTATTCATAAATTTATAAAAATGTCTGAACAAAAAAAGAAATAAATACACGCATAACGACGTGTAACTGCAATTACAAATTTTGAACAAAATGCATTTTGCAGGCATTTATCTTATTTGCTCTCAGCACATAAATTCACAGAAGTTAAGAGTATCTGTTTCTTTTACATAGTTTGATTAATTTTGTAATATTTAAAAAGATTTTCGAATAAAAAGATTTTTTTTCAAATTTCTTTCTTTATAAAAGGTAAATAATAAACATCACATTGTATTTGGTCCACAAATTTTTATAATGATATAAATAAATATTGTCGAGGCAGACAAAGGCATTAGTGGTTCACGCCGTTTTTTTTTCTTTTTGGCTCGCACTAAGGTTAAACATTGCCTAAATTCTTACGCATTTTAACGCTGTTTTACAGAAAATGGAAACAAAAAAAAGAAAACTTATACGTAACATCAGGAAGAGGCAGTTGAAATTTCTGGGACATTTCACAATGAGGAAGGAAAACTTGGAAAATCTGATACTCACAGGAGAGATTGAGGGAAAGACGGACAGAGGAAATTAGCGCATAACATACTTGATGAACTTGAGCAAATGTATGGTAGAACAGGGTTTAGGAGAAATAACAAAAAGACAAAACTTATTAAGATCTACACGGGACAGGAAGATGCGAAGGGTCATGATCGTCTATGTCCTGAAGGGACACGGCACATAAGAAAGAAGATCATGTTTATTTGTAAGATATACATTTCGCTTTACTTATATCAGTCGGGACTTGTTTAATTCGTTCATCCATGGGTCAGTTAGTAAAAAGAAAGAAAAAAAATTTTCTTGTGAAAAAAGTAAAAAATAAAGGAGATAATCGACTTCTGCATCCCTACACTTTGTTCAGTTTACTCGTTTCTTATTTAGCAGTTATTTTTTCCCTAACGATGGGAAGCTTTGTTGGTTCCCGGGACTCAAATTGGCTAAAGCGGGAGGAGCAAATATCTGAGAGGTAAGTCCATGAAGCATTGAAACGAGTTGACAGTGACAAGTCACCAGGGTGGATAGCCTATCCTACGAAATTTACTTGAAACTACTGCACACAGTTGTTCCTTTCTTCGACAAGAGATAGATCTATGGCCAAAATCAAGATTTTAGCCAAGATCCTGTCAAAACTTACAATTTGTTATCGGGAGCGTACTCTGAAGAGTCAAATAATCCGAGACAAATTTGCACTTGATACGTACGAACATAGAAAGGAGTTAGAACATCAGTCCAAAGGGTTCGATGGATCATCAGTTCATGGAGAGTGTACTGGAAGCTGTCAGATTCTAACCGGGTCAGACTTCCATACCACTGAACTCCGTCCTGTGATGCAGGTAAATGGAAAACGGTTGAAACCGTTTACGATAACGCGATGCACTGCAAGATGAGACTAAGAGAATTGAAGATACCTTTGAACTTCTATTGTCTAATGTTCATAATTAAATTTTGACTCGAAGTATAATTTCAATCCTAATAAATTAAGAAATATAGAAATTAATTGAAAGTGTTCATTGGCATAGGATGACCAGGTTGGGTAATGGTTAGCAGTTCCGAACGAGAAATCGGCGAGCCGAGTTCGAATTCCAGTTGACATTCACTTTCGTACAAATACCCTTGAAAATATCTTCTCAATCTTAGCCCAACTATGGGTTAAACGTAGAGCAAACTGTGCTTTCTAGTCTTGGTTGGCAACCAGTCTAGAAGGACAACTGAATTCAAAACAAGTTGGGTATGGGACAAGCAATTCCATAATAATTCCGTATAAACCTACTTGCTGCTGCTTCTTTGTGCCGTGTCCTTTCAGGACGTTGCTGATCAAGGTTCTGCACAATTTCCTGTACTTTGTAGCTCTTAATAAATTTTGTCATTTTGTTATAAAAACACTGTTCTGTCATCCAAGCTCGCTAGTTAAGCGTTGTTTTCCTTTGTTCCTCTTGCTTTCAATCTGTCCCGTGAGTATCAAATTTTCCAAGCTCTCTCCCCTCATTATGTGCCCAAGAAATTTCAACTGTCTTTTCTAGATGTTAAATATAATGTCCTTTTTGTTTACCACTTTCTCCAAAACTTCTTCCATGTCCATGATATCCTCAGCATCCTTCTGTAGAATTACATTTCTATTGCTTCAACCCTCTTCTTCATTTGTGTGGAGATTGTCATATAGGAGGACTGATATCACGTAATAGTTTAAAACTATTTTCTTTGATTCTAACGGAATTTTCCTGTTTTTTAATACTTTGTTTAGCATTTGGAAGACATTTTTCCCTAACCCAATGCGCCTTCGAATTTCAGTGTTGCAATTTCTGTCCTTTGCTAAAACACTTCCCAGATATTGAAATTGTTGTACTTGTTTTGATCTTGGTATTACCAAAGAAACACATAACAGGAACGCTTCTCAGGGAATGTACGGGGTCTTGAGTGAGTTCATTGGGATTTTGCTGTTTAATACACATCAAAATTCCGCAAACTGGATCAGCTTCCAGAGAGTGCTGGTTGGTCTTATGACATTAAAACTATTGTTGGATTATTTATTGTCGAATTATATATATATATATAGAGCACCCAGTGAGGATCGAAATCATTACTTCGTAGTAATGGTCAACCAGACTAGCCTAATTAAACACAGAGGTGTCTTCCAGGTGGAAAAGTATCATATTTTTAATAATGTTCTGACACAATCTAGATATCGAGAAATAAAAATCATTTACATCTAATTTATAATATTGAAACCGAAAAAAAAAAAAAAGATGAAATGGCAAAAGTAAAACCGTATTTAGTTAAACTGAAAACTAATTTCAAGCAACATAAAAATTAATTTGCGTTTCAGTGATCGTCTTTGAAACTTCGACTGTTGAAGTCGCTAGAGGGGATGCTATTGGCTGAATATAAACTCACCTCTGTTCAGAAAGTACTCTTTGAGTTAAAAAAAACAAAACAAACTCAGTAATGAAATCGGGCGAATGATTAATCTCAAAGACAAACAGAAGATTAATAACAATCAAGTGAAATGATTTTCAAATATCATGGAATTCACGTAATGGAAATGTTTATAGGCGGTAAAACAACCAAATTTAAAAGCAAATTTCCGTGGTTATGCAGCTTCAATGGCAACCTATTTAACTTTGACCATTACCATGAAAAAGTAACAACTCATACTTTGGATATGCGAGTCAGAAGTAAATTGTCTAAAGTGATACCGCCCACAAAAATTGAAAAGTATGAAGTGTATATATACTTATATTTATGCTAAAAATATAGTTTTAAGTTATGATATATTTATGGGTTAATGTGTTCAGTAACAGGGATAGGGCGTATTTAAATATAAAAGTGGACATTGAAGTCAATGCACGGCGGTGGCAGACTGTTTCATGCTCAAACGCTGACGATTGTGTTTAGGCATGAAACAGACAGCCGCCGCTGGGTGTTGACTTCAATGTCCACTTAAGTGTATATATATATATATATATATATATATATATATATATAAAGAAGGCAGAGACTTAAAATTATCCATTTCGTGAACACCGAGATGTTCAATTCATCAGAATTAAAACTTCCACACACAAAAAAAGGATATTATTTTGCGGAGAAGGTTTTCGTTCTGATAAGTTGAACATCTCGGTGTTCACGAAATAAAAATTATAAACGAAATGGATAATTACAGTCTCTGTCTTCTTATTATCATTATATTGCTCTGTATTCTACATTGAGCTCTCCCTGGATTTATATCCTCCTCGGAATTATCCCTTCCAGTCCCAAACCTTAAAACGTATATATATATATATATATATATATATATACAAAAAGGTGTTTAATTTTTTTTAATATCATTTGAGATGTAAATATTGGAGTAATTACATAGTCTAAGCAAATGAGACTAAACAGGATTATTGTTGAGCAAAATAAGATTTATCAAAATTTGAATGAAAAATTCAAAGCAATGTGGATTTCATGAATGTTTTCAATATGCGCACCGCCTGTGACACCGCGCACAATATGTCGGCAGTCAGCTCCTGCCAAATACGCTGGGCATGTCTTGGGTAACAGTCACCAGTACGGCAGTGATTCGCTACTTGAGTTCCTCTAGTCTTATAAGAAAGCAGATTAATCCCTTCACACAGCCTGGGAGAGAAAAAAATCGTAATGTGTTAGGTCAGGTGAATGCGGTGGCCATTTCAACAGGAGATTGTCTTCATTAATAGGTCGCACGATTCATATCCCAGCCAGATTCTCATTAAGTTACGCCCACACAGTGAGACCATTTGAACGAGAATTGGTCAAGTTATTAGACTACAAAATGATATCAAGTTTGCTGAAACACCTTGTGTGTATATTATCCTTGATAAAAATCCAAAGAAGAATCTGCGATGTTATGGGTCTTGACCTGGCATCTCAACTTCAGTCACTTCCCCATCGCCATAATGTAACTTCCCTATTCCTTTTCTATAAATGCTTTCATAGTAAATGTTTTGATGATCTCTCCTCTATGGTACCTAGACTATGCATTTAAGCACAGTACTAGATTGATGGCAAGGTCACATCATTTTACAGTTGAATTAGCTAGATGCAACCGCAAGTTTTTTGCTAACAATTTCTTTTCTCGCACGTCTCGCTTGTGGGACTCTCTCCCGGCTTCTTGCTTTCTAGTCAAGTTTGAGCTTCAAAAATTTAAATACAATGTCAATCATTATCTTCTGTCCTCTTACATTCTGTTCTTTTATTATTCTCATTCCTTAATAATGTTTTTCTTATGTTCTTTGCCACTCAATAACCCCCTGCGCGTTAGTGGCACTGTTGCCTTGCTTGGAGTAAAATGATTAAAACACACACACAAGCATATATATATATATATATATATATATATATATATATATATATATATATATGTATGTGTGTGTGTGTGTGTGTGTGTGCGCGCGCGCAAATAAACTTCACAAGTACTGAAACAATAAAACTGCTCAAAGGCAGGAAAATAAAAGCCATAATAACAGTTTGTGAAAATCGGTTAAAGTAAAATTAACCATAACGTAAACAAATCAGATGCAGAAAGAAAAAGGAGTATTGATTACAAACACAAAACAGCGAACTAAATTCTTATAACTTGTTTCAAACAGAAAGTAGGTTACAATTCAAATATATATATATATATATGTGTGTGTGTGTGTGTGTGTGTGTGTGTGTGTGTGTGTGTGTGTGTGTGTGTGTGTGAGAACATTATAATTACACGGAGAGGAAAAATTGCTATGTTGGATAAGAACTTGTATTAGAGGAAATAAATTATGATTTTCAGTGTTTACACAATTCCTTGACATCACTATGGCAAACAACTGGAGACTTCATAAGAAAATCAATCCAGAAAATGTATCATTTCTTCGTGCACGAAAGAAAATAGTTCTCAGCTACCCTCTCAAAACTGTCTTCTTCTCAACTGAAAAATCATGGATTCCAAAGACAAAGGTTAATAAATCAATATGATTAAACAAAGGAATCAGTTTTGTTGAGCCCAGACCAATACGCCCTAGTGAAACTGTAATCGCCGCAATCTGTCGCTATATGATGACTGTCTGGCTTAATTTTACCCCAAGTTCAGGTTTTGATTAATTATTTATTTATTCATGCTTTTTTTTTCTTTGAGAAAAAGAAGGTATTTCAATTATTATTATTCTTCTATGTGCCGTATCCCTTAAGGATGTGTGCAATCATGGCTCTTCACAATTTCGCTTCTTATTAGCTCTTAGTAAAGTTTTTTTTTGTTGCTATCTCTCGTAATCCATGTTCTGCCAACCATTTACACGAGCTCGTTACGTATGTTATGTATTGCATTCTACTTCAATATGTCTTATGAGTCTCACATTTACCAAGTCCTCTTTCCTCATGATGTGTCCCAGAAATTTGGAGTTTCTTTCTGATGCTACGTATATGCGTGTTTTTTTTAAAAATTTTCTCTTAAACCTCATCGTTCCCCACATATTTAGTCCATGTTATTCTCAGCATTCTTCTGTAGAACCACATTTCTGTTGCCTCAAGTCTCTTTTTAATCTGTGAGAAGATTGTCCAGCATTCACTATCATACAGGAGGACCAACATTGCATAACAATTCAGTACTTTCTTCTTTGTTTCTAATTAAATCTTCCAGCTTCTTCTTATTTTACTTAGCCTTTGGAAAGCATCTTTACAATTACTTTTGTTATTTTTATTTTGTTCGTTGTGTTGCAATAAAGGATTTAAGAATAAAAAACATATTTGTTACATATTAGGACAAGTACATCATACCACTGTCCTGTAAATGAGATGCAACTTTCAGGATTTATTAAATATTCGTGCTAGTCTTAACTTGTGCATACACTATTCGTAGAAGGTTACCACGCAAATTATTTAAAGTTAATCATTTTCCCTCATATCATTTCAATGGTTAAAATGCCGCTCTCTGATCCGGTGTAATCTAGACCAGTGTTTCTCAACCGGTGTCCCCCGGAATTCGAGGGTCCCGAAAGAGGCCGCTAGGGATTCGCGTATGATAAATAGGCTAATGCAATTTTGAGTAAGTTTTGTTTAATTTTATATTCGTAATTTTACTATACACATACGGCATATAGTTGTAAAATCCTCGATTATAACAATAAAGGCTTATATTATTGTAAATAATGTTTGTAACAGTCAAAACATTTGTAAAATTGTAGTCAGTTTCTTTTGTATGGTAAAGCAAATTTCCGTAATCCGTTTCCTTATGTCAAAAAATCCAGCAACACCGACCGCAATATGTGCCTCCTGTTCGTTACAGTAGTCACACATCACCCCCTTTGTCGCCTCTTTATTCCCTTTTTATAATTTATACCCACATATGTTAAAAGAGACCCTCGCGAGAGTCTACCCGACTCTGAGACCTATCTGTTTTAAATGTAGGACTTGTGAAGCTGACAGTTTTCCTTTTGGAATATTTTACATCCGAGACATATCCAAATCCGTTTTCGTCCTGGAGGGAAGCCATTTGTTTTTAATATTATATTGACGGTTGCAAAAAATTCATGTAACCCTGGGCATTTTCGTCCTTTGCGGCAGTTCACTACAATTATTTAAAATTATAATAATCAGAGGGAATGTACTTAGCGATGTCTATATGGTTAGTGGACATGACCTGTACGTAGTGTGTAGAGTAGGCGGAAGTGAACATCAAATCAAAGGAGCAAATGACAAAATTAAACACACTGCACATTGGCTCCACGTAGCCTTCCGGGTTTCAAACATACTTCAAATTTTTAATTTCATAAAAATAAATAGCCAATAAAATCAGCTCCCGCCAATAAATAAACGCAGGCTTCTGGAGCCTGTACGAGGACTGACAGCAGTAAAGAGACACAAGTCAACCGCGGTGTCTTGTCTTTCTCATCAAAGCAGCATGGTTCACTCGGATCGGAACGTTACAGATCTTGCCGTTGCAAAGACGAAACTAAAATTAGACAGAATTGCCGGCAACGTGGGTATCAACATAGACTGGGCATGCGTATGAACGAGAGTTTCCAGAGTAGGTATCCGGCTATTAAAGCATGGAGATAATTTTCTTTGACACAAGGGAAGCAAGACTCAGTTCAAGCTAGCCTCGACAGTCGGAGTTCACCGTGATCTGTTTACGAAAATTTTTGATTTGGAAGTTTTTATTTTGCCGAATGCTTCCGCGGGCCACAGAAAACACTGTCGCGGTCCGTGTTCACTTGTGTTTACGTATGAACTTTTGCGTGTTCACTTGTGTTTACGTATGAACTTTTGCGTGTTCACTTGTGTTTACGTATGAACTTTTGCGTGTTCACTTGTGTTTACGTATGAACTTTTGCGTGTTCACTTGTGTATATGTATATATGTAGGAACTTTTGCGTGTTCACTTGTGTATATGTATATATGTAGGAACTTTTACAGGTCTGTGTGTGCAAAAGTAAGCTTACTTGATGGCTGTAGTATGTGTTTATTTCTTTCTGTCACCAGATTTATGAGTTCGAACACAGATAAAAATTAGCATCACGGATACTGATTTTCAAGGCAGGAAGGTAATTTGATAAATTATTGCATTAATACTGCGGGAAGATAACTGGAAGCAAGAAACTAAGAAAGGCACCGGTTAGATCTAAAACTTCACTTTTCTTGCTTTCACTGATGCAAATTTGTCAATCACAACCTGGCGACATTCAACACCGACAGTCTATCAGTTGCCAGATGATTTAGTGCTCAATGCTCAATTAATCAATATTATACTGTAGATTAGCCCCCGCAAGTAAAAAGCGCCCATGAAACATGCCCTACCCTAAGATATACCACTGCTCGGGAGGCTTATTCCCTTATTCCCTTTATTATAAACGATCGTAGAATGACGATCTTGGAGTCTCAGTGAAAAGCAACTGAAATTAACATTAAATAAATACTGGTTCGTTACATTAACTTACGCGCAAATACCCTTAGGGACAGTATGAATCTATCTCTTCTCACTCCAGCTATGGGTTAAATAGCAAGGCAGACTGGATCCTGTAGCCTTGATTGGTAACCAGTCTACCGCAGAAAGAAACGGCAACCCACTGCGTGGAAATCTTCCGCATAGTCAGTCACGAATCGAAAGAGACATAATTGTGTATCACGTAAAACTGAGGCAAGAAATAAATCATGATTGACAATATGTGAAGAAATTCGAATAATATTACAAGATTAGCGTCAGTCTCACCGACGAGCCTCGGGGCCCGTGTACACCCATGGGGGCCATAAAAATATAAGACTAATGTATTAGGTGATATTACAATAGCCTCAATCTCTACTACCCATGTTGAGACGTCTCAAATAATAGAGATAATTCCAACATACTGCATGAAAAACTAGCTAATCACATTTAAGAAAATAATATAAAATTTATGAAAAATAAAATAAAACAAAAAAATCTGATTCCAGTCATAATCACTTTCTCTTGAGCGAATCGCCTCAGAGATTCCTAAAAGCTTGCTTTCTTGCGAAATCGTAATTTAAATCTATAATTGCAAAGCATAACTCAACAAATCCAGGCTTGTGCGTATTCTTAAATCAACAGCAATGAATATATATTGAAACAAATGTAGATAAGCAAATAAATAAATCATGTTCAGGGCTTCGTATACAACAGTGGTGTCAATCATGGCGGCTACCTATTGTTACTGCTATTAATATTATTATTAGAAAGTGGAGAGAGAAAACGCTTCAAGTGGGCAACAAATAAATAAGAGACTAATAATAATAAAAATCCCCTATATATAGTATTTTTACTTATTTGAAGCATTTCGCCTCTTCGTTTTCTGTTTTTCTTTATTTGCATTTCTCCTTTTTACATCTGATCTTTTTTAAAATCTAAATATCAGTCTCTTTTTACTTTGCGTTTCTTGTCACTACATGTTTAGCTGTTCTCATACGTATGAGCAACCATGTCTATCAATCTTGTTTCATTTGTTTTTGTCTTCCCATCTGTAATTCTACTTGAAATAAAAGGTTTTTATTTGGAGCACAGTGAATGTTTATGATAGAGAGGATGTACCATCCTTTGTACCAGTCGATCTTTTCTTAAAGCATTTTTCTGCTATAGATAATTAAAACCTAATCATCGCACGTGTCTTATTAAAAATTGACTTTCATGATACCCGAAGCAAAAAAAAAAAAAAAAAAAAAAGTTTATAAAATTTGATTCTTGACTCTTAGCAGTTTTGTTTCCTTTATTAGCCGAATTGATTTTCACGAAATGCATGTATTTTTTTCAGTCATTTTTATTCGTAGTAAATGTGTGAATATTGGGAAGAAAATTTAATATTATCTCACATATTTAGAACAGACATGAGAATCCATTCCTTTCTTTGAAGAGATTTTTTTCTCCTGACATTTAACTCCGAGGAAAAGTTGCAAATTAAATTAAACGTCGATCGTCAAAATCCTCCATTTTCTTTAAACTTTGCCGAGTACAGTAAAAGGTACAAAATGAGGCTGCTGTGGTAAGAGCCAGTTTCCCTCCTTACTATTATGAATGGACTGATCCATTCATAATAAGTAGTCCTGGGTAATTGTCTACAGAAAGAAGATAATACTATTGCAGTGACTTGTCTAGCTGAGTATTGAATATTACTATCACAACTGACTGTCAAGTTAAGTGTTTGGTCTTGCCAGACCCCACATCACAACAAAAGCGAACAAGATTCTGGTGCGCCAAGCTATCAAGTTGAAAACGCCGACACACATGGAAAATCATTAGTTTTGGTTGTTACTGTTGTGAGATAAGTATTTCAACCACAAAGCAGGTGACAAATATTGATATTCACTAAATTTAGTTTCGTACGGTACAAGAACAGAACGGGGGGAGGGGTCGCGTGACACTAATCTAAAGTAAAAATGAAGTTCCAAGAAAGTCAACATTTGAAAACCCTGGCTTTTACTTTGGCTCCAACAGGAAATGCATAATTACTTCCTTACGCAAATTCCCACCCATACAATTCTTTGCATTTCTGCGACAGTAAACCTGATGCGAGTGGTTTAACGGTTAACGGCGCTGCAGATGAAATCGGTGAACCAGTTTCAAACTTTGGACACGACACTTTACGTTTAGCTCGCACGAATGCCGTTAGGAACGGCATGAATCCATTTATTTTTGTCATAGTTATAGATGAAACAGTAGGGAAGACTGAGTACTTTAGGTTTGGTAGGGCAATCCGTATAAGAGAAGGATATTTTATAGTTTAAAATCAGCCTAAATGGGATGAAATCTGTCAAGCTATTTTTTCCGAGACATACTTATTGACATACTTAACTGCAATACACGTCGCAAGCCAACTACTCTGCTATAAATTACTGGAAACATGTATGCATTTCTACAAAAATGATGTACGGATTATTGTAATATATTTTCAGTGTTATATTCGTATTCTCGGGTTGATATATTCTGCAATGATTGTCTCCTCCACAATTCAACGAAAGAATTTCTACTTTTCTTAAAAAAAAAAAGAAGAAAAACTCAAATTTTAATACAAATATTCTAAAAGAATGTTTCTTGGATCACTGATTACCGTAATTCAATCAAACTCCATCGCTGCCATCCACAGTACAAGAGCAGTGTGCAATGTAATGGCGTGATTAAATTCTGTAGTGACAAATTTTTGCCCAGAATTTGTTAACGGCCTTTATTACTCCATTAATGACCACCGTATCATCCGGTATTATATGGTTTAGAACATCTAAAAATATTTATTTTTACTTATGTTTCTACACATGCAGGCGTTTGGGGTCAAGATAAATGCGCCGACTGCATTTCCGTACAGAAGTAGAAAATACCACAAAAGGCACCAGCTGTTTACTATACCTGCATCTACATTTTTCAGACTCGCGTGCAAACCGGACCTGTGTCTGTAGCAAAAAGACAGAATTCGACATTAAATAAACCGTGTCAGGTTTATATGTCGTAACACAAACCAAACTAACGTTTCTACGCTTGCGTAAAATACATTACTATTCTTCTTGTATGGCATAAGTTTGTAAATATTTATATGATAGCATTTTTTCAGGAACATTTAAAAAAATATATATCTTCACGTTTCGTGAGTAGACAGAAATACATAAACGAGATACGACTGAAAGGTTCAAGGAAAATGTAGTACGAAATGGCTTCCTCAAAGAAAGAAAAATGATAAAAATGGAGTTCATTTTCTGGTTGAGTGATCGTAAGATATGATCAGTAAGACTCGCGTAACACTGGGTAATTTGACAGATGAGCATACTGATCAATTTAATCAAATTCTCTGAGCGTTTGTGTAGCAACCTGCTAATCTCACTCATATATATATATATATATATATATATATTAATGCATATAAATTAAGAATCCTGGCTGAAATATTCAACAATAAGGTTGGACAACATATTTGATGTAGGAAATTTTAAATGAAATCAATCTTGGAGCCTCAGATAAAAAGCGCGAAAATAGACTAATTCTTATATAGTCTACCATAGATTCACAATATCTTGCGGATGAGAAGAGCTGTAAGAAAATCAAGCCAACTTTGATCCGTTCTTCATACTTTTACAGGCAGTTGCTTTTTAGTCTTTTATCAAATCAGTTCTCTCAATTTCAGTGGGTGACCATTTTATTCATATCCGGCACATGTGCCCCCATAGTTATAGCCATTCATGCATTGACATCTGCGCAAACACATTAATTTTTAATCATTTCACCTCAAACAAGGCTATAATGCCACTAAGACGCAAATGGTTACTGGAACTGGAATAGAATAAGAGAACTTTAAGAAAGAACAAGATTCAGGAAGATAGATGATGACGATTGATGTTTCATTTAAATTTTTGAAGAATGTAGGTGGTAGGGAAGCAAGGAACCGGAAGAGAATACCACAGGCGAGTAGTGCGATAAAAGAAACTATTAGAATAGAATTACAGCTATCTATTTCGACAATTAAAACGACGAGTCCTAGTATCCAAACTCATAGTACATGTAAATTCATGCGAACGAAGTACCAAGAGGAAAGTTAATCAGAACAATTTCCAAAGAAGGAACTCGCGTCACGGCGGTGGAGAAGTGACTGAAGTCGAGTTGTCAGGTTAGACCCGATAATATTACAGATACTTATTAGGATTTTTTCGAAAATATCGACATCTATAGCCGGGGCAGCAATATTCAATGCACGCACAAATTTAGATTTAGATTTACAAATATGCAAGTTGGCTTCTTTTACTATTGGTGACTTACACAATGCCCAAGAGCCACTCAAGGCAGAGGGTTACTGAAGGAGAGTGTTATATGTGCGGTAAGAAGTAAGAAGCGCCGTTTACAAGAATGGATTCATTCGCACACAGAAATACACATTGCTTCTTATAAGGGCAAAATAACAAAATAATTCTTGTAAGCGTATCAGTGATTCTATTATTATTATTATTATTATTATTTGAGTTTGCAGCAATTTTGGTCAGCGATAATCCGTCAATGTTTACCGTTCCAAAAATATGGCGGTGGACATTAACACCGGACTTTTATCTTAAATTTTATATTACTGAATTTTGCGGCCTGAGTTAATGGGTTAATCAAGAAAAAAAAAAAGAAAAAAAATGATAATAGGTAGCAAACTAGCGTAATTAACGGGTTTTCTGACGTCAGTTTCATTTCACTGTTAAAGTTTTAAATGTTCTAAATCTCCTGAAGTCCTGTTTTTAGGGCTTCTTATACTCGATCTCTTTTGTCTAGTATTCCTTTCTCTCACCAATCAACATTCCCTTTCTTTCAAATATTCCATGCCCATAAAAAATATCTGTAATTTAGAGAACCAATTTATTCACCAATATTTTTTCTAAAATAAGCAAAAAATAAAATAAAAATATAAGCGATGAATTCAACTAATTTCAGTCGGCTGTGCAAGCACAAAGTTGAATCAACGAGAGTAGAAGCAAAATAATAATGTTCTTCATTCTTTTCAACAGACTTTCATTTTGTTTTCCTGTATAGTGCTACATTTTCTGTTTTTCTATGAAAATATATGAATTTGTTTCTAATACGTCTGCGAGTTTTGTTTGTTCCTTAAATATTCCACATGTATTGAATCGTTTGGGGATATTTGTCCTTTGATCGTCGATGTATCTAGTCTTGGCTTCATCGGTTCAACCTATGACAGTATGTCTAGTTAATCTTAGGAAGAAGGAGTTCCTTTTCATGACACTTAATCGTGACAGTTATATGTTCAACTGGATGTGCGGGTTGTGTAATGAATAGCAACTTTGAATTGAGAAATCGGAGAGCAGAGTTCGAATTTCAGTCGAGTTCATGACATTCACTTACATGCAAATGCGGTTGAGATATGCATGAATTAATGTCTTTTACTTACAACTATGGATTAAATCCTAGAACTTGTATTTAGAAAAATCATTTATCTCAAAAAAAAAAAAAAAAAAAAAAAAAAAAAAAAAAAAGGAAAGGAAAAATTGTTAATGCAATAGTTACTCGAAAGAGAAAAAGTAAAGAGGAAAAGAGAAAAAGAGGAAAAGAGAAAAAAGAATAAAAGAAAAAAAGAATAAAAGAAAAAAAGAATAAAAGAAAAAAAGAATAAAAGAAAAAGAAAAAAAGAATAAAAGAAAAAGAAAAAAAGAAAAAAAGAAAAAAAGAAAAAAAGAAAAAAAGAAAAAAGAAGAAAAAAAGAAAAAAAGAAAAAAAAAAGAAAAAAAAGAAAAAAGAAAAAAAGAAAAAAAAAATAACAAAAGAAAAAAGATCAAAAGAAAAAAAAGAAAAAGAAAAAAAAAAAAAGAATTATTCTTACAATCCAAAATAAGCTTCGGCTTTAAATAATCGAATAAACCGTAAAAAACAAACCAGTCAGTCAATATAGTGATTTACTAAGTATAGTTTAGTTGTGGAACAAGGAGCACCTAGTGAGGATCGAACTTACTGGGTGCTCCTTAATCTAGGCATAGTGAGGATTGAACTCACTACTCAGTCGTAATTGATCTAGCGAGACAAGCTTGTTAACAATTACATCACGTCAAAGTGACTAATCAGTCAATCAACATATGTCCGACTCTTATCCGAGAAGCGTTAGAAGGTTCTCAACTTGATCCACTTACCAAAATCAGTATTTCAATGACCAAACAAAGATTATTGATATTTGAATAAGCCGTAAAACAACAGAATCAATATAAAGTGATACATTACGATAATAAAATGGCTGAAACTGTGACAGGAGTTAGTCTTATCCAGTCACCAACAATATCATCTAGAATATTAAAAGATGAACTAAAAAGAAAATAAATTCATTATTAAAAGTCTCTAATATATTAATGCCTATGTCTCTAGAAAAAAAAATCATCTAATCAATCTCAGCAAACTTGTGTGAAATGTGTGTGTGAGAGAGAGAGAGAGAGAGAGTGTGGGAAACAAACACACACACACTTTTTTATTGAAATTGGAGTAGACTCGAATAGCGAAATTGAATCAGAGCATTTTGTTTACTGATAGGGAAATCTGATCTAGGGCAGAAGTTGTACCCATTGAAGTTGTACCCATCAGAAGACAATGAAAATGGTCAAAATAATTTTTATCGATTAAAAATTGAAATAGAGCTGAGGAAGCTATAAGGAACTTTGGAATTCACATGATTTTGGTTGAAGCAGCCAGGACCCGTAATAAGTAGTAAGAGCAAGGGTCAGTTATAACCAGCCGAGTTTTTATATATAAACGCGTAGTTATTTTGAAAAATGAGAGACAGGAGAAAATTCTTGAAGAGAGTGGAGAAGAGAACTGGCCCGGGCAAGAGTTGGGCTAGAGACAGTGGAGAGTTGAGTTGAAGACTCGAGGAGGAGAGGAAGTGACGTCAGAGATTGGAACGAAGCGTCCGCTAACATGTGCCATTGATATAAGTACCGCTGCTTCTGCTATCACTAATATTACTACTACTGTTACTACTGCTGAGGAGGAACGCCACTATAACTTTAAGCCCCGCACAGAAATCTTTATCCCTCCATCGCAAGAGTCATATATCGTTCTGAGACGATTTAACAACAATCCCATATCCTCTCTGTCTAGAATCCAGGGTATGAGTTTTTACGTTAAATATTTTTCTTTTCTGTAACCCGTTTCTTTTCTCTACTATTCTTTTCTGCTATATAAAAGACATTAACAATTCAATCATTGAATAGTTCTTTGTGTGACTTTCTGCAGATATTAATTTTTTTTTTTGCTGCATTCTAAATTTCTTAGCGCAGACTCCCCAGCTGTGTCTACATCTTCAGTCGACCGTAAATGGACGGACATCACTTCTGCTTTCTGGATCAAACAAATCACAACGTGGGCAGGAAGCAGGATTAAACCAGCGGATCGGTCGAATAATCTACGGATGCTCAGGGGACCTATGGCCACTCTCTTAAGTTCGGTTAGGACCGAGTAGACACCTCAACCCAGAGAGTAAAACACCGGAGGTTGAGGGGCTGGGGCGAAAGTGCTAGAACATTAATAACGTTTATTTTTTTAGTTGTAAGGATTTCCTTTTTATTCAGCAAAAAACTATTGCCTGTACTGAGTTATGTATATTTTAAAACCTATCGGGCCTATGACATGTGAAAAGCCTCTGACAGGAAGATGTTCCCATGTCTTATAATTATAGTGATTTAATAAGCAGAGCTTAGTTGTGTCACAAGCCTAGATTAAAGAGCACCCAGTAGGGATTGAACTCACTCGTCGAGCGAAACAAGCTTGCTAACCATTACACCACGTCCAATCAGTCAATAAATGCCCAACTATTATCAGTCGTTAGTAGAAGTTCTTCAGCAGACAAGCGTAGTAATCCCATACTCTGAAAGTACCTCTAGATTAACTTTCCAACCACGCCCCAATCCATAACATGAAGTATTAGCATCAAGAATACGACAGTGTTAGATAACATTGAAAATAATAAAGGCTTACGGCCATATCACGTTAAAACAATAGTTCTCGTACGAACACCGAAGTTAAGCAACGTCGAACCTAGTCAATACCTAGATGGGTGACCACTTGTGAATACCAGGTGCTGTAAGCTTGAATGGGCGGATGGTGTAATGGATAACAGCTCGGAATTGGAAATCGGCCAGTTCGAATTCCAGTCAAGTTCTTTATAGTCACTTACGCGCATTTATCCCTGGGAAAGGGTATGAATCCAGCTGTTCTCCCTCCAGCTACGGGTCAATTAGTAACACTTGTATCAGTAAATCGTTATTATCTCCAAATAAATTCTTACAATCTAAACAGGTTGATAAGCCGTAAAAAAACAAATCAATCAACAGTAACAACAATTCTAACGTAATAACGTAGTAATGCAGCATCTTAAAAAAAAAAACAGAAAAAAAACGCAACAGCTTCAAACTGCATTAATAGACCCGTTAAGTAAACTTACCAAAATCAAATATACAGCCATCCAACGAATGACAATTTTAGATAATCATTGTTTTTTTCGCAAAATTATCTTTTCTGGTAATGCTATTAGAAGGTTTTAAATAACCCCTTCTGCAACACGACACCATCTAATCACTGACAACCACTTCTTTTAATATTCTTTTGTATTCGGTAACACAACATGGGAAGCTTGCCGACCATAAAATAGTTTTTAGCAATATCATTACACAAATCATTACTTGTAAATTTTAAATTGGCCAAATATGCTACGATTATGGCCTTAAACCAGACTAGTCTAAACGTAGTAAATATCTATATGTCATTTCAGTTACTTATAAGAATTCAATGTCCAAAAAATTGGATTAACAATTAAATCAGATTTTCACGTTGGTATTTTGGCTTTCCTTACTGTTCCGTGTGTGACGGTGACAAGACGAGATATGATTAAAAATGGCGAGTATTGAAGTATCGGAGAGCCGAGTTCGAATTCCAGTCGAATCCATTACATTCACTTACGTGCTAATACCCTTGGGAAAGGTATGAATCCTCCTCTTCTCCCTCCAGCTATGAGTAAATAGCAGGACAGACTGGGTTCTAAAGCCTTGGATGGCAACTGGCCTATCGCAGAAAGAAATGGCAACCTACTGCGAGAAAGAATCTGCCTCGTCAATCATGTATCGAAAGATACATGATCGCCTAAGTGTGTATCACGCATGACACATAACTGACTGATTGATCGACGTTAACTGTTTACAGTTGCAGCCGAAATCGCCATTTCGATTATTGATACAAACTTTTAAATCAAAGTCACCAACTACTTCAAAAATGAAATAGAAAGAAAGAACTTCAAAAATAAAATAAGGGTTACAGAGGAAGAGGCTTCACTTCAGGCAAGGTCATAATGCCACCAAATGCAAGGGGTCACCGGAAGTGAAAGAAAAGAAAAAGACTTTAGAAGGAACCGGAAACCCAATCCTAAAAAGGAAACAAGGGGTAAACTTCTATTCCTTTTCAGAAGATCGGGGAGGATTTGTGAACAGAACGATAGGAAAACCTATCTGCTCCTATTGGCAAACTTAAGATGGGATACACAATTTAGGCGAATACATGCCTAAGGTAATAGAAAATATGGATAACATTTCGATGACAAAAATGTTATGAATTTATACGAATAAAAGATTTTATATAAAATTGAGAACTTTTCCATCAATTCGTGTCAGCATAAGTCCTCTCATTTTGATTCACTGAAGTCCTCTAGACCCCAGTGAGGAATATGGGACCACAGCCCTCAACACTCGAGGTATTGCTATTATGATTTCCATAGTAAGTATGTTTTTACGGCATGGAGTTACTAGCTCATGTCAAGTCGGTTTTGAATTCAAAATTTCTACCAGATTGGTTTCCAACCAAGACTGAAAAGTTCAGTCTGCCATACTATTTTATCCATAGCTGGGACATGATATCATACACCTTATTAAATTATTAAGCAATTATTTTAAAACTAGCAGAAAACCCTTCATAATGATAAGAACATTTACATATGGATCGGCATATCTTTCTCGGATCAAAGTATCTGTGCGTACTGTCTAGAATCAAAATACTCGACCTTTGGGATGGCGTCAAAATGTAGTACCTGTTCATTTTCGTCTTAAAACGAACTTGAGTTACATTCCGCCACCGTGGAAAGGCGAGTAAATACCGGGTCAAAATATCGTTCCCAACCTTCAGACTGGGATCAAATGTGTAGTATCTATTATGCATCTTTGCCTTCGTGTAGCTAACAGAAAAAAACTTTTGAGGTGGGCCTTGAGCCGGAGATTCCAAACTTGCGGTAGCATTATTCTCATTGCACTAAACAGGGAGGATTGGTGAATATCAACGCCAGCGTGACACTAGTCGTGAGGACTGGGTAATTTTTTGTCCTTGATCCGTCCGTACGACAAACTGTCATTGTGTCACATCACGCTGCTGTGGGGTGGCAAGTAAACAGCGGATCAAAATAATCAAAGTTTATTATCTATTCTCCTCCTTTCTACAATGTTTATAACTTCGAGTTGCTCACAGAAATAACATTTGGATCAGCATTTCTGTCTTGGATCAGAACCAAATTTGGAATCAAATCGTCACTTGTTTACCCGGCGTTGAGTCAAAAGGTAGCGTCTATCCCCCTCCTCTATACCATGTTTCTGGCTAGTCCTGGAGATTCCAATCGTGCGGCGACATCTTCCCAATTGCCCCAAATGGGAGAGAGTCGAAATACTCTGACTGGCCAAATTTTGTCCTTGGGCTGTATGTATGCATATGGTTAATATGAATATGAAAATAGCAAATTTAATCATCTGCCTGGTTGCTAACTTTGCATTTTCCACCGCTACATAGAATTCATAAGCGGATTATCAAAATAAGCAAGCCCTTCTTACTTGGAAGATTGGCGCATCACAGCCTTCTTATTTTTATTTCCCCACTTTGTTTAACTTTGTTCCAAAGTGTGTTTAAAAATGTCCATATTATAAATATAAAATGAAAATTGTTATGTCGAATAGTACCTAATTTTTAAATTAATAGAGTTAACATTAAAATAATTCCAATTCCACATTTCTCTTTTTGGAAATATTAAATTCTTAATTTCTTCGAAAGTAATTAAGGTTGCATCGGTGTTGGGTTGATGACAAAGAAATCTTGACGTCTTGGAGAGAAATTGCAGACAAGAATCACCTGCATATGAATTCTTCCATTGAGAATCCAAATGGGGAGAAAAACACAAATTCTAAAGATTTTAAGAGTATGCAACAATGAATAATAATCAGAGTGTTTAATGAATAAACCGGCTTTGAATGTGAGGGAAAAGATTTAAGTGCTGGGCGCTGGTCGTTAAATAAGAGAAACGAAGAGGGATTGATAAAACGGATGTCAAAGAAAAAGCATTGCTGGACGTGCAGTGTAAACATTCGTTCTTTGAACAAAGAAAAGAGATTAAATTAACCTATTTTAGTCTGGCGCAAGGACACCAGGGAGGAGGATCGGTGACGATCGAACAAAACATATTAGTAATTATATTGAAAAAAAGTTTATTTACCACTACTCCAACAAGACTGGAATACATATGTTAGTGTGTGTGTATTTAAAACTTCTAATATTTATAGCAGGAGAGTAGTCCACATTGGAGACATAGGAATGAACACTGCACGGTGACTGTTAGTTTATACCTCAATGCGAACTTCAGAACAAGTGTGTGTGTATGTGTGTGTGCATATATATATATATATATACACACACACATGACCAAGTGGAAAAAATTTTCTACTTTGTCATAAATCTTTCCTTCAAAACTGTTCTTCATATATAGATTATATATCAATATCCCATATAGTTTTTTTTTTTAAACCTTATATTGAAATTTTTCTTTTTCTTCCTTCCTCTTTTAATATAAAACTTTTTTCCTTTTATTTTTTCCTCTCCCTTTTCCTTTCGTCTGGATAAATTGACTTAAGAATCACAGATGATTCCGCAACTGACCCTACTATATTAATGAGTCGACAAAATCAAAAACAAACAACACGCATGCACGAAATTAAAAATATATAATGGTGACAATTTACCCATCGCACCCTGTATAACTATAATTTATTCTTATTATGTGAAGTATCATTAGTTTTCTAAAAATTAGGAAATATTACAAGTGACTAATAAGGCGGAACGTTGCAAAGTTATTCTATCACTGATGACCACCTTCAATGCATTCGAATGTATTTTGCGATATGATCGGATGTAGGTGAAAAGTCTCTATGGAGTTGAGCACCTAACCTTCTCCTTGAATATATATTGATTTTATGCCAATGTCTGAATTTGGGAGTTGATCATACAGTGCACTCAGAGAGGTTGTCAGCCCATTTTTTTTTTTTAAATCTGTCTGCCTCTTCGTCTTTTGCTTAAAGTTGTGGAAAGATTGTTAAACTCTTTTGATGTTGTAGCGGACCGTGCGGGTGAAGATGTGAAGAGATATCAGAAGGTTAAAATTTCCTGCTCGCCGGCCCAGCTACATGAGAATGTTGGACTTTAATTAAGTCCAAAGAAGACAAAGAAAACAAACAAGACCGATATATATGGGTAAACAAATATATATTAATAACAAAACAAGTTAAACAAAGAAATGAACAGTTACATAGTGTTTGTATGGAAAAATTATGTGTGTGTGTTGTGAGTGTTCGTACGTACGTGTATTGTTCTTAGCGTGTTCCCAGAATTTGGGAAAAATGTATCTGTGAGAGGTCACATATTGGCCTAAGTGGAAAAAGAGAGATTTTATCTCGTCTCCGCGTGAGGTGGCGGCCCAAGGCCTAAGTCGAAAAAAAGAGACAGACAGAGAGAGAAGGGTCAGCCAGTATTTATAGCCAGGGGAGAGAAACCCCTGTTGAAGGATTAAGGGACTGAGGAGGAGCTAACTGCGACAGTGTGGCCATATCATCTCAACTTTCTCTTCTTGACGGTGGAAATGAGACCTTCCAAAGGGCCTGTTTTGTGTTTGATGGTATCTCACACTGTGTCATTTGTGATGACTATCATGATTCTATCGTATTTCATTTCTAATACTTAAAGAATTCGCTGTTTTATTAATAATTATTATTCATTTTTGACTCGTATTTCTACACCTTAATTTCAATTAGTTTTTTATCGCAACTACGAAGTCTGTCAGTGTACGACCGTTGGTAAATACTGCAGATCGTAAATAAAAAATAAGAATTTGGCAAGATTTGAACTTGCGTTCATTATTTTTCTCTCGCAAAGTCTTATCTGTGTCCACTGTCGCTTATGCTGTGAAAGCTAACGATTATCTTTTTCTTGTAAAATATTTAACTTCCCAGTTTAATAATAAAGATGGTGAATAGAAATAGTGAGGAAGGCATTTTTTAAGTCCATGGAGATACTTACTGTGGAGTTGATGATGTTGAACATATTTAGTTCCAGAAAGATTTATGTAAAAGTAGAATCACAATTGAGAAGAAACTGGATTTTGTCATCATTTCTAACCAATTAGAAAAGAACTTCATTAAAACTTTTTTTTCGGGGGGTTGGTTTTCTTTTCATATGCCATAACCCTTAAGGACATCCACAATCACGGCTCTCCACAACAATCACTTCTTTATAAGTTATAAGTAATATTTGTCCGTTAATTAGCTCTTAGAGTCTTTGTTCTGCCATCCATTTATACAAGTTTGTTACGTAGTTACTAGCTTTTTTCTCTCTGCCACTCTTGCTTTCAGTACACCCTCTGTGTGTGTGTGTGTGTGTGTGTGTGTGTGTGTCAAACTCTCCAAAAATTATTTCTGCATTCGTGTCTCAGAAATTTTAGCTGTTTCATTCTGATTCTGAGTATAGGTGTTCTTTTTTTTTCAATTTTCCTTAAAACTTAGACGTGAGCAACGACAACGGCATTGTCAGCATCCTTCAGTAGAACCACATCTCTGTTGCTTCAAGCCTCTTCTTAATTTGTAAGGAAATTCTTCACCATACACTGTCGTATAGTAGGATTGAGATTACACAGCAGTTCAATACTTCACCATTCTTATATGCCAGCTTTTGTTATTCCAAACTGAAGACGGCTGTAACAACTCCTTGATCAGACCCGACTAAACACTACTTGTTACAACTAATTTGCAGAATGCGGTCAGGACGTGCAAAGTTCGGAAGCTCGCTATGCACCAGTCCACAATTACATTCTGGTACCCAACTATCTGACAGTGAATAAAATTATACAGACAATTAAAGATGATAATGGCCTAGCACGAATGGTCAAATCACAACTTGGTCAGGTAAAAAAAGAAAAAAAAGATAACGCCCAATTCAAAAATTGGTTGTACTAGAAGAAAACCTCTGACCCTCATTTCTTTAAAAGGAATATATTTTTCTTTCTTGAATGAACTTCCTTCGGGACTTAATGTTATGTTAAAAATTACAGTTTTATTGACCATTCTCCATAAGTCCTTGTAATTTTGGTGACAGTGTAGTTTTTCACTGAACAGTGTGCTAATATAACCGAGATAGGGTTAATGGTATATTTTACAGTGTAGAGGAAACAATTCTGTAAGGGTCATCCGAAATCCTACAATTCAATTGTGTCCTTTTTCGATCATGTAACTAGTTCCGAATTTGAAAGGAAAGTCAAAGCAAGGGAAAACTCTTCGCTCTTAATCCGAATGGTTTAAGAAATAATTAGTCTCTCGCAGTTTTTGACATTGGTTGTTGGTGCACTAATTATAGTCTTAAGATTTCTGTCAATTCGTTGCACATTGGAAACATTAGTAAATGAACATTTATTAATTACTTCGTATGTACCCCTTTTTATCAGTACGTCACGGTGTTTTTGAAGGAATAAAAAATTATATTTATTCATTACATCAGTCTGAACTTTGTGTTCTTACTTTACCAAAAGAAAGGTCAAGACCAGCTCTACCAAGCTTAAGAAGAATCACAGAGGTAGTCGTTTTGAAGACATTGAGTAGATGAAGGAGACTGTGACAAGAGTCATGGACACCTTCACTTTGGGTGACTTCCAAAGAGCCTTTACGAAGTGGCTGAAGCGCTACAAGTGAAGTGAAGTCAGAGGATCCGAATTTGAAGGAGATTAGAGTTAATTAATAAAAGTCTCTCCAGAAAAAAATCTGGAAACTTCTAGAATGCAGCTCGTATTTCCCTTATGATGTCTAAAGATTTTGAGAGACGAAATGTTAATTTCTGCTAAACAACATTCTCGGGTATATTTTCTTGTCTTTGTGTGATTAGCTCCTTAAATTTGGTCACGTTGTCGATGGAATCTGTTGCCGCCATAATTTAATTCTTATACGCACACCAACAATTATTCTCCATCTATAAAAATAAAATCCATGTCTATCTGGTCGTTATAGATTCAGAAACTACTGGATAAATTTTAACTGAATTTAGACTCAACGCAAGGGATTGATGTTTCACTAAAAACTTATCTTGAAAATGTATATATACGTCGACAGCAGGCACTGTAAATTTTAGTGAAGACGTTTAAGTACGTCCACAGCGGCGAAAGTGTTAATCGATTATATATATATATATATATATATATATATATATATATATATATAAGCATTTTATTATGATTTGACTTGTTAATAAATCATATTTAAAAGTAACTACCGAAACTTGTAAAATAACGCCATTTTGTACGTAAAGTAGATTGAATTATACAGTTAAACTTGTGTTTTCGAAACTAGCTTAAAACTTCGTTTTATAAGCGATATTTTAAGTTAATTCCCGCAGAATGTTTAAATGGGGCCTCTGTCCCCAATAAAAATAATTCTTAAAAATTTTGGTGTCTTGCAAACATTTTAAATTGTAGTACTTTTTAAAGGTCTCCTGGACTCTTTAATAATAACAATAATGAAGATGTTTGTGTAAAAGTCGGATTAAAAGTATTATAAATTAGTTGTAGTCAAACAAAAATTCCAAGATCTTAGTCTCTTTGGACCATTATGATCCACTTAAGTTCTAGGCGTTCGTTCTACGCTAATATCACGAAGAAAGTCTTCCATTACTATCAAAGAAGAAGAAAGCGTAAACAAATTTCACTGATGCCTGTCATCCTCCTGTCAATGACCGAAACTAAAAACAAAAAACAAAACACAAACACACACACAGAAGGAAAATTACTTCAATTTCGTGTTTGGAATGATTTCACTCGAGTCGTGCACGGATATTTATCGGCCCTTGGAAAGAGCTTACTTCCAATTTTTCTCAAGACGTCTGGTTTTCGGTAGACTTTCATCTTAGAGCGACGAGTAGTTAGTACAGAAATTAAGATGTATTTTCTTTTTACTGCAGAAATGCTATTCCACAATTTCGGGGAAGACATAAACATCTCTGAAATTCTCAGCTGAGTTTGGTTTTAATGCGCGTTCCAAATAAAACCACCAAAGATTGCTACGTTCAAAGGAATATCGTCTGCCGTTGATCTGGACACGCAACGCAAATCTGTTCACCATAACATCACACCCATTTTATCACGCTTTAATATATATATATATATATTATATATATATATGAAACGTAACATTATAAAATATGAAAAATACAAAATACGTTAGCTGCTCCAGTTTTCTACCCGATGTACAGGGATCATCAAGCCAGATTGTATTTATCATCATGATTTGGCTCCGCAAAACGAAGATCAAGAGGAAGCCTGTACACGTCGATTGTAGTCGCGTTTGTGACTGATAAATCCAAAATTTATATAAATTATTCAAATACAACCTGACCTTATGATCCCGGATCCTCGGGGAGAAAATCGTGTAGGTAAGATATTTTATACTTTTTTATATTTTATAATTTTACGTTTTATTTAAGCTCTATATATTATTGCGCGCTTTTATAAAAGTAAGCATTTACTAACTATAAATCTGTTACATATATATATTACCCCCCCCCATTCGTGTGCTGGTTTGCGAGAAGACATTTTAAGTTCCCATTTTTGACAACAACAAAGACAAGGACTATAGCCTGAATATAAATAATAATAACCCCTCATTCCAGAAATTCAGATAGACATTACTAAATATTTCATTACGAGAGATACCCCCCTCAAGTAGTTAACGAATTTTGATAGTATGCAACTACTATGTGGCAAAAACTGGTGTTATAATTCAAATAAATGAAAACAACAAACTGTGTTCGTGCCGAAATAAGTTCCTTGTTATACGAATTCTGTGTTTTCACCATCAAATAGTTTTCCTTGAAAGGTCACTTGCTTCGATTTGGCACACGAGAGATTGCCTTCTCTCTGCTGAATGTCGAAATGGTATGGAAATCTTGTTCTCTTGTTATATACTCACGAGATCTTTTCAACTCATCGGCGAGTTACACAAAGGGAAGACCCCATCAGTTCTGCAAGTTACATTCACATTACAAATCGAACATCTGCAATCTACTGAATGTGAATAAGGTGGCGTTGTCTGGGATTTGACAGATTCAACAAAAACTATAAAAAATTACATGATTATTAGCTAGATTAACAAAGAACAGCAAAGGGGGGATAAGTACCGTGTCTGTACGTAAGAAAACAATTCTAACATTGATATGTACAACTTTTGGTAATATAAAATAACGTTTCCGTAAAAAAATGCATTGACCCCTTCTTATATATTATTTAAAATCGATTTTATTATTTCATAGATTCTCGTAGTAAAATTAGTGTAATGATTCATCTATGGATATTAAATAAGATAAGAAGTGGATTTATTATTAAAAAAAATATTTATTTATAAAAGATAGATATCTTCTAACAAAAATTGATTAAAAGTTAATCTGCAGACGATTTCGAAAGCAAACGAATTTAACGTCTGCTTTCTTACAATTTTTCGTGCATCTCACTTAATACAGGGTGTCCATAAAGTTCGTGTGCACTTTAAAAAATGTATAACTTTATTTGTATTTGCGATAGAAATAATTTGTAAAAAGGATTAGAAAGAAGTAAATCTATATTTTTAAGGTTTTATTGAAATTTTATTTAAGTTTCCACATGTCCTCCATCATTAGCAATACAAAGGGTAATACGATTTTGCTGTTCACGGAAAACATTTGCCAACTGATTTCAGTAATGCCTGAAATCACATTAGTTATTTTAGCTATACTTAAAACTAAGTACATTAAACTTTATAACATTTTTTACAGATTATTTCTATCGCAAATACAAATAAAGTTATAATTTTTTTAAAGTGCACACGAACTTTATGGACGCCCTGTATTAATTTTGAAAAAAATCAGCGTTGATTCTCTAGTGTAACTATTTTAGTACTTGAAATCGAGCCATGTATTTCTTTCATTAGAATTTACTTTGAGAAGCACTACTACAATGTTTTACAAGTTCACATTGTAACACCTTTTCTAATCTTTGCCCCGACTTTCATCCCTGCTTTCAAAACCAGCTCCCAAAGCTTTGATCCTTATCAGAGATAATATATTTTCTGACGAATGGACAGAGAAAGCAATTTTCTGTTTTTGAGCCTTCTAATCTCGATAGATACGGAGAATATGCGCCTCTTTGGCAGTGAGTATTTGACATCGCCTGTGAACATCGGGTCGGTGACAGTAACATCAGATATCTTCGGAACCTGTTTCAAGGAAGAAAGCTTCATACAGGATTCTACTATGACTACACGAGATCTGCTTCCGAAAGCCTTTAAATTCCTGTCGTCGGCCTCCGAACTCATTCAACTACAAACTACGGATCTTCCGATTGTTTCCTCCGAAACAAGAGCTCTGAATAAATCTTATATGAGTGTTAACACTTTAAGAACAATTTACTTCTTAAAGAACTTTTAGGCGCTCAGAGGCATATTTTGAACAAGCCTTTAGAAATGAACACTTTTCTTCCTTTAAATTAAAGGAATTCTCTTCTCGCTTTGTTTCATATTTTGTATATATCCCTTTACCTTTTTTGTCTATGTAAATAAATATTTTCTTATTCTATTGTTACACCCAGAGAAGGAATTGGAGTCTTTATTCTTTCGCCTAAACTGTCCGCTCTAAACTTTCAAGCCGTTGTTGCTTTTATCGATTCTGTCACCTTTAACCATAACCCTTTCACGTTGGAACGTCGGGACAAATTTCCCACACTTTTTCTCCTCTTTTATTTTTTAACTGTCTTTGTTTTTCATCGTTACCAGAATGTCAGGAATGTAAGCACACACACACACACACACACACACACACACACACACACAATTTAGAATAAAATAAAGTAATTAATCAATCCATTTATATTACGATAAACATAATTATTTCTTTATAATATTTACAGAGCTTTTCTTATGTGATTTTTGTACATAAATACTTTCATAAAATATAAATATAGGATAATTAAATATTGTAAGAATTTGAGTATAAAATAAATCTGAATTACAATTTATTTTATAGCACTTAACCTTGTGGTCAATTCTGGATCAGCAATGACTAGACGTTCTGACCCTTGCAACACGCCGCTTATACAAGAAGTCTTGATCCTCAGGGTCGTAAGACGATGAGTTGATTGCTGGGGCAACCCCACTGTGTTCGATACTGTCGCGGGTCAACGGTCGTTGGTCGTTGTCCACTTCGGTCCATATCTTGCTCCGCACATGTGTTTCTTGATCACAGAGCTGGAAGAGATCGGTTAACGTCAATAATCGTAGCGCTGTCTTAAACCACGGCGAGCTGTGCTATGATCGGGGAAAAATAAAATATCTTTTTGTAGACGTAATAAAAGTGATAAATCAAATCGAAAACTGACCCGAAGACTTATGTAGTTCTTGGTATAAGGAAAATTAACCCTTCTCTTTACATTTTTTTAGTGACACTTTGAGACTGCTCCAAGAATTCACACCGACAGACAACAAAGTAAGTAATTCTCTTGGCAGCAGGTCACGTGGGCTTCAGCAGCTCCGCCATTGCCTCGTCGCATTTCGCTTGCGTCTCTCGTTCCAACTGCAACTGTTTTTGTATGATTTAAACAAAGGTTCTTTGTTCTCTGATTCGTAATATTAATTATCTCTCGAAATTTGGAAGATCCCCTCTTCCTACGGGTAGTAGCTGCAGGTAGAGGACCGCTCATATAATTAATTCCTTCTCTTATATTTGCCTTTCATGACTCCTTTTCCGTCTGGTAATCGTGAGACATGTTTTCGTCACTTTCAGTTTAGTAAGTGGACGTAAATTAATTTCTCCATTTCTGCCTTGTTTAGCAAAATTCTCAACTGACTTCGAATGTATTTTCACTATTACCCTTAAGTCTTCCAGATGGCCATTCGATAATATATTTTACCCAAACAATAAAGTCATTTTCCTAAAGTCGTCTCTGCTTCCTCTCAGCTTAGGTGTTATTCCGTATGTTTAACCCTTTTTGTTTGTTCCAAGTCATATTCTATATTAACCCTTTCTTTTCCTTTTTACCACTGTCACAATCTTTATTCTCGTCGCGGTTTCAATTATTTTCATCGACACTTAAAACGAGTGAAATTCCAAAAAGACAAACATTCCGTGTGTGACAATCTTAAATTCATTACATTTTTAATTTTAATTAGTTAATGTCTTCCCAATAAAACTTTGAAATGTACTAAGAACGACATATTGTCGAATAGAAAAAATTCGAAATTAATTTTAGATGCAGTTTCTTACCATTCAACATTGGAAATGTCTTGGTTGCTTGACACATAATTCGTAATGCTGAAAACACTACTATATTTAATTGCGAAATTTAAATTAGCCTAAATAAAAAATTGTTTCTGTTTTTAAACTGTACAGTCGAGATTTCTCCGTTTAACCCCTTTATTACACGAATAACAAATTTGTTGAGTTTATCGCTCTCAAATAGATGCAATGTTACAAATCGATAATTAAAAGGACAACATACATTTCAAGATTTCAAAAGGACAACATACATTTCAAGATTCTTAATTTCGCTTGTTAAAATTTCAATGTCTTCATTGCCTTCAAATTATTGTTTGTTTTTACTTAGAGAAACATATCAGTTATTGTACCGAAGCGTGTACGCATTTCTTTATTTTCGCATATCATAAACTAATAAAAAATCAAAGGAGCTGATCATTTTGCATGGATAGATTCAAGGCCTTTGAAATTGATCACACAATCATTCGACATCAACAAAGCATGTCATTTATAGCCAAATAAAACTATTTATAGCAAAATGAATTGAGAAACTGAGTTTTCTATGAAGTACAGTTGACCTTATAAATGATAAAGCTGATAAAACGAAATTCGCACTCGACACAAATCGCTGAGGGTGAGGGCTGCATTCCGTGTCACCACTGACTTGATTGATTGATTCGTTTTCTACGGCTTATCAACACTTTGCAGGTGATTTAAAGACAGAAAATATTTTTAGATTTTAAGGATTTTTTTGCGATAATAATGTTTTAGTGATACAAGTTTTACTAATTAACCCATAGCTGGGAGAGAAGTGGTGGATTCATACCTTTCTCAATGGTATTTGCGCTTTAGTGAATATAACGAACCCAACGGGAATTGAAACTTGGCTTTTCAATTAACAATTCTGAGCCATTATCAATTACACTACAGGCACATTTAAGCTGACAGTACCTGGTAGTCCCAAGGGGTCACCCGTCTAGGTACTGATCAGTCTCGACGTTGTTTAACTTCGGTGATATGGCCGTAGGCTGATTTCAGTATATCATAGCATCGATTCTAGGAGGAAGTGGTAGGCAGATGGTTACGGGAACGCTTCCCGACCTATTGGCAGATCATTTTTCTTTTAAGGATTCTGGGTGCGGGAGGCGTGTTGGCTCTTCAAAATTCTTGCGGCCGCCTGCTGTCTTAGTGCCGTTTTGGTCTTATATTTAAAACTTTGACGAAGGCAATGCGTCACTGTCAGAATTTCACGCACATGAAGTCTTTTGACGAGTAGTTTGCTATACTGGGTCAGCCTCCACATTTTGTTAACACGAGAATATAGAGACAAATATTTATTTTCTTGAAACGCCTTGATGATGAATAAGATTAAAATAAGTAGCAGTATTTCTCTGTGTTGGTTACTGTTGTCATGTTGCATTTTAGTGGAAGTCGGCATAGAAAATTAGAGAAAAGATTATTCAAAATGCCACAATAGAAACAAATCGATTTTAGCTAAAACGAAATCCTTAGACATCTACCATTCAGAGAAATAATTTACTCTCGTGTCGCAACAAGCTACAAGGCATCGGAATTTAAAAGACAAGAGAAAACGTTCGAAATTTTGAGGCGGTGATGAAAAGTAGCATTGATGTCGAAATAGAAAAGTATATATTGACAGAATTTAATTATTTTAGGTTATTTTTGAATATTTCCCCTTTGTCTTGCGTAATATAGAAACTGAAAAAAAGAAGTTATTTATGGTATGTTGCTTAGACATACATTTCTTTAAAGAGTTTAATTTCTATATCGTCTCTGTCGTGTCATACGCACTTTCTATGGATTTTAAAAGACAAATTGTTTTAACTGTCCGTATATTTTCAACCACTAAAATTTTTTTCATATTTTTTTTTTTATTGACTGAGATTTTTATTATTTGTTTTTTTTGTTTTTTTTTTAATACGCGATTTGCGGGTAGTGTACTGGATAGCGGAATGAGAAATTGGGCAGCCGTGTTCGAATTCCAGTCGAGTTCATTACATTAATTTATGCACAACTACCCTCGGAAAAGATATGAGTAAATCTCTGAATCCTCTAGCAATGGGTTAAATAGTAGGGCAGACCGGGCTCTTCCGCTTTGGGTGGCAACCAGTCTAGGAGAAAAACAACTTCGAATTAAAAAACCGTATGTTTCCCCGGTGAAGAACAGACTGTGCAGCTAATGAACAGATCATGGAGTTTACAATGGCTCTATAATCCCGACTTAATTGATTGATTTTCAAATACGAATCACCTAATTAAAGAACAAAAAATACTCAATATTTCCTCATGGTTGCTCATTATGATTCGATTGATCGATTTGTTTGTTTAACGGCATATCAACACCTTATGGGTCATTTAATGCCGAAATTTAATTTTCTTGGGAGCTTTGAAGTAATAAAAATATATGTTATTCTGCTTTCACAATTGAATACATGGTAGATGATACTAACGTATGAACACATTATTAGGGGCGGTGATACGTGTGTTTTACGTTGTAGTTTTGATGAAGTTATATTCTGCAATACAGTTTGAATTCTTGTAGAATATTATTATGGATTAATGTCATGAAAGCTTTCCATGTTGGTTGTCGATTTCCTTTTGCAGTATATCAACCTCTATGTGTTATTTACTGCCTAATTCTAAATATTTTGAACAATTTATAGCTTCAACTAAATACATTTTGAACGCCATTGCATGCCTTCTATTACAGATAAAATGTATTGTTAGTCAATAGGGCAAAAATATCATTAACAGATGACCTCTTACTCTTAACTACTTAATACATTACGCATGGCTAGTTTCTCTTCGGTAGCGTCTTTTGTTCGCCACTCTCTCCGGCCCTTCTCTTCTTCTAGCTCAGAGGTGTCCTTTTGACTAGACTCCGAGATTCTGGAGGGAACTTTCGTTTCGGCTAACATTAAAAGTCTCTGTGTCAATTTTTTGGTTGGACAAAATTATTTTATTTTATGATGTTCCTTTCTTTTTCCTTTTTTGTAACGGAAGTTATGCGTGGAGCCGCCGTGATTTTTGGTATTTTCCAGTCACAAATAAGAAGGCTTTTCCGTTTTTCTTCTCCCTCTTTTTATTTGAGGGTTGTCTTCTCGTTAGTTGAGAGAAATTGAGAGATAGGGGTTTTAAAGGGAATCGCAAATGCCTTATTTTAATTTGAATTCATTTTATTTTTGTTTATATATTTTATTTTTATCGGGATTCACTACATCTTCA
Source organism: Acanthosepion esculentum (assembly GCA_964036315.1). Classification (NCBI taxonomy): domain Eukaryota; kingdom Metazoa; phylum Mollusca; class Cephalopoda; order Sepiida; family Sepiidae; genus Acanthosepion; species Acanthosepion esculentum. Next base: position 86,078,034 of record OZ038490.1, on the reverse strand, counting down.
TTCACTTAGCTTTCTCCTAAATCAATTATTGGCAATTTATTATCATGTATCAGCTGTTTCCATGGTTTCAGTCAAGTCACGCTGAAAGCACCGGTTCCTGCCTAACCACCAAAATTAAGAAATGTTAAACTTGATTAATAACGAGCAAGTGAATACAACATACTGTAAGTATCTTGTGATGTGCTGGAATAAGCAATGCTTCGTATCATCTGATTCTTCTTTGAATATAAGAGAAAATAATTTGAATATAGAATCTGTTAGCACGATCTTAACTGCAGGAAGGAGCAGAATCAGGCGAAACTTGCAAATCAGTTTTTGCAAATAATAACTGGTCCCTGTCAAAACTGACAAATGACTTGACAATAATTCGCTGCTAATATTGCCGAGGAGGTAAGGTTTGTCTTTGTTAAGCATCACAGACTGACAGTGTTGAGATCTTTTTGTTGAGATATGTGACGCTTTGACAGAACTCAGAGAGACGTGGATTCATTATCTGTCTATATTTCTGAGATGAGATATTATGTACACTATTTAGATTATTCGGACTATTGTCCTCATCTTTGTCGCCATATTTATTACAAGACCCCCCCCATAGAGGAGAAGATGACTAAAGACAGCTGCGGAAAGAAATATAAAGGGAAGACAGGCCGCCCCCTTAAGGTAAGGCTTCAAGAACACCAGAAAGCTGTAACATGAGGGAAAGTGGAAAAATCAGGCGTGACTGACCACATATGGAGAGAAAAGGGAGATCACCACCCTCTGTGAGATCATAGGCAAAGAACACCATTAGAAAATTCGTAAACCTAAGGAATCAGCACATATGCTAGGCCACAAAAATCTCCTGAGCCGACCAAGCATAGAAATGAATACAATATTGGAACTAGTAATAAGGAGTACCAGAGAAAAGCAATAATAACAACAAAAATTGCAATATGAGCTCTGGGAAAAACATGTAATGATAACAGCAAAAATTTCAATATGAGCACTGGTAAAAAAATAGTTGCTGAGACATTAGGTTTATAATAACCAGAAATTCATACACAGATGTCCTCAAGGACAAGGCGTTGGTTAGATCCAGTGACAGGACACAAAGAGTGTGAGTTCAATACCCGATTAAAGCAGTAGAGAACTTGGAGAGGGGAATTAACAGGAGATAACTGATAACTGACATCCATTAAACATGGCACATAGAACTAGAACAGCGAGCGAAATAAAGGGTTCCAACCACCTGAAGAAGGCCGGAGCATACAACGGCCGAAACGTTGTAATAAATATGGCGACAAAGATGAGGACAATAGTCTGAATAATGTAAATAGTGTACGTAGATTCATGTCTTACAAAATGAACATTAAACAGAATACGAATGCAGTTCGAAGATTCACTTCTGATAATGATGAAAATATACTTACCTGGCCAGTGTGCGAGTTCGATTTCCAGGGCCCGTTCTCTCAGGCAATACATCTCCTTCGGGAGGGAGCTAGAATCATTACCTGGAGCCCGAGCCGTCCTTAAAAGAGTAAGTGCCAAAGAGACATGAGCAATTTTTGACTACGTCATGTACGTGTGGGCTCACCCTTTAAATTTGATGTTATGCCTCAGTCCGTTCAAGTGAGCGTGCGGGTATTTACTGCACACAAAAATATTTTGAAAAATTACATTATCTCTCTCTTTCAATGGATTAGTATGATCTTTCTTTATGAAGTATGGTCTATTAAAAACGGTTCTGTTAACTTGCTTAACTCTGATAATATTCATCGTTAATTCTTAAAGACGAAGCTCTATTCTAAAGTTCGGAGACTGAACGGCGCGTGCCATTCAAATCTAATACAAGCGTTTGCCTTCGAGCAATGCTCTGGAATATTCGAAAATTCAGAGAGATCGATTCACATAAGAATAAAGGCTTCGTCGGCGACTGTGAAAATGTATAAATAATTATTTGAAATTTACACCTCGTATATACATGGGATGTGAAAGCCGATTCCCTTTAAGTTAGTTTTTTGAAGGAGCTAAATCGTATCTATTATTACCTCTGCCAATGAAGTTGAACAGACAAAATATCTCCAAAATTTTCAATGAATTTCAGCAGCAATTTGTGAAAGAGCTGCAGGCAATGGTTAACGAGGCTAGTCTAGTTGACCATTACCACCGAGCAGGGAGTTCAATCCTCACTGGGTGCCCCATACAAGATTCGACATTCAAAAACCTAACTAAGGTTGACATATGTCTATATTTCTGAGATGAGGTATTTACACTATTTACATTGTTCGGACTGTTGTTCTCATATATATTGTTATATTCATGACGTCTTAGACACCTCGAGGCGGTGTGTTCTCGCTAGAACAATTACGATTGAGTAGTTAGTTCGATCCTCACTGGGTGCCTACTTTCGGCCTTGTGCCACATCTAACCTACGCTTGGAAAGTCGCTATATTCACGACGTCTTGGTCATTGTACGCCCCGGCTTTCTTCAGGTGAGATATATTTTTTAATTTCGAACCGAACCCTTTAGTCCACTGGGGTAAATTGTTCTATTCTAGTTCCACGTGCCATGCCTTTTCCCCCACTTATCTCAGTTTCGGTAATTCCGTTTAGTAACTCAACTCTCCAAGTTTTTTTCACCTCAAGCTGTGTTCAGGTATTGTCCCCAAGGATACATAGCTCATTGGATAAACGCGTTGGTTGAAGTAATCCAGTGACTTGAACCAAAGAGTTCAATACAATGAAGAAGGCCGGAGCGTACAACGGCCGAAACGTTGTGAATATGACAAAGTTGAGGACAACAGTCCGAACAATGTAAATGGGGATGACATATTAAACCAATCAACTAACCAAATATGAAATAGTGGCTTATGGAACAAGAAACAATTTGGAGATAAATCCATGATGGTCAATTTTTTTCGTTTTGCTAACACTGCAAAATAGGACGTTTTTTTTCACAAACGACAAGTTCTCAAAGAATTAATTTTGTCTACTTATGTGAAAAGCAAATATTATTCTCTTGCTTTTATAAGCTTTTTTTTCATGTCGTTATGTGGCATAGGTTGAATTTTTAACAACGATCACATTGGCAGAAATATGCATTGCTTTTTTTTCATTTCAAAATAATATTTAAGAAGGGCGTGTTACGGTAAATTTTTTGTTTAAAATAACTCCCAAAATAATTGGGTAGCATCTTGTCCAAGACCAGTTGTTCGTCATAAGTTAGGAATTACAATCAAGACCCTAGAACATCAAGTAAAATCTTGGGGAAAGATGTGAGAATTCTATCAAATAAACTTTTCAGTTTTTTACTTCAATAATCTTGAAAACCGAATGTGATTTATCATAAAATACATTGCACTTAATATACGTTAATGTATCAGGATAAAATTTAATCCAACATGCACATGCGTATTCTCGCACTCTCTCTCTCACACATCTTGACCTACATTCATGTAAGAAGGACGCGAGTCAGCTAAATAAAATAACGGCGTCGGAATTAAAATTAAATAATTACATCTGATTACCTTGAAGAAAAAAAAAGATTCGTTGTCTATGAATTAGAGAAGAATTGTTCGAACAATATTTCCGAACAACAGAATCGGCGATTACTTCCATTTTTCATTTGTTGTCTCAATTAAAGCCAACTACCAATTATTTTTGATAAATATAAACCCGCCCGGATTACTTGACAAATGAACTATCGATTGAAGTACACTTTGGTCATTCTTCTGACGGTTTCGTAAATTTCTGAAAGACATAATTTGAAACGAGATTAAGACACACGCTATCTGATCTGTGGTGTCTCAACCGATTTTGTCCGTTTCGAAAATTATGATGCTTGTATATGCTATGTAATTACCAACATATTTATTTGTCTGTTCACATAATGTCTCTAAATGTTCACAATGAATTTCAATAAGAATATATAAAAGTAAGAGCTATGGAACAATTGTTTGAATTTTGGAGACGGATCCCCGAATTTTTCTCTTGAGATATTTTATATTTTAGTAACACGAAATATATGGAAAAATCGAAACTCGGAATCATTCTCCTTGCATCCAATGTATTTGTCTACCAATTAGGATACCTTTCTTTCTTTAATAGAAACAATGACGTTGGTAGAGGTGTACGTTCTCTGGGTGCTTGCTACTTGTATATAATAAGAGTTCGCCTATCGTTGGACTCGCACTCCTCCCAGGTCTTTTGAACAGGAGTAGAGGTTTATCCCTTGTTTCCTGTTTAGGAGTGGGTTTCCGGTTCCTTCTAAATTCTGTTTATACTCCTAACGTCTCCGCCTAAACTCTGAAATTTACACTATTATTGAATTTCCGGTTCCTTCACGTCTAGTAGCTCCTTGGGTGTTAGTGGCGTTGATTGCTTTGCATGGGGTTGATTTACAAAAATACACGTAACAGCGCTATTTCTTTCAGCAACGCTAACATGAATTCCGAAACTTTGACGAATACTTATTTTCCGATATTCTAATACACAAGATAAATAAATGACCAAAGGAATTTGCTAAAACAGATTTTAATCCAAAAACTGCAAAAATCAAAATCTCACTACGCAAAAAAAAAAAGAAAAAAAAAGAAGTTTATTAGTTTGGAAAATGACAATCGTAAACGAATAAATCCGTAATTGAAAAAAAAAAAAAAATCACAAAAGTATTTATTTTTCAACATAATCTCCTTCACTGTCAATAAATTTAACCCAACGCTTATTAATAACAATCTTTATACAGTAAAAACACAGAATTCATTCCGTTACTACAGAAAGATTTGGCAGTTTACTAAATCTGACCCGTGATAACATTGCGTAAATAGCAAGTATTAATGGCCTGCTACTGTTCGTTTATAAACCCATCCTTCTGCCAGGGTGGCTCGCAACCCCCTATTACAGACGCCTGCTCAACCCACAGAGTCCACCTGTGGCTATACTGCAACTATGCTGAACAGACCTTCTGGAAGAAAGCTTATAATCTGGCGTGAACAGTTTTTTTTTTTTTAACAAGGCAAGCATGCACAAGCCCTCTGTGTCTTCATGCTAGCACAACCATTGCCTGCTTCCAAACGATTCCGTCTAACCAATTTCTTTCACAAGGTTTGGATTAACCCATGGTATGGTTTCCAGGCATTCTCCAACTGTGCCGATCCATGGGATCACCTCCCTAGGTCAATATTAGTCACCTCCCTGACAAAATCGACAGTGGTCAGATTCGTACCCGGGTCTCACGGCCAGAAAGCAAATGTTCTAACTAATGGCTAGCTTGTATAATATGTCATTTTATTTTTTCCTGATAGAAATAATGTGATATGTTATAATTATGTACAGCTATGCTATGACTGCACTATGACAAGATTGATTATGGAAGTCGCAGTTTTTTTCTGTTACAACCTCGACGGGTAAGTCAGAGATTTGCTTTTGCGCAAGTGTTCACTCATACACACATCTTTGTATTATAATCGTATACCAGTTATAAAACATTTTCCTTAAGTTATCTAACGACGGAAGCGAATCAAGGGAAAAGTGAGTTTAGGTCTTACACGAACTGAACAGCCTGAATTGTAATCGCTATAATATATATATATATATATATATATATATATATATATATATTGAAACAATATAAAAAAGATATACTTGATTTTTATAGATCCTGCTACTGGCATTTTCATATGCACAAACGATTTTGAGGTGACGGGAAAGGGACAGTATATTTTTCTGAAAGAAAAATAATCTATAGCATATTGTATAAATGGAGAAGTGGATAGTGGAAATATATTTATATTTTACATTGAGCAATGTCAGTATAGCTTTATAAATCAATTAAAGAATGTCTGTTTTATATGTTGCTCTGTATTATTTTTAGTTTACATTGAGCACTGTTACTGTAGCCTTCACGTCTTTTTATTGCTATAGTTTATATATATATATATATATATATATATATATTAAGAAAATGAAATGTTAAATTTTATAATGGATTGAAAAAATGCTACGTTAATTAAAACAAAGCAATTTACTAAAATGAAAATGTACAGAAAGTGCTTTTATCGGTAGATCATCGACAATAAATTTGCTTCCATGTTCTTATAACATCTCACTTTTCTTGGCAAATGTATTACTCCATGTGAAGAACTTTATAACAAACGTAATAAAAATATAATGTAAATGAAACTAAATGAAACTGGATCAATTATATACCAACACACAGTACAAAAAAATTATATTTAATATATATATATATATATATATATATATATATATAAAACGAATTGTGTTTATTTGGGCAGTAATTTACAAACGTTTAGTTAAACACCAACACACGTTCTTTGTTAAAGATTTTTTTTTGTTTATTATTTTTCTGTATTTCGTACCATTTTCCTCGTTTCCGGTGAAAAGTGAAATATAAAATATACGATGATTGAGTGCTATGTCGGTTTCATCTATTTTTTAAATATCGGATCTTCGCACGCCATTTTATCTTAAAATTATAACGTCTGAACACATGAGTTAAAATCCTCAATAAAAAAATGTTTCCTTGGTATATATAATCTCCTGTGTATGGTCTATGCGTATAGGTGGCAGTGGGTGGAAGTAATACCTTTATTACTCGGTTGCTGCTCTTATTATTAAGATGGACGGGCAAAACTAGTTTTCAACCATCACCTAAATCTCCACGCGCCAAACTCTGTAAACCGCTTCAGCAGGCGAGCTAAATCACGTTTAATTACCATCGAAAGGCGCTGCACTTTTCTATGCACTGGTAGTACCGGAGAGGTATAACTCCGTGATAATAAAACCTGAGGTGTTGTTCATTGTTTTCGTAGCAAATATTTGCACCAACTCCTTGTTATCAGCACTTCCAATAAGTGTGGCTGGTTCTACATAAGCCTTCACCACTCTAAACAAATCTTCTGTATGGATAGTCTGCAGTTCAATTCTGTGTTCCTTCTTTGCTATTCCTCCTGAGCAACAAGTCCACTGGCGAGAGAGTTAAGGCGACGGAGACAGGTACAGGATAGTACCGGAAGTCTCTAGCTGGTGCTCCTACAATGGCGACCATCGGGTGATGGCCGTTCTTGCACAAAACCCTGAGCAATTGTGCTGTTCGTGTCCTCCGATGGTGACAAAGCAGGTCTATTTAGACATAGCATTGCTTTCCCTAATGGGGGTGGTGGTGGCTAGAAAAGATTCTCTAAACATTGCTTGCTCTTAACTTGGCAGCCCGCTGCTGTTGTCTAGTTATCCAATAACGCAGTCGCAATAATCGATTTAGTAGAAATAAAAAAAAGTAAACGTGTTAATCTCGGGTCTTGGAATGTAAGAACCCTCCAAGACAACGATTCTTCTCCAGAGCGTAAAAGAACTCTCGTGACAGATGCATTAAGCAAGCACAATATCGACATTGCTGTTCTCAGTGAGATTTGTTTTGCAGGCACCTCGCAACTGGAGGAATTCAGTGAAAGATATACCTTTATCAGGATTGGCAAAAGCGAAGAAGATCCCCGCCTATCAGGTGTAGGCTTTGCCATCAAATCAGACACTGCTAAATCCATGTCATCAAATAAATGATCACATTATGACTAGTCTTAGAACTGGACAACGAGTTTGAGGCCTAACAGTCTCTGAAGGTACCTCCCCGAGGGAACACTCGTTCATCATGACTGGTGGTCAACACAGTTTCCTATGTTGGATATGTAGATATGAAATAAGCATTGTTTCGCCACGCTTGAAACTAATAAAAAAGTCTAAACTAATCTAAAAGTCTACGATAGGATACATTTGCTTCTAAAAGTCTACGATAGAATACAACATTTCTTTTGCTTATGTGAGCAACGATGAACTTTTAGAGAAAATGGAAGCAAAAAGCAAACTTGTACTTAACATCAAGAATAGACAATTGAGATTTCTAGAGGAAAGTGAGCTTGGAAAATCTGATACTTACAGGACAGATTGAAGGCAAGAGGAACAGAAAAAAACAACGTATAACAGTGAGCTTGAGTAAATAAATGGCGGAGCAAGGTTTAAGAGAAATGACAGAGAGACAAAATTTACTAAGAGATACAAAAGACGGGAAGTCGTGGAAAGCCATGATCGCCTACGTCATGAGGGGACACGGCACATAAAAAAGAAGAACGAAGATAGTTGCCTTTGTCACACCATCAGTCGATTAGTGAGTGTCATTCGGACGCTATTTTTAAGTAAGGCAGGCTTTCTCCACTTGGAAAATGTTATTCCTATTTGGCCTTGTGCCAGACTCAGCTAAGCTTGGTCAAGCTATCTATTCATGCCTTTGTCTCAGTATCTTCGATATCGATTTATTAATGGAAATATACGAATACAGACTGAATGTACGACTACCTTCCTGCTGAAGACATGAAAATGCAGTTTTTATTCAGCATAGATTTTGAATTGCATATCGTTTTCACTTTCTGTGAATCTTAGGTATTATACAAAAGAAAACATTTCTTGCAAGGAACGCGTTTTTTTTCACTGTTTCTTAGCGACGGCAAAGTTTAAAAAAAAATAACGTAATGAATAGTCTTTTTTCACTTCATAGCCTATTGTCTAGAATAAGTGCAATCATATTAGATTCTGTTATATATTTTCTTTAAGTTAGTTCACCCAATACAAGGCCCAAGACCTACTCAAGGTAATGAGTTACTGATTGACATTGTTGTAAAGACGTAAGGGGGGGGAGGAGGAATTATGCACATCAATATAGAATAAATATCGACTGACTATAGACTTGAAGAGATTAATTGCAGTGCTCGGGGAAGCATCCTCTTGGGAGTTTGTTCCACAAAGTTGTCTGAGTGGCACTTCTTACCACCAAAGGAATAAGAGAATGGTGATGATTTGGGGTCAATATGGCATGAAGGGTCCTCGCTATGAAGGCCTGAACTGGTGGAACTAAGGAATCTAGCCCGTTTGATTCATTTGCCATAGCAATAGCGATAGGGTGTTGAGAGGCTAGTAACATTTCGCCTTAGGGATAAGGGCTGCAGGGTGGAAAATTATTCATCACCAACAAAACCATGTATTCACTTTTTAATTCCATCACATCTGTTAGTGCAATGAAGGTGTTTTGGTTTGGTTTGGTTTGTTTTTACGGCATATCAACCTCAATGGGTTATTTAATGCCGACAAGATTTTTTATTGTTGGTAATTTTTTTTCAAATGTATTGATGGTAATTTTTTTTTCCTTCAAAAATCTATTTCTGGTAATATTTTTTCTTCAAAAATGTATCGCTTCTAATTTAAAAAAAAAAGTATAGCTGGTAATATCTTTTTTCAAAAATGTATTGCTGATAACAATTTTTTTCTTCAAAAACTTATAGCTGGTAGTAACTCTTTACAAAGTATTTCTGGTATTAAAACCTATTTTTACATTTTCATAGTGTTTTTACCCCAGTTTAGGGGTTAACTATTTGCCCATAGCTAGGACCCTAACAGGTGCTACCACTCCGGGTTAGGGTGGACCAGGGAACACCAGCAATTAAGAGGTGGTTCGACGCTCCTCAAGAACTTTTGATCAGAGGCCTTGCTGTTGGACGTAGTTTATCGTCTTACCCAGGACGCAGATGTAGTTTATCGTCATACCCAGGACGGGAAGAGGGTGTTGCTGGAGGGTTGGAATCGCCGGAACCGGGCGCCTTCTTATGTCTGAAAAGAGGAGAAAACATATACTACACTTTGATCTTGATATTTAACTGAGCTTCCAACTAAGGCAGGATGTGACACGAGATCTTTTTTGTGCGATTTTTAGATTGAGGAATATGGCGACATACAAGTAAGATGGTAGTTTCGGAATTGGAATTCTTTTTTCAAATTTTATAATCTGTACTCATTCTAGAGATTCTTGACAAAATCCAAGGAAACTGCAAAGTCATCATTCATAACTTGACATCTCCACCTCAGTCGCTTTCCCACTGCCGTAACGTAGCATTCCTGTGCCTTTTCTATAAATACTTTCATGGTAATTGTTCTGATGAGCTCCCCATTTTGGCATCTAGACTTCACGAATTTAAGCACAGTACTAGATTGCTAGGTAGCTCTCATTATTTCACTGTTGAAATAACTAAATGTAACCGTAAGTTCTACGCTAATATTTTCTCGCGTGTGTAACTCTCTTCCCGCTGCTTTCCTTCTTGTCAACTGCAGTTGTTTAAAAATTCATAACGTAATTCGCATTAGTCTTCTGTCTCCTTGAATCTCGTTCTTATATTGTCCTCTATATTAAGTTTCTTTTTCTCTTGTTAACCTCTTTCGTCTTAGTGGCGTTATCGCCTTGCATGTGGTTAAATTATTACAAAAAGGAAGATGACATGTACGTTGTAAATATTGTCCACACTAAATTGCTTAACATATTAAATGAGTAAGGGAAAATTTGGTTTGAAACCTTGCGCATGACTGGGGTAAAAAAAAAAAAATCTAAAAATCTCACTGACGCCCAAGGCAGAAAGTCTAAGTTGTAAAAAGAAAAATTACCTACGACTGTAATATAATTTTATTACATGCCGTCACGTGCGAACAAGAACGAACAAAAAAGGTTACTTTAAAAATTATTTTTTAAGAAAAAGGAAATCAGTGCAAGTCAAATTTGTGAATTTTTATAATTATTTGCATCCTTTTGGGAATGACAGAAAATTTGGTTGACAAATATTCCAGGCTCAATGTAACAGAACGGAGAAAAATTGCAGAAAAAAAAGAAGACTAATATTGGTTCAGCATCCGGTTCCGTAAATATTTCTGTAAACTTGAAATAGATTTAGATTGCATCATTCATTTACCCTCCACCCCATATTATATATATATATATATATATATATATATATATATATATATATATATATATATATATATATGGGTTTGCAAACAGTGACTATTACGGCTAATAATGCAAGACTCTTCGGTTAATCGAATCGCGTTCTCTCAGTCACTGTGTGTTTATCTAAAAATAAATACGCTTAAATTCACCTTCTTCTCTGCCGTGCGCCAACGGCTTCAGGCTAAAATTTCCGACTGACGCGAATTCAGCCGGTTTTCGATTCTAGCCAGAGGCAACCGGACGTCTAGCCACACTGATGAGCTGTGATACAGCGAAACAGTCTGTCTGTGGATGACTATATATATATATATATATATATACACACACACACACTACAGTTCAAAAGTTTGAGGCAAGCCCCTGGTAAATTTTTAAATTGGGCCCAAAATAGTTGTTTTGTACTTTAAATAAGAGAAAATTTTTATACATGGTTAAAAAAGTAAGACATGATTGTTATCAGAAAATTTATTATGAGGAAAAAAAAAGGCATTTTATGATTAAATTTTTTCTCTCAAATTATCCTCCTTTAGGTTTGATTAATGCAGCACAAATTGTTCGCATTCGTTGCAAAAGTTTCTCAAAGTATAAATTTGATAATTGATTCCATTTCTTTCTTTTTTTCTTCGCTGACTCTACGAGCTCTTTTACATTTTTGGGGATGGAAAGGTTTCACTCTTCTGTTAAGTTCATCCCATGCTAATTCTGGGGGTAATTTTGAACTGTAGTGTATATATATATGATATGATATGATATGATATGATATGATATAAAGGACAAAGAGGAACATTATTTACATTATTCAGACTATTGTCCTCATCTTTGTCGCCATGTTTATCACAACGTTTCGGCCGTTGTACGCTCCGGCCTTCTTCAGGTGGTTGGAATGTCGAACTGAACCCTTTATTTCGCTCACTGTGGTAGACTGTTCTAGTTCCACGTGCCATGTTTAATGGATGTCAGTTATCAGTTATCCCCTGTTAATTTCCCTCTGAAAGTTCTCCACTGCCTTAACTGACACTCTTTGGGTCCTGTCACTTGATCTAACCAACGCCTTTATCCACTGTGCCATGTGTCCTTGAGGACATCTGTGTATGAATTTCTGAGTATTATAAACCTAATGTCTTCAGCAATCATTTTTACCAGTGCTCATATTACAATTTTTTGCTTTTATCATTACTTGTTTTTACCAGAGCTCATATTGCAACTTTGTTGTTATTATCGCTTTTCTCTGGTACTCCTTATTACTGGTTCCCATGTTGTATTCATTTCTATGCTTGGTCGGCTCAGGAGATTTATGTGGCCTAGCATATGTGCTGATTCCTTAAGTCTACGAATGTTCCAATGGTGTTCCTTGTCTATGATCTCAACCTAATCCCACAGAGGGCGGTGATCTCCCTTTTCTCTCCATATGTGGTCAGCCACGCCTGATTTTTCCACTTCCACTCGTGTTACAGCCGAATCGTTGAATATAAAAGCCAAGACTGGCATACTGGACCGAATAGAAAAGTAAAAAAATAATGTTGAAGCAAAATCGGTCATCATCAATGTCTTTTGAATATTTGATTGACCGAAAATGTAGTTCGGCGTTTGCTGTGAGATGACATTAGGAGCATTTAGTTTAAACTAACCTCGTTAAACAGATCGCTTTTGATTGTATTGTGACACCTATCAGATCAGTCCACATTTAAAGAAAAAAATTGAAGTGGATAGGTTTGTATTGATGTACTTGAAGTGAATAAGTTTTTTTGATGTTATTGACGAAGGAAAAAAAAACATTTTTCGTAAGATTTTAAGAAAGGTAAAAATATGACTCGGCTTCAAAAAAGAAAAAAATAAAGAAAATAAGAAAGAAATGCAGTTCATTGAGTATAATGTGAAGGATCAAACATTAAAAGTGGAGATTTCTCGCTGAACGTTGATTTACAATCAGATTTGTTGAAATTGATAGCGATCAAATAAAGATACTTGAGAATAATCAACGTTATACAACATCGGAGACATCCAAAATACTTAGAAATATCCATATCAAATGTTGAAACTCCTTTACGTCCGCATATTTATGTTAATCACTTTGATGATTGATTCGTTTTCTACGGTTTATCAACCCTTTGCAGGTTATTTAAAGCCAAAAAATACTTTTTAGATTGTAAGAATTTTTTTTGATAATGGTTTTGTGTTCACATTCCTTATTAATTAACCCATAGCTGGGAGGGGGAACAAGTGGATACATGTCTTTCTCAAGGGTATTTGAGCAGAAGTGAATATAAAGAACCCAACTGGAATTGGAACTAGACTCTCCGATTAACAATTCCGAGTCATTATCCATTACACTGTCCGCACATCCAAACTTACTGCACCTGGTGTTCACAAGTGGTCACTCATCTCGATACTGATCATGCTCGACATTGCTTAACCTCAGTGATCGTACGAGAACCGGTGTTTCAATTTGGCTTTGATGCATGGATTCCACAGAAGTTATCTAAATGTTCCATCGTTGAAACTAATTTTAACAAACGATGAAAAGATGATACATTACAACAACGTGTAATGCAAGAAATCGTGAACCAAGCTGAATGACCGCCTCACTAATCCGACAAAAAGCTGACTGAACATCCTCTAAGAAATTCAATTCGACAGTCTTGGAAATTTACTGGGTGCAAAAACACACTCGGAGAAGGTCAGAAACTAAGCTGGTCGAAACATTGTGAAAAACAGAAAGTAGCCGTGGGAAACTTTCTGGAAAGACCAAAAAATAATCGAATGAATTAATTCTATAATATACAACACCACATGTGGGGACGATGGTTAATGAACTCTTAAACCGTTAATGTGTTCCAAGTTCGATCTTGATCTGGTGCCCAGACTTCCGATCTTGTGCCAGACTAAGCATTGTAAATACGTAATACTTGTCGATGCGAATATTTAGTATATCACTGAGCTCTTTGCCATTTAATGTCGTTAACGTTCAAAGAAATACTGAAGAAGGAAACTTGGTCTTATAATTGCATTTTGTACACTATTTTTTTCATCGGAGAATTTTTTTTGTCTAAATAGAATGAGAAAGGCCTTTAAACCGTTGTCTTTCGTTTTGCCTGACAAATTCGGTTAGTGAAAACCTCAAGAAAAGGATCAGAGAAAATTACAAGAAAACATTATCTTTTTCTCAATGAAAAAAAAAAGGAACAGGAATACACAACGGAATAACAGAATTTAAAAAGCTTTTAGCAAAGAATCAGGATTTAAGCTTAGGTGTAATCTTGTAACGTGTTTCGTTGAACCATCCTTGAAAAAATATGGTGACAAAAATACAACAGGTTAGAGGTAAGAAATATTAAATTGTATCCAGTTCCATTTTTCTCTCGTGTGTATATATATATATATATATATATATATGGGGGGATAGAAAAACATGTGAAGAAATAATTGTAATTGCAATAGATGTAACGATGAATAATGAAAATAATATTCTCACATAAAGTTACTCTAATGGAAAGATTCGTGTGCATGCCTGATCATAAGTATAAACATGCAATTACAGATTTATTTTTGTGGATTTATTGAATTTACACGTGTTATTATCGTATTCCCTTTCTGATTGTATATCTTTAGACTGATTTTTCTTTTATGTATACACAAGGATTTTATAGTTCTATGAACAATAGAATTTATTGCTTTAAACTTATTTCAAATAAGTTTTGCATGAATGCAAAGGAATATATATGATCTATGGTTATTGATTAAACTTTACTTAGTCTGACACAAGGCCGATTATATATATATATATATATATATATATATATATATATATATATATATATATATTATATATATATATAGATATGTTTATTTGTCACTACTTAAATAGACTGGTCCACTCGTAAAAAAATAAATAAAGCAGAAAAAACAGGGAAAAGTTTTCAGGTGAATAATGTTTGCAAATTAGAATACTGTAAGCCTTCTCTTAGTCGCGACATTTGGCAGAATCGAAAAATATTGAGTTCTTATCGACTTAGAAGGGGGTCGTATCTCCTGTTCATAATATCGACACAGTGTCAAATCGTCCCCTCGCTTTTACAAAGTTATCTGCGCTTAGACCATGTGCCAAGACAGGCTAAATTTATTCTAAAATTATAACATAAATATGTTATAAAATTACTACAAAAATAACCAGTTTGTTTCAACACTTCTGGTGTCTTATCAAGTGATGGTGTTGAATGTAAAATCATATTATATTTGCTCTACTCTGTATAGAGCACTCTTAAGAATAGTATTTTTTGATTATAGAAATTTATTCCGTATACACCAATCCTATACTTGGGTATGTATGTGTATATATATATATATATACACACACACACACACCTTAGTCAGGCACAAGATCAAATAGGAGGTGGAGAAGGTACAAATTTGTTGCGCCAGTTTTTCAAGTAGGACAGGTCCACCTGCCTTGAAAACCAACATTAGCCATCTTACCTTTTTCTCTACATTAAAAAATGGCGGGTAATGGGTAGTCAATTCGGTACATTTTTATTAACCCTCCCCCGACCGCCACCACGAATAATATTTAATTTTTTCCGTTCACTCATGCGTATACTGATTCTACGTCTCTGTTATATCTGAGTGTCTCACGGCAAGCCAAACCAAGAGTCACGTCTTCCTACAATTAGTTTTGAAAAGACAATACTAAACTAACTCATTCATAATATATCGATGATATTTCTCAAGAAACGTTTGTAAAATAAATTTATATTTTGTTTTTTTGTTTTTTGCCTGAAGAAACACTTGAAATTTCTAGGGTATATAATGAGGAAAGTGGGCTTGGGAAACTTGATACTCACAGGACAGAATGAATGCAAGAGGGACAGCGGAAAACAACTTATAACCTACCTAGCGAGCTTGAGTAAATGGATGACAGAGCAAAGTTTAGGAGAAATAACAAAAAAAAAAAAATACAATTCGTTAAGAGTCATAAGAGACAGGAAACTGTGGAGAGCCATGGTCGTCAACGTCTTGAAGAGTCATGGCACATAGAATAAAAAGACACCTTCTATCAATAAAAGATCTATATCATGTTCACCGTAAATATAACAACGGGAATATCTCGTTGCTAATGTTCATATCCTCAACATGAAATTTAAAATACGCTATCTCCACATGCGGCAGATCGTACAGCTCAGAACTTTAGTCATTGTGCGTTTTTACGGGTTGAAGCATCTCCATGATGGGTGTTTTTAGAGTCCATAACTCGACATAGAAGTTCTTCAGGCTTGGTAATCTCTCAGCCAATTAAACGTGGCATCTCGGCTTCAGTCCCTTTCCCATCGCCGTAACGTAGTTTCCTTGCGTCTTTTCTATAAATACTTTCCTCTATGGTACCTGGACTTGATGAATTCAAGCGCAGTACTAGATTGGCAGGCAGTCTCATTTTACAGTTGAAATTGCTAGATGTAACCGTAAGTTCTATGCTAACAATTTTTTCTATTGCACTTCTCGCTTGCGGAACTCTTTTCCGGCTCTACGCTTTCTAGTCAACTTTGATCTTCAAAACTTTAAATGCAATGTCAATCGTTATCTTCTGTCTTCTTAATTCTTATTCTTTAATTGTCCTCTCTCCTTAATAGTAGTTTTTCTCATTCTCTAACACTCAGTAATCTCTTGCGTCCTAGTGACTTTATTACCTTGCTTGGAGTGAAATGATTGAAAAAATAATTAGCACACCATCTGTTCTAAATTCAAAATTGTTGTTCTAATCTAACCAAGACACGAGAGGCCAGCCGGCTCTGTTATTTAACCCATAGTAGGGACCGGGAGAAGAAATGGATTTATACTTTTCCTTTGTAATTTAAAAAGATTCAAAAAGTTTGGTGGTGGTGGGAGATTAGCAGAAAAGTACCGTTAATTCTATCATGAAACTCGATAAGCGTGTGCATACATGTGTTTGTAGTGAATGAAGTTACTCCGATAAATATTGCTGTATGAAATCAACATTAGATTTACAAAGAAGAGTCGGAGTGATTTTCTTAATCTATCGATTTTTTGTTGCATTATAAAGGGATGCGGAACAGAAGCGTCTTAAGCTGTCGATTTAATTCTTTTTATATTCTTATTTGAATCTAAATAGGTCCAAAATGTCAGTTCTGTTCGTTACGCTCTGCGGTTTTTTCACATCACAGAAACAGACCGAAATTTAGGTTGATTTTTTTTTTTAACAGATAACTAACACTGCGATGCTCTTTTAATCAAAACAACGTTCTGAGCATATTCGATAGAAAACGTGCATTCTGACCTAGGAATTATAATTGATAAATGAAAAAAAGGTGAATTTGTGGACAATATGGTTGGAATTGACTTGACGTTACTGTCATGTTGCTTTAATCGTGTGACACACGCCTACCTCTATAACACTCTTCATGCTAGAACGACGCAGCCATTTACAGAAATCCATACGTATGTAGACATAATCTATGCACATATAGTGATTTTCCAAGCGTAGCTTAGATGTGGCACAAGGCCGAAAATATGGGGCACCCAGTGAGGATCGAACTCACTACTCAGTCGTAATTGTTCTAGCGAGACAAGCTTGATAACCATTATACCGCCTAGAGGTGCCCAAATCTATGCACACATATATATCATTTGGAATAAAATATTCTATAGTTATGAGAGAGTGCTTTGTTCAAAAGAACAAACTATCAACCATTGTGTCATACAATAAGGAAACATTTCGTCAAGATATATGGCGACGAGAAAGAACGCAGACAACATCTATAGACCCAGACAAATAAATAAATAAATAAATAAATTAAAAAAAAGAATAAAAGAATAAATAAATAGTTAAATTGTTTTCTGCTTTGGCAATCATTATAGTTATCGGCATTGAAAATTGATTCGGCAGACTGAGTTCAAATCCTAGCCGTTCCTTTAGCACTAACGCCCTTGGGAAAAGAATGAATCAATCTTCTCCCCCCCACCTATAGGTTAAATAGGACTTGTATCAAGGAAAATCACTTATTTTCAAAAGAATTGTTAATGCAATATTCACTAGCAAAAAATAATTCTTATAATCCAAAATATACTTCGACTTTAAATAACCCATAAGGTGTTGATAAACCGTAAAAAACAAAGAAAATCAAATCAAATTTCTAGACTTAATAGGGCTTCTTCAAATTAAAAGACCGCGCAGAAGGTAATTAGAAAACATTACACGATCTTTCTTCAGAACAATTCTGGCAAAAAATGAATATTAAAAAGAAAAAAGCAACTATAGAGAGCCATACATTTTTTCCATACACACACACACACACAAACACATGCCATAGGTGCAGCTCAAAAGTCATTGGAACTTAGTTTGAAATGGCTTTTTTCAAAGAAAGAATAGACAGAAAATGAAGTTCTGATTTTATCTTGTGCAACGATTTCATTCTCGAAATGTGTGTGATAAATTTAGAGTGAGACACAAGAAAACCTTGGGTAAATTGACTAATGAACATATTTAATTTGTTCAAGCCAACCGAAATTTTAAGTTACAACTTTAATAATAATCGTTAATAAAATAATTCACTTATTTAAATCCGTTCTCCAAGTTTATATATTTCTAAAGAATGGATTTATTTTTAATTCAACATTTTTATTACTTCAAATGTTACTTTTTAGTGGATACCCGTGTTTGAATAGATGCCCCGATTTTTAAACAGTGCATTACTTCTATTGACCCGCGCACTCGAGAAAAAAATTCTTTATTAAGTTTACTCGAGTGCGCAGAAAAACGAGGCAACTATTTAAACACGGGTATCCATTAAAAATCAAGTAATACATCTATAAAGTTGGTTCCCTGCGTTGTGTCAGACATTTTTGTCAAACAGCATTTTCTTGATAAAATATCTTCATTATATTTTCGAATGGCTTTCTACAAACTTATTCGCCCTTGCCTAAGAAATCGGTGGGGGGTTGTCTAATAATGAGGGTGGACTGGAAATTTCTTTCGAATTTTTACATGGGGGGTAAAATAAGTTGGTATAACAAGCGCCTTCGTTTTTTAGTACATAAGACGAGGAGGTCGGCATGTAGTAGAAAAATGTAAATTGAAGGTGTTTTAATAAGTGAATATAATTGGTGAAAAGATCGAATCTGATATTTAGGCACGAGCCAATAAGCAAACTTTCAGTAAAATTCTCTATTGTGTCATAAAAAAGGATATATGCTCGGATTCTTTGAATTGTTTGAGAAATATTTCAAACAAATTGGAAGAATGTGACCGAATATTGCTACCACATATTGTCCGTTGCTCTTACTATGTATCTAGAGATCCATGATAAAATTCAAACAACAATCAATAATATTATTGGTCCTGAACTATTATTAATCATCACGAGGTACAGCACAGGAACGAATATTCTACACGAGTCAGATAACCTTGCTCACCATTGTTCTAAGGCGGATACCTTAGTAATTGATCCCCCCCACAAAAAAAAAACAAGATCTCAAATTGATAATTAGGGAGATGGTATAATTTACATTAAAAAGATAGTAACTAAGGGGACATCGCCGACTGGAAGCACAAAATCAGGGACTATATAAGGAGCAAAGTCAAACGTCTCATGGGTCGACAGGAATCTCTTCACATCACTAGTAATCGTTGGAAGATGTTATGATTTGGCCACGTCACACGTCTTAACAACCTTTGCAAGACCATCATGCAAGGTACTGTAGAAGGCGGACGTAAGCGGGGACGGCAACGCAGAATCTAGTCAGACAACATCAAAGAATGGAAGGACCTCATGAAAGCCACTGCCAATAGATCATCCTGAATGCGGTTGCCTGTTTCTTCTGCTATTAGGTTCCCCCCGACGATTGAAGCAGTGATTGATTATGATGAGGATTCGGGCGTTCGAGAACCAATGCTTGAGAAAGATCCTCTACTAAGAGCACAAAATCAGTGACTATATAAGGAGCAAAGTCAAAAGTCTCATGGGTCGACAGGAATCTCTTCTCATCACTAGTAATCGTTGGAAGATGTCATGATTTGGCCACGTCACATTTGGCCACGGACGATTGAAGCAGTCAACTGACTGATTATGATGATGATGATGGATATCAGGGGACGCTTGCCATTTCCCAGTCTATAGACATTTTAGGAAATGGATTAGTGGTTACAGTATGGCATAATTTGTTTTTTTTTTTAAATGTTTTCCCCCCATCTATGTGTTAATTAGTAAGACTTACATCACTAAATCATTATTATCCAAAGAAAGAAGAAATGCCTATAATCTAAAAATATTTATGGCTTTAAATAGCCTGGAAAGGGTCGATAAACCGTAGAAAATGAATCAGTCAAGATAATAGTTTCAGTAGAAAATAGTTGATTTAAGCTAAGTATAGCATTAAGAGGCAGAAAAATTTCGTTAAAAAGAAAAAAAAATTGAACTATTTCGTGATATCTACCCTCTTGTATGGCAGCGAATGCTAGATAATCTCGTCACAGATGAAGAGGAGACTGGAAGCAACAGAAATGTGGTTCTACAGAAAGATGCTGAGGATGCCATAGACTGAACATGTGAGCAACGACGTGGTTTTACAGACAATGGAGACAAATAGTAAACTTGACATCAGGAAGAGGCATTTGAAATTTCTGGGTCACGTAATGAGAAAGAGGGGCTTGGAAAATTTGATACTCACAGGACAGACTGAAGAAAAGATGGACAGAGGAAAGCAGTGCATAACATATTTGATGGGCTTGAGTAAATGGATGGTAGAACATGTGTCAGGATGAATAACAAAAAGACAAAATTTATTGAGCTACAAGGAAGATGTGGAAAGCCATGGCCGCCTACGTCTTGAAGGGACACGGCACATAAATGAAGAACTCAAATAAACCATAAATTCATAACAAGAAGCCAAATGTAACTGAGCAGGAGTTTTGTATGTCCTTGCTAATTTCTGCTTGTAAAATTAGCTATTTGGCAACGCTACTCCTCAGGTTCCACTCTCTAAAGTTTGCACCAACAAATCTGATTGAAAGGTTAAACACATTAACCTTTCCAAATTCTCCAGCCCTCTTCAGTCTGAGGTCAAAATCACTGGTCCTGGTTAACAGTATAAATAATAACGGATGAAGAAAATTCTCATTAGACAAGCATCTAGATGGTTCCGACAACAGACCAAGGTATGATTCATATATCGGAGACATCTAAATCAAGCAGTTAATGCCATCGATTATAACCTCGTCCTCCTCCTCGTCTTCCCGTTTTGTGGACTCTACTGAGAATTATGGGACCACAGTTCTCAACAACACCAGGCATTTCTGTTGCGGTTTCCATTACAAATAAGGTTTTATGGGATGAAGTTGCGAGCCAAATGTCCAACCCGTTTTCGTTT
Organism: Acanthosepion esculentum; assembly: GCA_964036315.1. Taxonomy (NCBI): domain Eukaryota; kingdom Metazoa; phylum Mollusca; class Cephalopoda; order Sepiida; family Sepiidae; genus Acanthosepion; species Acanthosepion esculentum. Next base: position 86,056,844 of record OZ038490.1, on the reverse strand, counting down.
ACAGCACCCGGTGTTCCCAAACCCAGCCCCTCATCTAAGTACTGACCGGTCTCGACACTTCTTAACTTCAGCGATTAAAATTATGATTTTATGGTAGGAATTAATGGTTTAAACCCACATCTCTTCGAGATGTAAGCGATCGAGTTTTTTTTGCACAGCTTAATTTAATATCTGTATAACCATCGATTTCTGATTTGTTTAGAAAGTAGTTCAGTTTTTACAAATTGAGATGAAATTGTAGGGAGTTATTTATGCTAGAAGAATATTTTTTATAGGCTGCGTGCAAAAATGATATTTCCTCCATACAATTTCAAATTTTTCTTCAGCAAAGGAACAAGAAGCAATAAACAAATTTGAGAAAAGACAAAAGCAATATTTGGTAAACAAACAACTTTCATTATATTTTTGTAAAAAAGGTTTTTATATAATGGCGTAGATTTTTGAATGAGATCTTGGTTTGTTTAATTAGTGTTGAACTCAATTTATGTGTATGTTTGACTTTAGTTGATGAGTTCAGATGAGAAATGCAGTTTGGTAGAATGTATGAATGAAGTTTCATAAAGTTTTCTCTTAGAAAGTTACTGTTCATTTAAGCAATACATTTACGTAAAAAATGTGTGCAAATTTAGTTCAATGAAGTTGTCTTCCTTTAATTAATATTGTGAGACAATGTTCTCGAAAGATTGGAAAATGTAAAGTTAATTCATTTGCAGGAAATAAGTTCAGGCTTCTGCAAAAAATGAATTGGTGAGTGAGTGAAGATTTCTTAAAGTTTGTTGAATGTTCATAGAAACGTTAAAACTTAAGATGATCTAATGTAGATTCTTATGGCAAGTCGTTCGGAGTCACGATGCTCCCTGGTGAGTGTGAATGAATTTTTCCTATTTACTTTGGGTGGCTCGTAAAAAATAGGCGCCAAATTTAAACTTAGTCACGAGCTGGAAAAATACGTGGATAGCAACGCCCACATGCATTTTTATTGACCATTCAGAACTCGATTTTTTGAAAATGTGTGTGAAGCTTGATTTGTATGTTCGGAAATTTTATTTTGGCGGGTCTTCAGCCCATAAGACTTGAGCGTCTTTTTTATGCAAATTTTTGAAAAGCAAAATTTATATATGTATCTTGTTTTTAATAAATCGTCAGGTTTTATATTGGCGGTGTTTCTATGGCATCAATTTGAGTCTCACCTATACAAAGTTTTATACATCAAATTTTTTTTGTACTAACCGCCTGGCTTCATTATAGCAATTTTTTCATTTAAAGAATACATGTTAGTAACTTCTTGTTTATGCAAAACAATGCACCCGAAAAGAGTGTAATAAACAAACTTAGTCTCTTGCCTTGTTTTTTATCTTTCCTTTAATTATTTTTATATAATTTTACTATGTTTTCATTTTTATTGTTTTAACATTATTGTAATTTTGACGCTCCTATTCCAGGTTCCGCTTCAATAACCGCTATCCTACCCACGCGTATGTATTTATAAATGAAAGCTAATGAAATCCTATTTCTGCATCTTCAGTAGAAGAGTCTACTATACAGAGATGGGACCATCCTTATGTGAAAGAGAAGGAATCGTGCGATGTTAGCTTGTCGCAGTTAGCTCCTCCTCATTTCCTTAACCCTTCAACAGGGGTCTCTCTCTCCCACGAGTATAAATACTGGCTGACCTTTCGCCTCTTCCTCTTTTCACGGCTTACGCACACGTGCGGCCAGCTGCCTCGCCTTGGGCCGCTACCTCGCGCGTGAGGCGAGGTATATAAAAAAAAAAAAAAAAACTTTCTCCTTTTCACTTACACCACTATGTGACCTCTCACACAAACTGTGTTTCCCATATTCTGGGAACACGCTAAAAACAATATACGCGTTCGTACGGACACTCAACACACACACAATAACTTCTCCATACAAATACTCTGCAACTTTCCATGTCTTCAATGTATTTGTAATTCGTGTATTAATCTATTTGTTATTAATATATATTTGTTTGCATGCATGTATATCGGTCTTGTTTGTTTCTTTGCCTTCTTTGGACTTCATTAAAGTCCAACATTTCTATGTAGCTGGACCGGCCAGCGGAAATCTTAACCCAGAGATAACTCATCATCTCCTCACATTCACACACCGCACGGTCCACTACAAGCTCAACAAACGAGGGCGAAACATGAACACGGCTCGGCGATTTTACTTTCAGTGTCAATAACCCGCATATATAGATAAAAAAAAACAAATACCCCCATAAAACAAACGATTTTAATAGCTGAAGTATAGGAAGCACTGACCTTGAGCTGAGGTGACAAATTGAAACGTATCTGGGTATTTGGCGACGAAATCTTTGACGATGTCAATTTGTTCTAGACTCTTCTTTACTGCATCTTTGTATTGACTGTCGCAATTGACGTACGTCGACCAAAACTACAAGAAAATAAAGCAAAAAACATTATTGTCTATTTCATTTCTGTTAAATGATTAAACACCAATCATTATTATTAATTTTTGACAACTATTTATCTTCTAATATCAGGAGTGATATCCTTTAGAGATATGAGAATTGGACAGTCTTGGTTGAGGCAGAAAAAAGGATTCAGGCGTTCGAGAACCAATGCTTGAGAAAGATCCTCTACTGGGAACACAAAAAAGTAACAGAGCAAGGTCAAAAGTATTGTGGACCGACAGGAATCTCTTCTCGCCACTATTAATCGTTGGAAGACGTTATGATTTGGCCACGTCACACGGATTAACAGCTTCTCCAAGACCATCATGCAAGGTACTGTAGAAGGCGGACGTAAGCGGGAACGGCAACGCAAAATATGATCAAGCAACATCAACCTTTTGTTTGAAGTAGTGTGGAATGTCAATATTATAATTATGTTATTTTCTCTTCATGTTACATGTGCTATCCATTTTAGTTGTTGCCGATGTTGGTAGTCCTCGAGTGACGTGATTTCTCTTATTTGGTACAGTTCTTTGTGATTCTGTAGCACTTGTCCACAAGGTATGGTTTGGTTTGTTTTACGGCATGTCAACCTCAATGGGTTATTTAACAATTTTTATTGCTGGTAATGTTTTTCTTCAAAAATCTATTTCTGGGAATATTTTTCCTTCAAGAAATCTATAACTGGTCACATTTTTTTTCAAAGACTGTATAACTGTTTTTATTGCTGGTATTTTTAAAAAAGTATTGCTGATAATAATTTTTCCTTCAAAATTATTGCTGGTAATATTTTTTTGATTACAAAGTATTTCTAGTATCAAAACCTATTTTTACATAAGATTGGGTGTTAACTATTTGTCCATAACTGGGACCCTAACAGGTGCTACCACTCCGGGTCAGGGTGGACCTGGGAACACCAGCAATTAAGAGGTGGTTCCACACTCCTCAAAACCTCCTGATCAGAGGCCTTGCTGTTGGACGTAGTTTATCGTCTTACCCAGGACGCAGCTGTAGTTTATCGTCATACCCAGGACGAGCCACAAGGTATGAAGAAGGATGGTTTTTGTTGAGACTTACAGCTTTCATGTACTCAAAGTCATTTTAATCATTGATCCGTGAAAGCGGTTAAGTAGATTATGCGCTGCTTTCTTCTGTCCCTCTTGAATTCAGTATACCCTACGAAATTTTTAAAGGTTTCTTTTCTCATTATGCTCTTTCCGATTTTATGTTTAATTCTCTTTTTGGTTTCATTTTATTTAGACTTTCCTCGTGGCCTACATGTTCCGGTCATGGCATTCTCAGCATCCTTCGGTAGAACCATATCTCTGTTGTCTCAAGAAAAATTTCCAGCCTTCACTCACAAATAGGAGTACTGGTATTACATAGCATTTCTGCACTGTTTCATTTGTTTTTAGCGACATTTCTGTTGCTTAATACTTTGCTTAGCTTTTGGAAGGCATCTTTTGCTATTCTAATGCACCTTCGGATTTCGGTACCACATTTTCCGTCATCTTCCCAGGTATTTCAAATTGTGGATTTTGAAATCTCCAATTCGTATTTCGCATATTATGTTTTGCCACTTGCTGACAACCATACCTACTGTCTTCTTACAACTGATAGTGAAGAAAATTTGAAAAAGGACTGACTTGCTAAGTTTTATTTCCGTGTCCTGCCACCAATACAGTATTATCTACATATCTTACGCTGTTAAGATTGTGTCCATCAACAATAAATCCTGGTAGGATATCCAACTCCCTTAGGATCTTTTTTTATGTGCCATGTCCTTTCAGGACGTAGGCGATCATGGTTCTCAACCTCCATATATCCCTTGCAGTTCCTTCCCTCTGCTTCCTCCCCCAGACCACGTTCTGTCATCTTGCTTAAGCCCTCTAGGTATGTCATGCGTACTTTTCCATTGTCTCTCTTCCCCTCTATTCAACCCATGAGTATCAGATTCTCCAGGACCCCCTTCCTCATTATGTGTCCCAGAAACTTCAGCTGCCTCTTCCTGATATTAAGTATAAGCCTCCTCCTTGTTTGCAACCTCTCTAAGACCTCATCGTTGCTCACATGCTCGGTCCATGATATTCTTAACATTCTTCTGTAGAACCACGAATGTCGCCTCGAGTCTCTTCTTCATCTTTGAGGAAATTGTCCAACATTCGCTGCCGTAAATAAGGACAGATGTCACGTAACAGCTCAGTATTGTTTTCTTTGCTACCAAATGAATCCTCCCGTCTCGCGGTACCTTGCCCAGATTTTAGAATGCGTCATTGGCCATCCCAATACGTCTACGGATCTCAGTGTCGCACTTACCGTCCTCCGTCAAGACGCTTCCCAGATATTTAAACTTCCGCGTGTTCCAAACCTTCAAATCAAATTTCGGGCTCATCCTCTTACCATGCATTCTCCGGATAGGTTCATTATAAAGGTTGAATAAGCAAATAGCTATGTATAAAAAATACATATACACTAATTTCAGACACTCGTAACAAACGACTTGAGAACAATTGGTTGACACAGACACTTCTTGGAGGTACACGAAGCATAAGGAAAGACGTTGGGTTTTTCTTTCTCAATGTTCAATACTATAAAACAGAACCAAGTTTTTATTTACCTTATGAAAATAACTCAGTCTTCCAAACAATTCTCATCCAAAGACGACACAATATATCTACGAAAACAACGAATAGCTATTAACTATCGTTGCGCATTTTTTTTTAGAACTGATAGGTAATGACGATGATAACATCTTACTCCTTCCATAGTATGGTTGTCCAAACGAACATAAAATTGCATGTATTTAGTGTTACCAGATAATTACCCGAAACGTTTTCACTCGAGAAAAAAGCGTATCGAGAGGTTGCGAATTCCTGAGAAAAATATGATCTGATTATTGCATAACGAGGCCTTAATACTAAATACTTTCACATTAAAAAAATATTAAAATTACATCGGAAAATTATTTAAATATGTCTTTATTAAAACATGTTTATTATTGAATAACATTTGATACAGAATGAAAAGTAGAAACATTGAAACCAGAATTTTGAAAAAGTTTTCATTTTAAAAATTTGATTACATCTTTGAAAATCGTCACAAGTATTTGTGGGAATATTTGTTTACATATGCAATTTAATTTAACGAATGAGACAAGATTGCCGAACAGCAATATTTTATTTTTAAAACCATGCATACATACATACATACATACATACATACATACATATCCTATTAATTCTTTAGTAATGTATCAGAAAAACACAATTTACACAGAGATAACAAATTAAAGCCAAATTTATACAATTATTAAAAACATATCTCTAACTACTCCAAACAAATTTTAAACCAAACAAATATACCAGAGTGCTGGGTATTATCGACCAGACTCTCGCTTGCCACAGAAGTCTACAATTACACCCGTGAGTTTCCCTTATATAGCCTATAAGAGAAGAGTGAAAGACTACACACAAACCACAGAGGCTATCCGAAAGCACATCTGACTGCCCGTCCGACTATTAGGCCGTGAAAACACCCTCCTGCGAAAACAGAAAGAGAACAATCTCCACTATGAACGTGACAAGCCCAAACCAATAGCCAACAAGTAGTCAGCTGAGTTAAGCATACTCCTTTTTCACACTCTCATTTCACACCTCGTACATCGTACACTACACTATACAACTTACCAGAGACATTTTCATATCTTGTAAATGAAAATAAATCTTTGGTCATTTCTCCAAACCAGTGTCTAATTTGTTTCTTTACCGCGGATCAGATTTATTTTTAATCTGACATTGATTATTTCATACACGAAGTGCCCATTATAAATATATTTAGGATTGGATTTTTCATTTGCTGCTTAAACATTTTTAATGGATACCCATATTTGAGTAGATGTTCTGTTTTTAGTTATTTATTAAACAATATGTTTATTTTCATTTACCGGTCTGAATATTCCAGAAAGCTTATTAGTTATATATATATATATATATATATATATATATATATATATATATATATATATATATATGTATGTATGTATGTATGTATTACTAGAGTGTGATTTTGAATTTGTTTGTCGAAAGTGCTTTAAGGTCATATCAAAATCAATGTTTCTCGCACGCCCGTAGAGAAAATAAGATTGCAAATAAAAAATAAAATCAACCGTGCGATCGATTGATAAAGTATTTTTTTCATATTACTGTTAACAGAAAGCAGAACAGAATAATATTTTATAAATTATTTGCGTATCTCAGTCATTTTTCCTTGTAAGAAAAGCACAAACAGCAGTTTTATGACTCAACCCATTGAAAATTCTTAGGAAAGGAAGATAACATTTATTAGCAATATCGAAAGTAAATCGATATGACGATTCATATAACAAGTTTCCTTTTAGAAATATGTATTGATATATTTACGCAATATGCCCATTGGTAATGCTCCAATGTAGCAAAAGTTTATGTAAACCAATAAACTTTTTCAAAATTTATTACATTGATTAAGTTACTCTGAATTATTGATGCTTTAAAGTTTAAAACCAATACCATAAAAAATATTGATTGGTCATTGATATTCGTCACATTAATTAAAACAAATACTAGTTGCCTTAAGGGTTACCTAAAGGGAGACAACTTATGGTGTATTGTCAACCAGGAGTAGACGGAGCTGGGTTTATAATTAAGGTATTTATTCATATGTACACAAGGTGATAGGGTTTGACACAAGCTCATTCTTATTGTGGGTAACTATACACGTTCATACGACCGAGGACAAAATTTACTATCCAGTCAAGACGACCACTGTCACACTGGCGCCGGTACCCACCAACTCCCTCTCTTTAGTGCAATAAGCAAGGGACCAGGATTCTCCAAAGGTTAAAGATGAGAACAGATAGTACACTTTGATCTCGGGTAAGATTGTTTTTACAATCGATGAAAAGAGGAATCACATCATAAAATATGTCGAGAAAATGCTCCCAACCCCCCAAACAAACAAACTGATCAGATCGAGGTGAAAAAAATGCAATAGCCCGTAACTTAAGTTGCGAAATGAATTTCCGTATTCCGCGACGTAGAACAGTCTGGTAACATGGAACCTAATTTTATTAAAAAGTGAGATAAATTTCCTCTGCTTTTATACAGTTTCAGGTATCACGTGGTAACCGAGTCACGTGACCACTGTAACTATAAAGGATTAGTAAAACTTTTTGTCCAACAACACAAGATAAGTACACTGACCAACTGTCAATTTTCCACAAATAACGTTATAGAATTTGTTGGTTACCAGATTGAATACGCCCCTGTTATTACCTTATGAAAACAACCAGTATTTTATAATTACTCGTAAGTTTTTTAAAGAAATTTTTATCCCTCATTATTTCTTATTACTATAAACGTTATTTTTAGCAGGAACACAATTTATAACCTGCCTAAATTGAGAAGTCCGACTAAAGAAAAATTCTGCCTACAACAGGAATTGAACATGGTTGTTACTAATTTCGCTGTTTAATAAAATAAAAACGTGGGTAACAACTCAAACAGTGTACCCAGCAAAAATAACGTTTATATTAATAAGAAATAATTACTAATTATTTAGTGTAACCGTACAGTCAAAATTGATGGAAACTGTTAGAAAGGCATCAAAATTCTGTAGGCGACAATTGATGACACACACACACACACAAAAAACAAAACTAAAGATATAACGTTAGAAAGACTGAGGAGAACTATCGTCTTCCCATTCTAAAACAACAACGGTTTTTCTTTTTTAGCGGTTTAACAATCTGAGTCATTGAGATATTTCGATTAAAAAGAAGAGCTTTGATTTTAATACCATGAGAATAAATACAAGAAGACATCAGAAAATGTGAACAAATACATTTTGCTGAACTACAAATACACTTTGCTGAGAACTACAGACTTCAGAAAAACAAGTTCTATTTTTTCAGATTTTGAAGGTGATGCGCCGGTCAAGTCGCTTCTCAAAAATGCTGAGAAAATCGATGAAACAGAATATGACTTGTGAATATATTAGCAATATTTATTCTTACTGAGGAGCATAAAAAAACAATACAAAAAAAAACAAACTTCTGTCAATTTATTAAGTTAAAAATTAAAATATTTCTGATTTTAACTTTATTGTACAAAACTTTTACCGTTTTCTTTGATTATCTTCTGCCATCTTTCTAAAAACTTCATTTTCACCTTTCCAGAAAGTTTAAAGTTTCTCAGAAAACAAACGGGAACAGTATTCCTTAAAAACCAGAATAAGTGGTAAATACAAGGTGGAATAATTATTGAATAAAGCGGAAGAATAAAACTCAAATTATAATTTCTGCCTGGGTAAGAAAAAAAATAAAAAAATAAAACATGATCTGGTATTAACCCGATGGAATATTACGCAATTTTTGTTCACTAATTCTGGACATTTTACATCAAATAGCCTTACTGGAACTAATACTTGAAATCAATTGTTCTCCAGAATGAGCTTAAATTTGAACACTCGCCTCGAATACCTAAACATAATCAAGATTAATGTCTTAATTCAATAAAAAGAAAGATTGACTCAAGGTTTGTTTGTTTTTTTTATTTCCTCTTTCAGTCTAAGAAAAGCCTTAGCAGAAAAATAAGGGTCGTTGTCACAACTCGATTGTTAACGAACTAGTGTCAGAGACAGTTCGAAAGCGAACAGAGCCTCATCTTCAACCTTGAATGCTTCCAAAGTTTTCATGGTATAACGCCCTTCATTGGTCTTAATTCTTAAATTTGCTTTAGCTGCAGACAAAAGACTTCGTAGCATAACTTCCTGCTGTCCATGTCGGCAGAGTATGTAGGTACCTTCACAAAAACGCGATAACTAACGTTTAAAAATCTTTCTTGAAGCTTTTATTTTAGTTCTAATTTCATGCTGAGAGATTAAATTTAATATTTCCAATAAAAAAATACTATGCTGTATTTCAAAACTAATTTAAGTTGATTGGAATTTTTTTTCTTTTAGTTTTCTAAAAATTTTTTTTAATTTAGCGCCATTTTGAGCAAAGTGTTATAAAAATGTAAATCTCTTATTAAAAATACTTCCAAAAGTAGAATATATTTTTCTGAAAATTTATTTGAGGAAGATTAGATGATTTAAAGTATAATTTGATTTGAAACAATGATTATTTTTTTAAGTGTGACACTATTTAGCTATGACAATTGGCTAATTAAATCATAGAAATTAAAAACGGAAAATTCTTAAGGCGAGAAAGAGCTAGATCGAAAGACATACCGAGCGACATTATTTTTTTTAACAAAAGAAAAATGGTTAAAAGATTTTATTTCAATTACAAAGAAAGATATTTTTCTTTTTGCAGAAGACGAAAAATTCGTAAGAGAAGCAGGGCGGTTCTGTCAGAATTAATTAATGCCATGATAAGAGAGTAAACACGGGTAAAAGAATAACAATTTCACCACACACGTAGCAATAATAGAAATTTCGATTTTGACCAGCTGCATGTGGGCGGAGGTGGTCGAAATTGGGTTATCTTGGACACCGACGAAGAAGCCGGCCGTACGAAAACAGATCTTGATATGAAAAAAGGAATCATTGTTTTTGCCTGTTCAAACTGTTCGCGACAGACCTTCGGTCGCCAAGAAGAGGGCATCTGGACAGTTGGGACGAGAAAGACAAAGAGATTAGTCTCCAGGTGGGAGCGACCACCAAGTTAGAAGTTGACTGCGACCATTAATGAGTCGGTAGAGATTCTGCTAAGTGGATTTTGGGTGGCTCAGGATAAGATATGATAAAAAGAATTTTTAATTATGGCAATGTGGACTTCATAAAAATTCTGACCGATAGAAAAGAAAGAAAGAAAAAGGAAGATAATTTTTTTCTCGGGCGAAAATGTAAACTAATGCCAGTCCAACCACACCCACACCGCCAAGAGATCATTGGCTAAGTGGTAGCATGGGTGATAGGCAGAGGTGATTGTATGAGAAAGAAGGAGAAACTTGTTGACGCCCACGAAGAGGTTGGTATGAGATACCAATATGAGAAAGGAAGAGTTTAGGAGGATAATTCTCCTCCGACCTCTCCTCACAGAAGGGGGAGAACCCCTTTAAAACAGAAAGTAATTGACTTCCAAGTGAAGTGATAAATTTTCCTGTCCGAAGACAAAGAGAATCCTTATTGGGGATTTGTAATTATCGAAGAACCCAAACCACGTCCGGCCCCACAACGGGTTTTGGTCGACGTCCATATAAACGAACGTCCCCGGGCGTTCAGTTAGAAAAATTTGCAGTTGAGTAGCGGTTCCAGAGGCAGTTGAGTTCGAGAGACAGCGGGCTCGGAGAATAGCCTCGCAGAAGCTGACCACAAGTTTCTACGCCTTTTCGACTTTAGACTTCTCACCAAGATCGACTTAGATTTTTTAACCAGAAGAAAGTTTTACTGAATATCAACCAGAAGAAAGTTTTACTGAATATCAACCAGAAGAAAGTTTTACTGAATATCAACCAGAAGAAAGTTTTACTGAATATCAACCAGAAGAAAGTTTTACTGAATATCAACTTAAGATATCAGAACTCGCTTAAGAAAAGCAAAAAGTGTCATGAATCCATAGAAGCGGGCTGGGAGAGAGAGACGCACTCCTGTATTCAACTGACAGACATAAAGATAATTCTTATTTCTCAACACATTTGAACCTCTTGAATTTGTATTATTTTTTCTTTTACATACCCTTGTGCGGTATCACCTTCGCCCCGGATTCAGCTTGCACTACGGCCCGACGCCTTATTGATTTCGTCTACCTAAGATCAAATCACAACGTGGGTAGGTTAGACTAGAGATCAAAGCAGTCACTTCGGTGATCAGACGTTGGGGGCAACCTGAGAACGACAAAGTTGATACCGAATCTAACCAGACACAGGGAGGTCAGTGTCACACATTGGGGCAGTGATCGACGCTTAAGTGGTTGTGGGTGTCACACAATTGTTGCTGCGACCGCGACATCGACCGCGACCACCCAGGGGTTAGTGTCACATAAGTTTAAAATATCAGATATTGTATTTTTCAACACAACTGTAGATTGTTTATGTTGACAAATTTTTAACACTTCCGTAACAGCTTAATGACAAATAGATTGTTATCTAATGATGTTCTACGAGGGGTTTAACCTTGAATAATAACTGAGGAATATAACGCGAACGCCTTTTAAGTACTCAGTAATCTTAAAAATTTAAGAAAATATTCTCCTTAATCTTATATTTCATTGACTTTTAGAAAATTGTGGTTCTAAATTTACTATAGTTGTCGCTCTTATTTTCTGATAGTGTTGTATATGGGCGACTGTATCTATAAAGCTCAGCACGTTTTTACATATATAAAAACAATTCAAAATTCTGAAAAAAAATATTCGGGGTGTCAGACAGTAAATATAGATTTTACTTAATAACAATCTTAAAGAGAATCACCGCTGAAACGGAATTATAAAAGATTTTAAAATATTACAAATTATTCTAATTAAAATTTAAAAGAAAAAATGAAAACTAATCTTGTAAAAATTCCTTTTTCATCGAAAATTAATTATTTATTAAGACAATATTTTCCCCGTGATATATATTCATAAAAGAAATTAAAACTTGTCTAATTAAATAATGTCCTATTTTTATTACAATTTAAAAAAAAAAAAATTACCCCCCCCCAAAAAAAAATCGGTGATTTAAAATCTCCCAAAGAATTCTCCTTCAACTAATATAGTCTCTAAACATTATCACGTTGAATTTGTGAAATTTTCATAAACTTAAATAATATTTTTATCAAGATTTTCTAGTAAAAAACATTTCTAAAATAATTTCTTTCAATTCTGAATAAGTCATAAAAATTTTATTAAAATCCAACAATTTCATTTTTGTAAGAATTTCCAATTTAATGTGTCTCACCGCAAAAAAGACGCTAAAATTTGATATACTAAAATATAGTAGATCCGCTGACGCAAGAAAAACAAGATTTTTAATCGATTTCGAATCTTCTAAAAAGGAGTAAAAAATTTAAATATTCAAAAAATATTCAAAAATATTTAAATATTCAAAAAATCTTTGATCTTTCCTCTTAATAATAACAAAAAAATGTAGATAAAACTATGTTTTCATTACGTTTGGAAAAAGTTTTCATCATGGTATGCTGACTTTTTAGAGATTTCGTAGAGATAGTGTAATGATTAGCGATCTTGTCTGGAAGTAATTAGTAATGAGTTCGATCTTTATTGAGTGCATCATAATTTGGGCTTTATGCTAAAACTAAGCTTAGTAAGTAACTTAAAGTCCGCACGATTCCGCACAGGACGACATCAGCCAGCCAGTCCTGGAGCTCACAGTACCATACTCGTAGTGTTGTCATATCTTTCTTTCTGTCTTGTTGCAATGTACGGCGAGAGTGCGTCGAGGTTGCGGGGAACCATCTAACCGATTGCTCTCCCAGCAACTACGGGGATTACCTATGACTACGGGCAGAGAGAAGGAAGAGACAAGAGATAACAAAAATAACACTGCTTCGGAAACCACAGGAACAAAAAAATAACCAAGGGACCGACTTCACAAGACACCGTTTATTGCCGACTGCTGGTTTTCCCGTTGCTTTTATTGGAATGAGACATCTTACAAAGACCCGAATCTTGATCGGTTGTAATGAGGCCCGTATCTAGACATGCCAAGTTGCTCCGCTGCTATTGAGAAAACTCCCGGATGTAACTGGCGTTGACAAACATGTCCACACGCGATCCGGGGCCTCTTTTCCGTCTGTACCGACGCGCATTTATCACAGAGATATTAATGCTTGTTAGACCTTAGAGTGTAGAAAATTTATTTTCTTTCTAACCAATATTAGAAAATCCATAATTCCTAACAACAATCTTAAAAATATTTGGAGATTTGACTTCAATCCGAAATTCTGTTTAAAACAAAATTGGAAAAAAAAATGCTTCTTCAATAATAATAAAAAATCCCTCGACTTCTATGCAGTAATTCGATATTTGCAATATAACAATTTTTCGGTCAATGAACCGATAAAATTAATTCGGTGTTTGTTTCTTTACTCTATCCTGCCCGAAGATTTTACATTTAAAGGGAACAGTCTAAATTCTTGAAAAATAATCCATATGCGAGAAGACGAGTAAACAAAAAAGGATGCAAAATATTGCCATCTGAGCAAGATAGATATGAGTGCTATCATGTAACAACTTTTACTATTCACAAAACTACTTTTAAAACTTGTCTAAGTATCTAAATGCATTTACTACTTTGCAGAAAGCTATGATGCATAAAAGACATTCCAAACCCTCAGCCGAAGGATAGTTTAGTTTAGGCTTCTAGTCATTATCTGCATAATTTCTCTTTTTAAATAATTTAATATTTCCATCAGTACCCATGTTGCTTAAATTCTCTCTGCTTGGTATTCAAGTGAAGTGTCTAAAAATAGACACTTCAATGTAAATAAATTAATAGAGTTCTTGAATACAGTGTAAAATAACTAATTTAGTAACTCTTCATTCCCAGAAATTAAACACTAAATTAGTAACACTTTGTTCAATTTTACGATATTTTTTACTTTAAGTTACACTAATTTCAGTCAGGGTGAGACAAGCAGTTTCCCCAGAGAAAACATTTGGCATTCATTGGCTGAACGTTTAGTATTACTGTCAGTCAAAATTTCTAAAAAAATTTTCAGGAAAATAAACTTCTCATGAACACTGCTATCACTCTAGCATTGATGGTAGTTTCCTTCCTAACCTTTTGTTTAAGGTAGTATGGAAAGTCAACATTTTGATTATATCATTATCATTGCCTCCAGTTACATGTACTACCCATTTTCGTTGTTACTGCCGTTAGAAGTCTTCAAGTGAGGTGGTAATTGTCATTTTGTAAATCTCTTTGATATTATGAAGCGTCAGTCTGTAAGCTCTAACGAAGGGTTGTTTCTTTGAAAACCTAAAAGATTGATTCGTTTGAAGCCATTTTTAATCATGGATCCGAGAAAACGGCTATATATAAAGTGCAGTTGCTTGAGATTTATTTCGATTTTGATTAGTTGTTTGTAAGAAAATTTTCGTGGAGATACAAATATCCGTTACCATAGAAACATTTGAGACGTATTAATAACCGTTCTGACAAACTGTGAATGTAGAAGAGGAAATTGCCTTATGGCGTAGTGTCCTTCCTCCCGCCATATATTAAAAATTCGTAACTTTCCACAACAAAATCTATTAAAATTACATAGTGTCTTGATGATTTTTTTTGTATTACAAATATTCAAGATTTGTAATAAATAAAAATTGTAAAAATAAAATTGATTAAATTTTTATAAAACAATTAGGCAGTACTTAAATTAATTGGTTCGTTTGTTAAAAAAAAATTCTAATAATTTTTGTCGATTAGCATTCAATTAAAAAAAAAAAAAATCACCTTTTTTTAAAAATTTAAATGGTGTAAAAGAAATGGAAAATTCACTTTTTTTTGTCGCAAAGACTAACAAGAATAGTCGTTAATGTTGTTAAAAAAAAATCGACCAAAAATATCCAACGCATTTTTACTCTTAAAGGCTACATTAAATTATTTTAACCTAATTTACGATAAGATCGGACAAATTCAATAACACTTGTTTTTAATTATTTTTTTAATAAAGTAAATCGGAAAATGCGAAACAAAATGAATTATTTTTTGTTTTTAATTATTTTTAATAAAGTAAATCTTATTGAAATTTATTTTTTAATAAGTAAATCGACATTCTAAAATATTAAAATAATTAAAAACAAGTGTTTTATTGAATTATTTTTATATGTCAATTTACTACATTAAAAAATAAATTTCTTTACGGTTTATTAAAAATAATTAAGAACAAAAAACTGGTTCATATTTTCCTAATACCTTTTCAAATGCCTTATTTGAAGAAAAATATTCACTAATTAGGGTTTTACTCCTTAATAAATTACATTTATTCGGTTATAAAAAAAGTTTTCCCGACCCTTAGTCGGTGTTGTTGAGTTGTTCCTTCCCGGTACACATACCTCTGATCTGTTTGACTCTAATTATTAATCTATATTTGATTATATTTTTCAGATTTTAAATGTCTCTCGCTGCATATTCAGATCGAAAATGGAGTAGTGCTGCTGAATATGGACAGGAGCTGCCCAATGTTCACTTTCCAGTCTCGATAGAATCCAAGTGTTTCCGCGTCCTTGCGAGTGACGAATTGTTTTCCACTTTACAATCCCTTACTCCTCGCAGACGAAGCGTAGAAGCCACTCGCTGCACTATTGTTATTTCCATGGAAAATGTTCAGACGAATTGCATTCCTTAGTTCTGACCTTCACGACTAAGACCCAACATATGCCACGTACATTGTAGCGGACCCACCCACATTCCCTTTGTATTCCATTGGTAAAATGAAAATTCCACTCGAGCAGTTTCCTTCCTCGAACCGCTGTTTGTAGAATCGACTCCCAACAGGATGTTTCTCTGGTCACTACATTTTTAACCTACTCAAGTTTAGGTTTAACCGCTATCTTCCCCAGGTATCAGCATAAACTATGACTCTTACCCACTACCTAGAGTTGTTCTTGGGCCTTGTACAAGGTGAACATCATTATGAAAAACGTAAAATTTGTTAGCTCAACTGTATAAAGTGATTATGTTTGTTGTGGGCATATTTTAAATGCTTGAAACGCAGTAACATATTCACTGCTGTTTCTTATCTATTCATTTTCATTTAGTCCCAATGTTACCCCGAGTCTGTCTAGTGCGTCACTAATATAATCTCGAAGATGATTCAGAAGAGACTTTAGTTTCCAGCTATGATATTTGTAAAGGGTCATCTCACGCATAGGAGAGAGGGCATTTCTGGTTATATAGAAAAAGCAAAGCTTTTGTACACTTACACTAAAAAGCAACAGGGGAAAAAGGAAAATCTCAAGTCTTTTCAGTCATTGTTCAAACAGCGACCTGAACGCCTTTACAAGTATTCTGAAAAATATTGAGAACTAGAAATCCCCACAATATTTAGTATTTTTGAAGTTATCGCTAACTTTGTCGAGATTTACAAACTCGACGTTTCGTTCAATTTCGCAAATCAATCGATGAAATTTGAATAAACTGTTTGAGAAAATACTTTGGCAAAGACCATACTTTGCGGTTTAATAATTTAATTTAATACGACTTCATGGTAAACAATTTTTTAAGAAAATTTCTTTCCTTTTTAACAGCGAAGAATAAATTCTTTAGATTTCTTACTCTTGAGCATGCAACATAGAACTGTTCATATGTAAATATTTCCTTCTGAAGCCAAATTCCAACTTTTTGATGTCTTTGGTCTTTGCCGAAACGGCAACTAGTTAAGTAAAATAAAAGTACTTAGGAAATGTCTTACGATGGCCATTCTCTCTTTGATGTCAGTGTAGCATTGAGAGAAAGAAGAATGGCGACGTGGTAAATTTATTTTGTATGTTAAATAATAAAACTTAATTTTTTCTCCAACATAAATAAAAATTTATTGTACTAAGCTACGCATTCTGTACTTTGTACCCCCTTACCTGTTTGCACTTATCCCCAAAATTTGGTTTCAATGGGTCAATGTATGGCTCTTTTAGAGGGTGACGGACGGACTAACGAAAATCAGAGAATTATATATATATATATATATATATATATATATATATATATATATATATATATATATGTGTGTGTGTGTGTGTGTGTGTTTATTTAAAGACATTTTTTATATGTTTAACGTTCTTTTTATAGATACAAGTATTTAAGTAAATGCTCTGTTTATAATAAACAGTATTTACTTAAATACTTGTATCTATAAAAAGAACGTTAAACATAAAAAATGTCTTTAAATAAATTGTCGGACTATGTCCAATTCAAAAAAAAATGTATATATATGTTTCTCATTAATGCTCTTTGGGAAAGTATGAATCTATCTCATTCCCTAGTTATGGGTTAGATATAAGGGACGTGGAATTCTAAGAATTGTGATCACTGGTTGCCTCTGACAGTGGCTACATTTGAAAGTTTTTGGTCAAACCTATTTTCTAAAATTGGACTATTTGATCAAACAAATTTATTTTCCAAATTCCATCTTGGTCGGATTAAGAACTTTTCAGTATCCACGTATGTCTGCTATAATGATTACTGAGCATTTATCGATGTGAAATATCAGGAGACTGTGCAATTTATTTATTTATTACTTATCTGATCAGTGACGTATTTATTTTGGGCTTCTCTTTATTAAGAAAAACAAATATTTATACGAAGCAGTTATGCTCTGACTGCTATGGGAGTTAAGAAAATTGTGTTATGCCTTTCTTCTGGCTGGGGAGGCTTACGCATCATGAAAAAAATAAATCAATTTATTTTTTTTATTTTGTTTTAAGCAACGTTTACAATATCTCAGGCGTCAGACAGACAACAAATGATTGTGATGTGGTGATAAATACTTATATATCAAAATCCAAGTATAAACAGAACGAGATAAATAGAAATAAACAGGCTAAAAAGAACAAACTGGAATAAATAAATTTACATATACGTATTCCTCGATTTTCGAAAGTTCGCTTTATGGCATTTCACTTTCAGAGTATAGTTTCCCCGCTACATGAAATGATGTAAACCAGAAAAGCAATTACCATTAATTTACATAGGAAAATTTATTGAGCGTTCCCAAACCAATGCTTCTGTATTTGCCTGTCTCTGTGTTGGAGGGGATTTTTATTGTCTGTTGTGGCTGATGTTGAAGGCTTGAAATACGACAGTACGCCTGACTGCTTAGCCCAGTGTTTCCAAAACCTTTTTCTCCTCTGAGCCGCATTTTCGGAATTAAAATTTGATCGCGCGTCGCAAAAGGGAAGCCTCGGTGAAAAAGTGCAAGCAGCCCTACGGCAAAGGTTCAGAGAGGGGGTTAAAGGGAGACAATCGTGGATTCGAAATCAGAACATTATCATTGATAACTTTCTCCACTAATTTGTGGACCCTAGTTACCATATTCTTTATACTTGATATAATGCAAAAATATCACAGTGATAAAATCGGTCAATAATTATTTATAACTATTTATATTGGGACCCAGGCATACAATTACAAGTAATCTATAATAATATTTTAAATTTTGAAATCATTTTTGGCATATGAATTTTTTTTCAAACATTCTAAATCTTTCTCTTTCCATCATTCCACCTCACCTGCTATCCTCTTCCGCCGCACCGTTTGGGAACCATTGGCATAGCCTCACAATTTCTATCATACAATTCTTTATACACTATTTACATTATTCGGACTATTGTCCTCTTCTTTGTCGCCATATTATATTACAACGTTTCGGCCGTTGTAAGCTCCAGCATTCTTCAGGTGGTTGGAATGTCGAACTGAACCCTTTATTTCGCTGGGGTAGACTGTTCTAGTTCCACGTGCCATGTTTAATGGATATCAGTTATCTCCTGTTAATTCCCCTCACCAAGTTCTCCACTGCCTGTCCTCAAGAACACATGGCACAGTGGATAAAGGCGTTTGTCAGATCCAGTTACAGGACCCAAAGAGTGCGAGTTCAACACCCGGTTAAGGTGGCTTTTGAATGGTATCGTTGGCCCTTCTATTATCGAGTACAGTCATCAGACCGGCATCCCTGAATAATCCATAGCTGTCTATATGAATAAATTTATTGATTTTATCAATATATAAATGCCCATGGGTTCAGAAACTTCTGCCACGTCTAGAGATCTTTGCGGAACGTCAAAGCCACTATCATGGGTTTTTATTTTTTTTACTCATGCCTCTCCACCATGAAATAACACAGAGTTTTCACAGTAGAAAATAACTTCCAATTGGTCTGTTTTAATGGTTACAAATTATTTGGCATAATTCAATGATTCCGTGGGACCTTTTTTCGGTAATAGATGGATGAAAGTCGCAAATCTATTTAATGAGGACTGGGCCATTCTTGTTATTGGTACTGTTGAGTCGGGGGATGCGCTCATTGGTACCTTGCCGCTGGTTGGCCTGCGTGGCTGAGCTCGGCAAATCGCAGTCATTTTGAGTGGTAGCACGGCTGATGGCACC
Organism: Acanthosepion esculentum; assembly: GCA_964036315.1. NCBI lineage: Eukaryota > Metazoa > Mollusca > Cephalopoda > Sepiida > Sepiidae > Acanthosepion > Acanthosepion esculentum. The sequence goes on along the minus strand of OZ038490.1, from coordinate 86,037,326 downwards.
GAGCTGCGTCTTTATTGGGTTGGTGGGGCGAAAGGGGGGTCAGCTGCGGAGGTCTTTTTTGTGGTCCTTTGCCGCGAGGGTGCTTCCCTTTCACAGGATGTGTGCATTTTGTCGCCGATGCCCATTTTGATGGCAGTGTCCTTTGCTTCTTTGTTCGTAGTATCGGCATAGGAATTGGGACCTTTCTTATATATAGGTGGCTTCGGTCGTGGCCTTTCTTTTGTGGCCGCCAGGGCTCGTTGGATATATTTTTGTTGATTTGTCACCCATGACTGGTATCTTTGTGTTTTTGATTTCCTCAAGTTCCGCCATTGACTCTTTTTGGAGACCGCATTTGGTGTTTCTGAACTGCATGTTGTCCATGATGCTTGGAAGGTCTTTCTCGGGAACGGCCAGCTTTTCTGCGGACGGTGATTGCCTTCTAGTTTTGGGGTGAGGTGTGTCATCACTTTCGCGCCCGCCAGTGTATTTGTTTAAGGTGGGCGGGGTCTTTCGTCTCGTTCTGCCTGGGGGGGGGGGACTCGATCTTGTTCTGCAACGCAAATTTGCGGTTGTGCCTATTGGGTGTGGAAATGGTCTTCGGTGAGTCCTTGCATGGTGGCAGGCATCAGCGGTTGGAAAGCGGGGCGGACGAGTATGTCATGCAGCATTTAAAAATAAATTTGATAATTTTTCCCCTCTTTTCCTCACTTATAATTTTATTATTATTTCATTTTTTTCTCCTCTCTCGCCTTCCACTTTCCTAATAATTTTACCCTCTCACTGTTGGTTTTCTGGTATATTGGAATAGCTTTATTTAGCTTCTACATCCTTCCACTTGCCCGAGGAGTCCTTATGGTCGAAATCCGGGTTGGTTGTAATTTTAGCCTTTATAATATATATATATATATATATATATATATATATATATATATAATACTCGACTCTCCCGTCGAATTCAACGTATGAGGGTCAAGCAGATCAGTTCCTAGGAAACTGACAGCCCGACACCATGAGATTTGATTATAGCGGTGAAGGTTTTGTGCAGAACCATCCACACATTTTGAAGGGCCGAATACAGAGACTTGGTGCAAACGACCGACCCTCCGCAGGTTTTGAATTCAAAGTTTCTTCTCCTAGACCAGTTGCCACCCAAGGCTATAGAACCTAGTCTGTCCTGCTATTTACCCAGAGCTGGAGGGAGAAGATGAGGATTCACACCTTTGCCAAGGGTATTAGCACGTAATGGATTCGACTGGAATTCGAACTCGGCTCTCCGATTCCTCAATCGGAGCCGCTATCCATTACTCCAATGAGAATCAAACTGTTTGGCTCGCTCACGTGATCCTAGCTTCTCACCTGGACTCGAGCAGCGGCAATTGTTGTAAGAGAAAAGTTCATAATTCTTCTCAAATCTTCAAGTAAGCCAATAGTTACTCATTAGAGTTTACTTCGTCTAGTACAAAGCCACATTAACGAAGGCGTTCAGTGAGAGTTGAATTTCCGATATTTCATTGCAAGTTATATTCTTTTGTATTTGTCTTCTTTCTTTCGTTTTTTCTTTGAATCCTCGATCGTTTCTATCAAACGAGATTCTTACCGTCACTCTCAGCACCGATGATTACTAACAGTTGATGCAGTGAGTGTCGAATCCAGACTTTTCTAAATGCAGTTACGACAGATCGACATGACGTTGTCCTGTGAACGATACTCGAGTAACGAACGAGGCTCTTCACCAGGAATGTCTTACCGAAATCTTCTCATTCGTTTAGAAATAAATCCGCACTTATATGAAATGCCTCTGTTATATACTCAGTAGAGTACTTTACGGAGATAAACTTCTAACGTCGATAATCTGTCCTCGGAACGAATTAGAGAAATAAAACTGAGAATATTGATGTCGCACTTATGGAGATTGACAAAAGGAATTAAGGCAGCGAATACTGTGGTGGCATTCCGGGATCAGAAAAATAAAGTAAAATAAGAGAGAAGGTTTGAGTAAAGATTACGATTGAGTATAGATTGCTTAAGATCGATAAGAAGAAAAAGTTGAGCAAACGTTGATGAAGAAGAGAGAAAAAAAAGAGTAAAATAGAACAAAGATGATATAATTTTATTAGGAAGAGAAGATGAAGAAATCTGTTGGTAAAGGAAGAAAATAAAAGAGAACGATGGTGAGATCATTTGAGGAGAAAGAGAAGATGTAGAAAACATTGATGAAGAAAGAAAGAAAAGAGAGTAATATAGAACTTAGATGAGATAATTTTAGAAGAAAGAGAAGAAAACATTGAGATAGAATGAACAAATGAATTGGCTCTTTCCTCTTATATATTAACTAACAGCATGGCCCGGCGTTGCCCGTGCTTGATTAAAATATCGTACGACTCATACAGCAATCGCTATCACTTGACTTAAAATATTTTTGCCCTTCCTTGCCTTTAAAGGAGTGCCCTTTGCCGTGCTGATGTTGCTACATGCCTTACTTCTTGCCTATCTCACACTGCGAATTTTTTCTAAGCTCTATACTAAACATTAAATCTGTTACGAAAAAAGAACTAAACAAAATGAACACAAAACGATCAGCTTTAAAAAAGGACTCGTAACTGGAAAAACCGAATGAAAAAAAGAATGTTAAATATTTTTTCACACCCAACCCAGTTCTGCGGAATCAGAATCAACGTTGAGTTTAAGCAAGCGAATGAGCCAATTGGAGTAAAGTGCCATGCAGATTTAAATTTTTCCCACTTGTGACGAATGCAGCTATCTATTTTTTTGCATGCTAGCATGCTACTTAACATTCGTGTCAGTCAGCTGTTGGCTCTCACGCTGGCCAATGGAATCTTCCTGCCTATTCGTGGCAGCCAGCTATAGGCTCTCACTCTGGCCAGTAGAAAATGGCCGCAAGCTACATGAAAACTGCCGTAGAAGTATGAAAAAATCGATTATTTCCACTATCGATGGTAGTTGGGAAATGCAAAGTCGGTCTTGGCTTTCTTGCTAACTTGGAGCATGTGCATGTAAATTTTGGTGCAAATCCGTCGAAAATTGCGGCCGTGCATTCGTTACACACACACACACACACACACACACACACACACACACACACACACACTCCTTTTATAGATAGAGATGAATAGTCCGACCTTTTCTGTGTATTTCTTTGTTTGCAACAGTTGTCCCAATGAAACAAAGACATGCATAGAATTAACAAGTGAATCCTACCCTTTCGCCGTATTCATTAGTGAACAGTGTGGCATTTTCTGTGTATTTCTTTGTTTCTCTGTTTGCAACAGTTGTAGCAGTGAAACAAAGAGATGCAGAGAATTAAAAATGATTCCTGCCTTTTCATCTTATAATATATATTAATGAACAGTGTAACATTTTCTGTGTATTTATTTTTTTGTTTGCAGCTGTTGTCACAGTGAAAGAAAGAGATGCATTTTAAAAAAATCATTTCTCCTCAAGCAAGGCAATAAGGCCACTAGGACGCAAAGCGTTATTGAGTGTTAGAGAATCTGAGAGAAACTAATATTAATAAGATGACAATAAGAGAATAAGGTCCAAGAAGATAACGTTTGACATTGATCTTCAAACATTTAAATGCAAATTTGCCTGGGAATCAAGATGCCGGAAGAAAATTTCACAACCGAGAAGTGCAATAGAAGAAACTGTTAACATAGAACTTACGGTTTCATCTAGCAATTTCAACTGTCAGTTGATGAGACCTTACCGCCAATCTAGTATTACGCTTAAATTCATAAAGTCTAGGTACCATAGAGGAAAGGACAATTATGAAAGTATTTATAGAAAAGACACAGGTAAGTTATGTTACGGCGTTAGGAAAGGGACTGAAGCCGATATGTCAGGTCAGGACCAATAACATTGCAGATTCTTTGGATATTATCAAGAATTTCTAAATATATAGCAGGAGCACGAGATAAGATGTAGCAGCAATATTCAAAACACGGACAAATAGTAGACTTATAAATATGTAAGAGAGTTTCTAGTGATAATATTATGTAGCCCGACATAGTGACCAAACTTTGTTTGCTGCAGACTTAGCCATTGATTCAATATACTTTTTTCCTACTTCATGTGAACTGAAAACGTTAGTTAAAGAAGGTGCATTGAGTCACTCTCCTGAAGGTTAGCATCAGCCATGCTGGTGGAAATTAAAAATCGTTCTCTCAGATGATTAAAAGACAGCAGTTTCGTTTTTGAGTCGTTAAAATTAACAAGCCACTCTTTGTCCCATTTAACAACAGATTGTAGGTCATTTTTGAAAACAACTGCCAATTTGATCTTATCGAACCGATCAGACTTACTATTAAGAGAGGAGTAAATAGTTGTGTCACCAGCATAGATACAGAGTCGAGAATTGATGACATCAAGAATGTCATTTATGAAAATTAGAAACAATGTAGGTCCAAGGATTATGCCATGGGAAACAACAGCATTTGCACAAAAAGATCTAGATGAGTGGCCATTCAAGACAACTTTTATTTCATGCATTGAAGTAACAAATTAATCCTGCCCTTTCGTCTTATAATATATAATAATGAACAGTGACATTTTCTGTTCATTTCTTTGTTTCTCTGTTTGCAACAGTTGTCACAGTGAAAGAAAGAGATGCGGAGAATTAACAACAGAATGTCGCCAATTCGTCTTATATATTAATGGAGAGTTGACATTTTCTGTGTAGAAAAAGCGATCCCCACCCTACGTTATTACTAGCAGGATAGTTCGTTGTGTCGGTCAGAGAGCCACCACCACCACACCTCCGACGAAAGCGCCATTGATATTCTGTGCCGGTAACAATTTTTGGTCAAGAATACACGCCTTTTACGCCTGTCTTCACGTATGTTATTTTCTTTAAATTTCTGTGTTACTATCCTTAAAGTTCTGTTTTAAACCTTATTTTGAGTCAAGTATGTAAGTGTGTGTGTGTGTGTGTGTGTTATATAATGTTTACGGGCTCTTGTACTCTTTACCTGCACAATAATTTAATGTTAATTGTCGATCGAATTATATTTAATGCAAGTTTTTTTCAATGGCGTCGTAACTGACTCGTGTGCATATGCCTAAACACTATGCTCCTGATACTAACTCAAATGGGGTTAGGTGGTGCACATATACCCCCGAGGAACCTTCGTCACCCCACTTCTTCCAATCGGTCTCTTAGTCCTCATGTATATGAGCGAGCTTGCCTTGGTACCCTAGGTCTCTGACCGGTACGATGTTTCTGACGCTAGGAGGAGTTCTGTTGCCCTGACCACTAGGCAGACGAGACATACACTCATGATGATGTGCAGTATCTCCGGGCGAGTCAACCCAGGTTATTTATGCGTGCATCTCCGATGGGTATCTGCTTTACTGCCCGCTAGTCATCCAACAAATCAACCAAAACAAACATGAAAGCAATCCAATTGAAAACGAACAAAACTAGCAAACTCAACCCCAAAAAGTAGACCCCAGTTATACCATGTCTTACACCAATGTCTATGTTCCAATTTTCCAGAAGTGGAACCATTTTCTTCAATCTCAACCTGAACGCCGGTTCCTGTCTGAAACGAGTATCAATGCCTCAATCCCATTGCAGGAGCTCACAATCCTGGGCTACTCACCCATGATAACAAAATACGACCACCTAAATCGCCATGGTCACGGGCTCGGTGCCTATATGAAGAACGGGTTTCCCTGTGGCAGGGACACATACAATGAAGATCCTGATCTCCCGTATGTGTTTCTGCGTGGCACTTATCCATAATACCGCGTTCGTTTTGCCCTGCATCGTCCAAAGGATGAAGGGTCGGTAACCTTCGATCGAATATCAGAGAGGAATGACAATATCCTCACCGAACATCACTCGGCCAATTTTCCCATATGCCGTGACTTCAATGTTCACCACAAAGAGTGGTTAGTCCACTCTAACAAAACCGACGAGGAAAGCAGATATTGCAAAGACTTCTCCATCGCATATGAACTAACTCAGATCATTGAAGAACCCACCCAAGTCCCGGATGCGACGGGACAGCAGGTGAACCTCTTCGGCCTTTTTCTAACAACATGCCATGTCAAATGCTCAGCAAAATTTCTTGCCTCTGTTGGCACATTAGATTATTCCCTACTGTCCAGATTGTCTCCAAATCAATAGTATCCCCTGATTTACCGTTCCATAGAATGATTTTTCGGTAGGCGGAGGCAGACTGGGACAGCTTTCGGTCCTATATGACGGAAGCTCCTCTCCCAACCTTCTCCAAACATGCTGCCTCCAAAAGCCCTGTCCTAATCTCCGAATGGATCCTTTCTGGGACAGAGTTTTTTTTTAAAATTCCAGCAAAAACCAAACAGTCAGCCCTGGTTCACCCCTGAATGCAATGCAGCTATAGCTCACCGGATTGCTACTTCAAAATGTATCTCAAGGAGCGGTGTAGTCTGGCACTCACTTCTTTCAGAACCGCCTGTAATCGCTGTAAGAAAATACGGGAAAACGCGCACTCTGTCCAAGGCAAGGTTGAAAAGAAACAAATTGGATCACGCGAATTCTGGAAGATCACCAACCAAATTATGAACAGAAGTAAAGCGGCTGTGCCCACTGTTATAAATGATCCCGAGGTTATATCATCCTCAACAGACAAAGGCGAAGCTCTTCGCCACGATCTTTGCCTCAAACTCAACGTTAGATGTCATAGACCATTTCCTCCTTAACTTCCCACATATCACCGAGTACAATCTCAGTAATATAATCATTTCAGCAAAAAAAGTATCTCAACTTATCAAAAGCCACGACCCCCAAAAAGCCAATGGCCAAGACAAAATTCCAGTGTAAGAGTATCAGCCCAGAATTATCCTCGATTCTAACAAAGTTATTTAACTGCTGCTTGAAGGAGAAATCCTTCCCAGGTAAGAGGCAAGAACGCGGGCAACCAATCCTCCCCTTCCCAGTATAGAGCCTTTAGTCTTCTCAGCGCCATCAGTAAAATTTTTAATGCCTTAATCAATAAAAAAGTTGTCGAGTACCTATATAGGAACAAACTCTTGTGCAATGAGCAGTATGGGTCTTGATCAGCCCGAGACACTGCTGACTTCCTAACTACCATTACATAGAGAATTAATGAGACCCTGGGTAACACACATACCACAAGGACCATAGCATTAGATATCTCGAAGGCCTTCGATAAGGTGTGGCACAACGGTTTACCACACAAGCTCTTCAGCTATGGAATCACTGGAAGGGTTTTTCTCTATTATAAAATCCTTTCTAACAGCTAGTTATTAACGGCCAGTCTTCAGGGGTAACTTCTCGGCCCACCCCTCTTTTTGGTTTACATAAATTATTTAAGAAGATACTCTGATCATTTGTAAATGTTCATACAGATGATACGACGATATATGCATCTCTTGACGATCAGAGATTGGCAGCTGACTTCTCTTCCTACCTAACACTAACTTCCCAGTGGGGAAAAACTGACTAGTTACATTAAATGCCTCTAAAACCAAACTAGTTACATAACATCACCACCGATCAGACCCCGAATTACCGCCAGTCACGATGGACAGATGTCCCTTCGAATCCATATATACAAACTGTCACTAAAGATGCAGGTATAACGAGCGGCTCCCTCTATTGTTCCAGTATGTACCTGACGCTCGTACTATCCTCTACCTTTATAAGAGCCAGATCAGGCCCCAAATGGAATACTGTTACCATATTTGGGCAGGAGCTTCCCAGACATCACTTTCAATCTCGTTAGAGTTCAAAAGCGTCTCTGAGTCGTTGTGGGAGAAGAATTATTTTCCACATTCCGACCTCTCTCTCTCTCTCTCTCTCTCTCACACACACACAGTCTCTCACTCTCTATCGCTTCTACTATGGAAAATGCTCGGACGGACTACATGACCTGGCTCCACTAAGTCAGGTATTCCCCGCTAGGACCCGCCATACCACTTACATAGTTGCAAATCACCCATATTCGCTCTGTATTTCATAGGCGAGAACTAAGTTCCACCCAAACTGTTTCTTCCCGCGGACAACTACCCTATGGAACAGACTCCCTAGAGGATGTTTCCTCAGTCACTATAATCTTAACCTGTTCAAGTCTCGAGTCAACCGTTGTCTTTCCCTCCTATCCATATAAACTAACTCTTATTGTAACCCTGTACTTCGAGTGGTCCCCGGGCCTTTTACAGCGTGAACCTTACTGTAAAATATTCTCTGCGACAACAGTTGCAAACAAAGAAATGCATAACATTAACACCCGAATGCTGCCCTTTATTGATAATCATGTATATTAATGGCCAAAGTGTTCTTCCCCTGTCTGCAGCTACTGGCACATTAAAGAAAAACTAAATTTACATCAGGCTCATATTCGGATTTGGACCTCCAATCGATGCACCCTTTCTTGAACAGTACAGTAAAATTAACTTGACAATACTAAGTTCATTAGAGTGCACAGATGCTACGCTCTGATCCTAAACAGAATACACAGATACTCTGCTCCGAGATGGAAATGCCGATTCATACGTATAGATTCCTGGCATTTTTATAATGTGCTCATAAAACAAATTGCAAGCTTACGTCTGCGCCATCGCATATCGTTGGGTTGCAGTGAAACCACAATGATCATGTTCTTGCATTTTCCTTTCTGACTCGTCCTGGGTAGGACTAAAAACTACACCCGCGTCCTGGGTAAGACTATAAACTCCGCCCAACAGCAAGGCCTCTGATCAGGAGGTTTTGAGTAGCGTCGAGCCACCTCTTAATTGCTGGCGTTCCCAGGTCCACCCTGACCCGGGGTGGTAGCACTTGTTAGGATCCCAGCTATAGGCAAATAGTTAACACCCAAACTTATGTAAAAATAGTTTTAATACCAGAAATACTTTGTAATAAAAAATAAAAAATTATTACCAGCAATAATTTTTGAAGGAAAAATTATCAGCAGTACTTTAAAAAAATACCAGCAATACAAACAGCTATACATTCTTTGAAAAAAATATGACCAGCTGTAGATTTCTTCAGGGAAAAATATTCCCAGAAATACATTTTTGAAGAAAAACATTACCAGCAACAAAAATTTTGTCGACATTAAATGGCCCATTGAGGTTGATGTACCCTAAAAATAAAACAAAACAAATTTCCTTTCTGACATGGCAAATTCAAAATGTATCTCTGTGAGATTAGGGAAATTTCGTTACATAGTTTTATGTGAAATAAAACTAATACGAGGCAGTGCAGATTTGATTTTTGCTAGGTTTGTTGTGTGATGTCAAATGCATTTTGTACCCCTATTGGATAAAATGAGAAAAAATGGAGACAAGAAGAATGCAAAAAGGAAAAGGAAGATGTGAAACACACACACACATTAATTATTTATATATATATATATATATATATATATATATATATATATATATATATATATATATATATATAAGACGTTTAGCCATCTAGAGTTATTAAACTAAAAAAGAGAACAGATTAAAATCGTTTTGTGTCAAGTCCATTATCTTCCCAACTGAGCAATGGTGAGAGGAAAAATATCATTCAGGCCTTCAGTAATGGTATCAACATTCATACTCTGACTTCCATCTTCAAAGTCCATTCAAGAACCACCAAGAGAACGGTGAATAAGTTTAAAAAAGAGGGAACAGTAGAGAGGAAAACTGGATCAGGTCACAACAGGAATAGGGATCATCGTTTCAACTTAGAGCTAAAGAGATCAATTAGAAAAGAACCAACTCAATTCATAAAATGTTTGGTGCGTGAGAGAGGAAATTCAAAGAGCAGTGAAAAAAAGACATGAAAATGAAATCGTACGTGAGGCCTTCAAGGCACCTTGTTACTCCAGGACAGAAAGTTAGAAGGTTAGAGAGGACGAAAATCATTTTGAATAAGTTGGAAAATGATTCTGGAATAATATATATATATATATTTGAATTTATTTCAATATTTCATGAGCTTCTGATCCTTATCTATGGCTAATTAATGATGAACATGTTATTTTCGTTTATGATCGATTTCATTACAATTCTTCTGTTAAGTTTGGAGAGTAATTATACATTTTTATTGATCAAAGCAGAGTCTAATAATTTTATAAAAACATCGGAAAATTCCACTAAGATATATTTAATCATTTCTAAGGTACAACGGTTCAAAGCTTAATCTAACAATTGGACAATTTTGTTGTTATACCCGGTATATTATATTGTGTATTTGTACAGCAACCCCTCATTTATACACGTTTCATTAAAGACGACTGACAAGGTACTGCGATTAAACTTCTTATCTCTATTTTCTTGTGTTTGTACAAGTGTTTTTTCTGGACACAAAGTGTGTAAAAGTTCTGCATTTCCGAACGCTTTCGGCTTTTCGTTTAACCATTTTCAAGTGCTATTTTTATTTCTGAATAAATGTGTGGGTTTTTATGTATGTGTCTACAGTTATAGGAATGTTTTACGTTCCAAACACGAGGACAAGACACTTTCGATCAAAATTGGTATCTTGCATTGTCCATTGTGCCATCAATGCGTACTATTTTGCCTGTTCAAGCTGCAGCAAAGCACCCCGCAAATCATAATGCTGTCACCGCCGTGTTTAATGGTTGGTATCAAATTCTTCTCTTCAAAAGCCGTATTAGGAGCTCGCCAGATATACCACCTATTGTTCCTACCAAAAATGCTCTAGTTTGGTTTCATCCGACCATAAAGCCTTTTGCAAGAATGTTTCTAGCTTATGAATATGAACTTTGGCATAGTTAAGGCGAGCATGCTTGTGCTATTTCGTAAAGAGTGGCTTTTTCTAGGCATTCTGCAATGAAGATCGACTGTAGATGCACGCATATTGATTCCGACATTAGCCAATGAGCATCGGAGAACCGCCTGGGGGTTGCTGGACTAGATGTATACTTGCTCTTGCTGTTAATGTTCGCGGATGACCAATTCTTGATTGTGATGCTGGCATACCAAAGGTCTTCCATTTATAAATAATTTGTTTCACGGTGGAGAAATGCACTCCATATCGTTTTGATAGCTTTTGTAGCCTTTACCGTCATTACAGGTTTCAACTATGCGATTTTTTAAAGCTTCATTCTTTGCATATATATTTTTTTAGTATCTAACTGTACACTTTTGCATACACAATGAGTTACATTGTTTGACTGCAGTATGCACAGATAACAAAAAAAAATGAACACGTGTCATTTTGATTGCTACATGTGCATAAAAATTATCTGCACTGGCAACCATGTAAAACAAAAAGACAGAGTGTAAATGTTCCCTTACATTTGCACATCTTAAATTCTAATTAATATTTTTATTCCAGTTTGATAAAAAGCTTTGAAAGTGGTTGTAATTCATTTAATAAGAGGTTTTTTCTTAATGGATATATAGTTTAATAAAGATGTGTTGATTATCTGGAAAAAAGATGCAATTATTTTAAATATTATCTTAGGGGTTCACTTTTACGCATCACTATATACAGGGTGTCCATAAAGTTCGTGTGCACTTTAAAAGAATTATAACTTTATTTGTATTTGCGATAGAAATAATTTGTAAAAAGGATTAGAAAGAAGTAAATCTATATTTTTTAAGGTTTTATTGAAATCTTATTTAAGTTTCCACATGTCTTCCATCATTAGCAATACAAAGGGTAATACGATTTTGCAGTTCACGGAAAACATTTGCCAACTGATTTACAGTAATGCCTGAAATTACATTAGTTATTTTAGCTATACTTAAAACTAGGTACATTAAAATTTATAACATTTTTTACAGATTATTTGTATTTGCGATAGAAATAAAGTTATAATTTTTTAAAAGTGCACATGAACTTTATGGACAACCTGTATAAGAGATAATGGATTTTATTCATTAATCCGACATATTATAGTATTATATTTCATCTACCAGCCTGGACATTCGAGAAATCTTATTAAAGAAAATGACGTCGTTGGATCCGGCTCCTCACATATGGGTATCCACTAAAATAACGTTTAAAGTAACACACACACATTTATATATATATATATATATATATATATATATATATATATATATATATATATATAGCTAGATGCAGGTTTTAGGTCTAGGGAATAGAAACAAACATATACAGTAGACACATACACAACATCAATGAAGGTAGATTTTAATCGAATCTATTAAGATGTTTTTTTGTATCGTACGATATACAGTTATATGTGGAGGGAATGAAAAAGAAGAGAGATAAATAAGACAGAGGTAGAGTTGAATAGACGCAGGCTGTCTAAGCCGAAAAGAATTTGGAGGAGGAAAAAAAATCACAGGTTTATGAAAGATTGAAAAGTAATTAAGTACGTGACTTAATTAGTTTGAACGCTTGTGACGACAGACTTTTTCTATTTAAACAAAAATAAATTTACGCTCAAGCACAAAACAGAAAAAAAAATTAAAGTTTAATGATCATATTATAAAACAAATAAAGCCTTTCATGGAAAATACATACAAATATATAGACTTTTCTGGCTATAGATAGAATCCAAATCTTCAAGCAATATAATCGTGAAACAATTTACTGACTTTAAAACCTAGCTTCGACCGTCTCTTTGAAAGTAGTTCCTTGAAGCATATATACAGCGATCTCACAAAGAGCCACTGTGCCCTGGTAACGGCATCCAGTCTTAAAGTATTTGAACCGTTCTACAGATTGGTATCTCTCCGCCAGTTGGCCTCTCTGTTCGGGTTGTATTTACTTTAGATCTTAAAATGTTGTTTGGGCGAGGTTGGTTGAAACGAATTAAGCCACAAGTAAAAGAAAAAAAAAAGTATTATTATTATGCACTCGTTTATATCAGGTATTGGTAGCATGACCCATAAACTGGCGAAACCCATAACAAAACTTTTAACCTCTCTCCTTGGAAAAATCAGCCCATCACATGTAAAAAATCAGACAACCTTGTTGAGAAACTAAGAGGAATAAATATGACTAACAAATTCATGGCAAGTTAAGATATTAAATCCCTTTACACTAAAGTTTCTCTTAACAAATGCTGAAATCATTTAAAAAAACACCTAACACAATAAAAAATAAACCTCTCCCTACCTAACAATTATTTTTATAAACAAAAATTTGGTCTACCAATGGGTTCGCCTCTAAGCGGGGTTTTAGGGTGTATCTTAGAATTTCTTGAATGTGGTCCTGTAGCAAAAAATCTTCCAACTTTGTTTCTTTCCTTGCGAACAATGTGTTCAAATAATTGATATGGTAGCCAAATTTCACAACGAACTAAACAAATCGAAAGTTCAAACTCGAAGATCCAAGGACAGAAAGAAATGTCGAAATCCCGAATCTCTAGTCCAGTGTCACAGATCCAATATACGTAATCGGTCAGAAATCACCAGGCAAGACGATAGACGAAGCAGAAAAAGATCAAAACGACTTCCCCCAATTCGAGAACACCAGCCACTTTTATCGATGGAACAATCTTTTCATTGGTCGACAGGTGGGAGAGTTCACACAATATTAGCATATCCGGGATGCATTTACAACACCTGCGACTGTCTTGTTTCTGTTTTGCTTTCAACACATCGTACAGAACACATGTGCCACTTTTCTCGGTAAGTGACTTTCACTTTTGTCACAGGTCCTTTCCAAAATATTTTACTTAATCAATCAACATATTTCCGATATATTGATGACGCTCTATTAATAGATCCGCGCAAAACTACACGAGTCGAACATACGATAGAATACACTTATGGAACAGAAATAAACAATACTTAACCTTTCCTAGATAGTATGTTATACCGTAATTACAGTAGCTCAAAACTAAGTGCGCATCAGAAATCAACAATTAAAAATGATCTCATAAATTTCTATTCTCACCATAACAACAAAATAATATCCGGAATAATCATCGGATTCTATTTAAGAGCAATCAGAATTTCTATCTCTTAATATTTACACGAAGAGCAGAAATACACTGAAAATACTTTTAAGCTTCTTCAGTACCCTAATTATTTCATGTTCAACACGAAACAAAAGGCTCATATAATATTTAAAAAATAGAAGACTGGAACACACTGAGAGACAACGAATCAAAATATATTGTTCTACCAGACAACTATCATAACTACAATTAAAAATAATTTATTTAAGCTTAACATAAAATTTATTGCAATTACTTCTAAAACAATAAAAATACAAAAGGAAACAACAAGCTAAAACTTGAAGGAGAAATTAACTTTATTTACTTTGTAATAATTGTCACAATAGAATGCATAGTAGAAACCTCAAGGAATTTAAATAAAAGATTACAGGAGTACAACAGTAATCTTTTAAAAAACGACACACTCAATACCTGATTAATACTGTAATGAGTAATCATAGTTTTGATTTACAAAATCCTGCTTTAGTTTAACGAGACGGCAATTGCTTGAGACTAAAATGTATAGAAAGTGCTTTAATCGCTAAATCCTCCACAGTAAATTTTCTCCTAGGTGGTTACAACATTTCACCTTTCTTGGCAGATCTATTATTATCACTATGTGGGAAAAGTAACAAAAGCGATGAAAATATAAACAAAAAGAAGCTAAATGAAATCAGCCAAACTATATACCCAAAGCATATATTTAGAAAAAGAAATTAATATAAATTTACAAAATGTTCAGAAGCCCCTCGCCTTCGTGCGCATGTGTAGTCGCACTAAAATTTTCCGCTTTCTCATAGATTGCCCTAAATTGTTCTTTATATATATATATATATATATATATATATATATATATATATATATATATATATATGTGTGTGTGTGTGTGTGTGTATATGTATGTGTGTGTGTGTGTGTGTGTATATGTATGTGTATGTATGTGAGTGTGTGTATATATATATATACACATACAAACTCTTTTTGTGCCATAACAGTCTTTTCTGTTTATTCACCTTCCGTAACAGGTGTTTCTTCACGGCTATGCGCAACCTTGATCTAATTCGAGTTGTCAGAGTTGACAGTGACACTGGTTGCTGCCAAAAGGAATTAAGTTTAGTTGTCAAATCTGGAGCAGTTTTCCTCCAATTTCTCTCAATAATCAAGTGTTTATCTTCAACAGCAGTTATCATTTTGGGTTCTCCTGCTCTTTTTCTGCCAAGATTTGCGCCAGTTTCTAAATGTCTTTGTAACGAATATTGAACCAGAAGTCTAGAAATTTTCGTTATACGCGAGCAGGACTAAAACCACGCTATCTTATTTCTTGCCATATGTGGCAGCACTATTCTAAGCATGGACGACTGATATGCGAGATAGATTCTGGAGAAAAATTGTCTAGCACGACACAGTGAACCAACTTTTCAGCGATGGATTCAATATAGTATTTCCATTTCATGTCAGCCGAGAGTGTTAGTCAGAGAAGGCGCAACGAGTCAATCTCCTTAAGGTTAGTATCAGCCACACTGATGAAAGACAGAAAGGCGTCTCTCAGATGATTAATAGAAAGCTATTTGGTTTTAGAAGCTTTAAAATTAACAAGTCATTCGTTGCCCCAGTTAACAACAGACTGTGGGTATTTTTTTAAAACAAGCGCCAATTTTACCTTATCGAGCTGATTAGACTATCGAGACAAGAGTAAATGGTTGTGTCATCAGCAAAGATACCAAGTTTAGAGCTGATGCCATCAGAATGGTAGTTAATGAAAATTAAAAACAAATTAGGACCAAGGACCGAGACCTGGGGGACACCTACATTAGCACAGAATGATCTAGAAGAGTGACCGTTCAGAATAACATTCATTTCACGATAAGATAAGATAAGACAAACAGAATCAGTTCAAAAATTTGTCCGGAGGCACCATAACTTTTCAACTTGTGCAGAACAGTATGCCAAACCCTGTCGAACGGTTTCGAGCTGCCCAAAAAGAACAACCCGAGCTTCACCATTCTTTTATGAAGCTTCAAAGACTCTTTCCGCAATAATCGTTAATACATCAGCAGTTGACCAAGAGAAACGAAAGCCATATTGCTTGCCTGAAAAGATCGCCCTGCGTTTTGAGATGCTTAACTAATTCAGCATTGACTACGGTCTCTCGTAGTTTGCCAAAAAGAGGTAGAAGTAGACCGATAGTTGACCCAAGCTTTGTGTATGAAATTGGGCAGATGGAACTCTTAGGGCCGTTGATGGTTGTGCTAGTACGAAGTCACAAGTCATCGTGACCGAGGATTTGAGAGTGCTGGCCTTGTTCAGATTGTTGATCACGTCCTCTCCCAGAAACTAACTGAGGTCTCCTCAGAAACCACAGGTGGGCTTTGTGGATGTTGAACACAATTACGCCTGAGCGAGCGTCTGCAATAGGGATTGGCTAGCTGCCCTAGTAGACGGGTCTCCTGGAATACGAGTGGCCAGCTAATATATATATATATATATATATATATATATATATATATATATATATATAAAGTCAAATGCATTCGAACTGTAAGCAGGAGGAAAAAACTCTAAAAACGACTCATAAATACTAATATACCCTCCACTGATCCAAGTAAAACAAAATTAAATTATATATATGCTATACTAAATTTAATAGAACCACCTTAGTCATCTATAACAAATATTCTCCGCGAACTAGCGTCCTACAAACGACCAACATCGTATATCAATTTAAATGTCCTTTGGGAGATTGCATCTCTGATAAAAATGTTCATATGTATGTTGGTTTTACAACAACGACAATGACTAGAAGGCTTACGTTTCACTTGAACGATTATAATTCAATCTCAGAACATTTAAAGGAACACTCATGTCCACATTCACAGTTTAGACAGATATTAGTGGAAAATACATCAGTGCTTCATCAAGATAAGCAAAATCTTAAAATTCTGGAAGCCCTTTATATAAGAGAATTGCGGCCCCAAAATAAAGTTAACTATGCGTATAAAAACAAAGTTCTTAAATGTTTGTAGCAGCAAAGTGTTATATAAAAAATATTCAATTAAAATACTGCAATTTAAAAAAATCTTTAAATAAAATGGG
This sequence comes from Acanthosepion esculentum, assembly GCA_964036315.1. Lineage (NCBI taxonomy): Eukaryota > Metazoa > Mollusca > Cephalopoda > Sepiida > Sepiidae > Acanthosepion > Acanthosepion esculentum. The sequence goes on along the minus strand of OZ038490.1, from coordinate 86,020,350 downwards.
GCATTTATCAAGGATGTTTAATATATTTTGTTATCAGTTGACAATCCAGAAAAATCCTGATTCATTTATATCCTAGCATTATCGCATGCAAGTGACGTAACTTGTAAAACAATTTTTCATTATCTGCAAGGGATATATATATATATATATATATATATATATATATATATATACACATACATACATACATACATACATACATACATACATCTCACCCACACAAGACAGACATGCTTACGGAGGTGCTGAGGCCTCACACTTTTACACACAGCCACACGAATATACACACTTACACACATCATACTCATTCACTCCCTAAGAACCAAATAACACACACACACACACACTTAACAGAGACACATCCCCTTTCCAGGAACCAATAAAACTGTCAAAATTACCAAGGAAATTCAGAGCAGCATAAATCCATCCAGTTCTTATCTCAAATAACGTAAAAGAGACAGTTTGACCAACACAAGGACTGACCAAAATTCATGTTAAAAAAAAATAAGAAAATAAAAAAAAACAAAAAACAAATGAAAACTACAGACAAAAATTCATTTTCTTTATCAAGACATTCATTTCTGTAGTTCACTGTTACCAGCAAGCAGAAAATCTTTTTCTCCTGATGATGGCCATGTTGGCCGAAACTAGTTGCGGAATCTAAATGAAATAATAAAAACATACAACCCAGTATAAAAATATACAACCCAGTGTGTCTGAAGATTTTAATTTTTTAATATTTGTTATTGTTCATATATATATATAATTTGAAAAAGGATTCATCCGTTAGGGATATGTAACTACAGATTATATTTTTAATGTCATTTTTATGTTAGGATACATCTGGTTGCAACAGAATAAGTTATTTATTATTATTTATTTCTGTATCAGGATTGTTGTTTCTTTAAAGTTTATTGTATTTGCTTTGGTCTAGGAAACTACCATTAATAAACGTTTTATCATTTTTTAATGTTACTCAATTCTTTATATATTTTCTTGAGGAATATAACGTGAGTGACGTTTTTATATAATTTTTATTTATTCAGTAATCTTTAAAATTTATGAAAATATTATCCGTAATCTAATGTTTCATTGAATTTTAGGTACTTTGATTTCACATTTACTATAGTTATCAGTTTTATTTTCTGTTAATGTCACGTATGGACGTCAGTATTTACAAATATCGGCACGTTCAGTCACACACACAAATTCTTTTTAAAATATTGGGGGTTGATGTAATCTTTTCTACTTATGATTAATAAATATAGTTTTTACTTAATGACAATATCAACTAACCGGTACAAATTAATACAGAAATTTCAAAGATTTATATCTATGAATTTTTTAATTAAAAAAATAAACAATTCTTGTAAAAATTAATTATTCATCGAATTTTTTCTTCTCAACGCAATAGTGTCGATAGTATATATTATTCATAAAATCGCTTAAAAGCTTTTCCAGTTGCATGTCTTTTTTTATTGCATTATCGTCGCTAATAGATATTGAATTGTGTCTCTTCGCGTCCTCCAAAGCTTGCCTGACTTTTTTGACCAACCTCATGAATATTCATGAGCGTTCTTAAATTTAAAATTTTGGAAAACCAATAACATTTTTGCTGTTGTATATAAATACTTGTTACAAAATAAAACCTTTACATCTGAGGACGAAACGTGCAGGCTAAGATAACTTTTGCTTTGTATTTATTTATATTGCCCCCTTTTTACAGATTTCCTATGAAATTCCTACACACACGAAAATATATATATATATATATATAAAAAACACTTAGTATTTGAAATAGTTTAATAAATAAAAAATTAGACCTCTGTGTATTACGTCCGGCCTGGGCTTTCTCAGTAGAAGACAAGTTCGATCCCTGATAGAGAATACATTCCCTTTACTAAGATTTCTTGAATGCATAGGACGATAGACGTAATACACAGTTTAATAAATAAAAATAGGACGGTTATTTCAAATAAGTATCCGCTATAATATCGTTTGAAGTAACATAAAAGTCGTATTAAAGAAATCCATTAATTCTTTATATATGTTCGAGAGGGAGAGGTACATAGTGATAAAGATTATTTACACCACACAATCCCGTTTTTGAAGGCAAGCAGATTTCGTCAATAAAATGTCCATTATTCAGCATTAGATCATTAATAGGAAATAAATGAAACGAAAGTTCAAAGACTTATCTCCCCCACTTTGAGATTTTCATCTTTCTCTGGAAGACCGGATTTAATTCTGCGTAACACGGAGTCGGGAAATAAATCGTTGACCTTTTTATTTATTTACGAGAGAGAGAGAGAGTAGGAGGGTAGAGATCGGAAGTGTAGAAAGTAGAGAGAGAGAAAGATGAAGAGAGGGGAACGTTTCTGTGTGTCTGTCTCCAGTAATGGCACAATATGATTGACTTCTACTACCCAATAAATTTGGTTGTATGCAAATAAAAGCAAAATAATTTGGTCACCTTTTAAAATAGTTTCTTTATTTCATTTCTCCACCCTTCTGTTTAAAATCTTCCGGTTCACAATCCTCCCCGGTCTTTTGAACAGGGGCAGAGGTTTATACCTTGTTTCCTGTTTAGAATTGGGTTTCCGGTTCCTTCTAAAGTCTGTTTCAGCTGTATACTTCTAATGCTCTACAGAATAACCTTCTACCTTGGGTAACTTCTGTGCCTTAAATTGGGTGAATATATTTAAATTATTTAATTCACTTTTTTTTTTTGCTTTCTAATCTGTTCAGGTATTTATTAAGCTTAACTTACTCCGGCATAAGGCCATACATATGGAGTTCTTTTTACTGAACAAACTTTATTTTCGTAGCAGTTTATAATACAAGATTGCCAACTACCACGCCACGCCACACCACAGAGAGATACTCAATTGATCGAGTCATTGGAGACTAAACCGGTTCCTTTATCTGGCTTTTTTTTCTTTTCTTTTTTTTTCTTTTTGGTGAGGAGGGTGACTAGACGCACAGCATGATTAAAAACCTGACGATGAACCTTTTTGTAGTTTCAACTGCCATCTAGCATAATACAGTAAACTCGGCTGCAAACTTTTGTATTCAGTTAGTGTGGTGATGACACGGCATCGTTGGGCGGGGGACTTCCTAGACTGAATTCAACAGCAAGGAGGGACCAAAGCGAGCCTTAACGCTTGGAGGATACTGCCTGTGGTTTGATCTGGAGAGGGATGATCTCCTCCTGGTCTACTTGTCCAAGACACGCGACACATGAATGAATACCTCTTTGGCTTCAACCCATATATGTGGAGCGAACTGTTCAGGTGCTCAACTGCGCAACAACCCTACGACCACACTGATGATGATGATTTATACTGTCCTTCTCCAATCTTACAGATAAAGTAAGATTTAATAGTATTTTATTTTGCCCGTTGCGGACACAACACTTGTCTAACCTTATTGTACCCGCCGATTCCAGACAAGACTCGGCCTTTCAAGCAAACCTTGGGTTCATTGACCGCCTTAACTGCGAGAATCAGTGATACCTCCGTTACTTTGACAAGAGAGGGAGACGACGACAACGATTCTGATCATAGTCACTTTTCGAGAGAGCCGATTATTGATGGCAGGAAATTTATGAAAATCAACTGATCCCCCTTTCAATTAAAAAGCCTCAACATTAAACAACATTTTTTTTTTACTAATGTCCACCCCATACAAGGCCCAGGAGCCACTCAAGGCAGAGGGTTACTGTATGGTGTTGTATTAGTGTAAGAGAGGTCAAGTGAAGTTCTTGTGGTTATGCTAGAAAGATAACTGCTAATTCTAGACATAAACACGTTAAAATTTAATTAGTGAATAACATTTCAGAGTCCTCCAGTTGTTAGAAATATAGTGTGGAAGAAGACTTTAGAAGAAACTGGAAACCCAATCCTAAACAGGAAACAAGGGATAAAACTTTACCCCTGCTCAAAAATTAAATAAAGTTGGATTTGAAGCGTAAATCATGTATCAGAGTGGTTTCATTGCCCTAATTTTAGTTGCTACAATTTACCCCACCATGTTACATTGTGTCTCACTGTCTGCTACTTTTTACTCCACCGGTGAGGGCAAAAAGTAACATTTTACCATTTTCATTTTTCTTTTTCACGTTAAGTCCTTAAATTGAAATGACATCCAGAATAACTCCTCATAAATGTTCATTTAACTCTAATGTTCATGTACAGCTTAACTAGGCGTGTCTGTCTTCATTTATATGCTCGGTATGGTTATTTGAGATGTTACTTTATGTCTAGATTTACCATATATATATATATATATATATATATATATATATGTGTGTGGATACCCATAAAGGTGATTAATATACACATATCCATACTTACACCTACGTGCTTACAAATCGGCGAAAGTGTCTGGTAAGTTCGATTTCAAGTTTCCCCCATCTTATTGTTATAGTCTGCTTCAAATTAAATCTTTCTGATTTACTTCATATGAAAACCTGGCTTACGGCTACATCACCTTCTAATACTAGTGAATGTGTTGGGGTGTAATGGATAATGGCTCGGAATTGTTAAGCGGATGACAGTTTTAATTCTCGTTGCATTCGTTATATTCACTTACGTGCAAATACCACTGGGAGATGTATGACTACACCTCTTTTCACCCAGTTAATTAGTAAGACTTGTATCATTAAAATATTATTATCTTACAATCTAAACATATTTTAAGGCTTTAAATAACCTGCATATTTTTCATAAGCCGTAGAAAATGAAACAATGAACATCAAAACCTGTCGGCCTGATGTAAATGCTACGATTGCAAAAATAAAAATGATCACTGCGCAGGTGATTCGAATATCACATCCGGCTCACAGAACAAATCCCACCGCCAACCAACCAAGTTAAAATACAATCTAAAAGGAACCACTGACGAACGTTATCGCTAAAACAAAAAGCATAACAAGAAAAGACGCTCGAGACACTGAAGATCAGTCGCATACGAATGAGTAGGCTGTCACTGTCGCCACCTGTGACCTTGGTCAACTGACCAGACACAAACGGCAAGACCATGCCCTACCGACTCTCCACGTCATCCAGGTTGCTTCCCTTGCTCACAGAACGAACCTATAAATGCTCATTGGTACCGAGTTCGTTAGGATTTGGTGGCAACGGCAACAAATTTAATTCATATTCCTAAAACCATTCATTCCAGTAGAGTGATTCATTGTGCCTTCTCGGACTAACGTTTTCAGTTGACATGAAGTGGAAAGAGTATATTAAATAAATTGCTTAGTCTGTAGCTAAGAAAATTGATTCACTACGTCGTGCCAGACAATTTTTCTCGTCAGAATCTATCTTCCATATTTATGTCTACCATTTGTCCCGGCTTCAAATATTACTGTCATATCTGGTCCGGTGCTCCTGCTACATATTTAGAGAATTTATTGGTCCTGACCTGGCATCTCGGCTTCAGTTCCTTTCCCATCGCTGTAACAGCTTCCCAGTGTCTTTTCTATAAATACTTTCCTGGTAATTGTTCTAATGAACTTTCCTCTATGGTACCTAGACTTTATGCATCTAAGTGCAGTACTAGATTGGTGGCAAGGTTTTATCTTTTTACAGTTGAAATGAGTAGATGCAAAAGCTCGTATATGCTAACAGTTTCTTTTCTCGCTTGTGGAATTCTCTTCCGGCTTTCTGCTTCCCAGTCAACTTTGATCTTCAAAAATTTAAATGCAGTGTCAATCATTATCTTCTGTCTTCTTAATTCTTATTCTTTTATTGTCCTCTTCTTAATAGTAGTTTTTCTCATTCTTTAACACACAGTAACCTCTTTCGTCCTAGAGGCTTTATTGCCTTGCTTGGGGTGAAATGATCAAAAATATAAAATAATTCCAATATAAGTCATACAGTGTTGCAAGGCGGACTGTCTTACTTAATCCATCGTATAAGGGTACTGCTGTGAAAGATTTTAATGATATTGTGGTCGATGGTACGCAACAAAACACCTTACACATGAATGATCTGACCTCGTGTTTCCCAACAGAATGTTGCCGAAAACAGTGTTTCCCAACTTGAGCACCAGCGCCCCCTAGTAACCTCTGTCATGTTGAAATGGACACTGGGAGTTTTTATTTCATTTTGGGGTCGGGGTGAACATACTCATAGCACGGTGGGCGTTTATCCATTTTGTTTTTCCAAATTTTCAAATTATTTAATATTGGCTGTAAAAGGAAATTTCTGAAAGGTATCTAAAGCTGTGGGAAGCTATCAAAATTTTCTTCATTGCTTTTCCAACTTCCTATTTGGCTGAATGTGGTTCTAACGCAGTTACACAGCTTCTTACGAAACAAAGAAAACGCCTGGACATTACAAAACAAAGACATCTGCGATTATTTGTAAGCAGCATGGAACCTAGAGTAGTAACTTTAGCCATTCAGCACCAAAGTCAATAATCGCATTGAAAACATCGAGATCAAAAAAAGGAACAAACTTTTATTTGATAGTTTAAGATTTTAATCATTGGCATTTACAATGGATATGAAAACTATATCAAAATTAGTTTTACATTAATATCTAAGTGTTATCTTCCTATGAAAAATTAATTAAGTATATTTGAAATTTAATTTGACAGGCGGGCGTTGACGAAGTTTGTGCTCAAAGGGAGCGCTGATTGAAAAGAGGTTGGGAAACTGACCGAAAACATTCCACTATATCTAAAGTCTTGTTTTTCCGATGACACAAACAGATGCCAATGTCTTCAAAGCGAAACACCTACTCTACCGTCTAAAGCGAGACTCCTTGGACCAGTTTCCCCGTTAAGTTGGGTCACTTTTAACCATTGCGGGATCATTGAACATACTTGAGGCGATGAACATGACTTAGTCTAACTGCCCTACGTTAACATGTATGTATGCATAGCTGGCCATTCGTATTCGAGGATACCTGTCTACTAGGGCAGTTTGCCAGTCCCGATTGTAGACGCTTGCTCAGGCACATTTATGTTTGTTCAAAGCCCATCTGTGGTTTATACTGTAACTATTGCAGACTTTAGTTCGAGTTTTGGGGAAATAGCGTGTTATCTAGCGTGATCATCAATTTGAACAAGGCCAGCACGTTCAAGCCCTCGCCCACGATGACTTGTTACTTTGTGCTAGCACAGCTATCGACAGCCCCCAAGAGTCCCGTCTACCCAATTTCACTCACAAGGCTTGGGTCAACCCGTGGTATGGTTTTCCAAAGGTGCCGCATGCTGGGATCGACTCCTCCAGTCCGATAACATCAGGAAGTCTCCTTCTTGCCAAATCGATCATGGTGTGATTCGAACCCGGGTCTCATGGTCAGAATGCGAACGTTCGTTTTAACCAAACGGCTACGTGCCCATAAAAACATAACCATAACATAACCCCATACGGAACAAACATGAATGTATTGTGACGCACTACTGCCTTCATTAAATTTCTCTGGATTTTCTGCCACAGCAACTCTTCTGTTGACTCATAATCGACTTCCGGCATCTCTAAAAATTGACCACCCAATTCTTTTGCCTTAGGTCTTTTATCAAATTCACAAAATCTTACTTCTTGACAATGACTGCAACATCCAACATAATATTTGAAGTACTCTAAACCGGCTTACCTCTAACAATGACTAGCACAGATGTTACGAAACGGTAGCTCTAATTCTTGCTACTGAATAAATATCTTGAGTGCCTCTTATTTGATTAAAACATTTCTCTCCGTAAAATGTTTAAAAAAAAAAACAATATTAAAATTTATCTAAAATAAAGCATAAATTCGAAACATGTTTTGTCGGTTTTTAGTTAGAATGCGAGATCCATTTAGTATCAATCCAATTTTGGACTTTCTAAATATATTTCCATATTTCTACTGTTGAGAATTTGATTTATTCAGGTATGTCTACGTTGAATTGGTGATATAATTTGTTGCTTTATATGGAGTTATCTCCCTTGCAAATAACGACAGAGAACCCGATTCACGTTTTCCTCGCATCAGCGGTTCATTCGAAAGGGATAAAACCTGAATAATCATAGCTCAATTTTGTTTCAAAAGAAAGAAAAAAAAACATTTCCATGGATAAATCCAATTATTACTGATTGAAATCATGCCAGAAATAGTGAAACCTTGGTTATAGACAGACAATTGGTAAATTATTGATGAGAAAAGTTTAAGATGTTTGTTTTAGCACAATTATTCCGAAAGGAACCGTATATTTTAAAATATTCTGAAGTAAATTCACAAAAAAAAAAAAAAAAAAAAAAAAATCACACATTTTCTGCGGTAATAAAATATATCTACCTGCGAAGGAAAAGCAAACAAACAAACAAGACTGCATTTTAGTGATGACTGCATTTGAGCCCGCATATGTCGGCAACATTTCACTGGCTTTAACTTATCAATGTCTCTCGCGTTTTCTGAACAAATATTTTTGTCGATAAGACAGATGAGTATGTGCAGATTTTTCTGTTGGGACGAAAGAATGGAGCTCATCTAAACATTTGCCATGGCAATAGCGATTGATTAGCCATAGACTTATGACGTTGCGCCCGCGGGAAAAAGACCCCCCCCCCCGCCCAGAAAACTGCCTAAACGATTTTGAACTGTTGAGGCTGGTTATGTGTCTCTGTGAAACAAAATGTATTCCTGAATGGTTGTAAGACTATCTTATTTAAATAAATTACCATTTACAAAGCTTCAGTTTGGCACATCGATATAAGTTGGGGACACACAGTTCACGCGGTCGAAGTACCAAGGAGAAGAGCCCATTAGAACATCTGCTATAAAACATAGAAAAGACAGAGGGGAGGGACGTCACAGCGATGGGAAAATGAAGTAGAGACGCCAGGTCAGGACTGATAACATTACAGACCCTTCTTTGGATTTTGTCGAGAATCTCGAGATATATGACCGGAGCATCAAACCAGATATGACAGCAATATTCAATGCACGTACGAATGATGTGTTTTAATGTGCACGATGGACTGTGACTAGAAAAAAATCTGGCACGACACAGTGAACCAACTTTATATCTGTGATTCTTCCAGGCAATTTTCAAAACTGATTTTGTTATTTTATTATAATGCAGAAAAATCGACGGGACGTAACGGGTATAGAAAAAAACATTAAAGGGTTTCCTTCAAAATTCCTGGAAAGTTATTGAATGCGATGAAGGTCTTAGGAAAGCCAGTAGATACATTGATCGAAATTTCATGACAGAAACACAATATGAATGTATTATAGAAAGAATTGTTTTTGTTTAATAACATAAAATATCAGATACGCTATAAGGACATCCATGTATAACTAATATTTAATTTTCTGTCCGTATTCATGCGTATCGACGCTGGATTACATGTAATATACGATTCTGTATAAACATCTGTCTCCATTAGAAAAAATTAGTTTAAAAATAATGTGTTCCCTCACTACGTCTGAGATTCTTGGATATGAGAGCGAAAGGGAAAAATAGAGTGAAAGAGAGAGCGAAAGGGAAAAATAGAGTGAAAGAGAGAGCGAAAGGGGAAAATAGAGTGAAAGAGAGAACAAGGGGAAAAATAGAGCGAAAGAGAGAGCGAAAGGGAAAAATAGAGCGAAAGAGAGAGCGAAAGGGAAAATTAGAGTGAAAGAGAGAGCGAAAGGGAAAAATAGAGCGAAAGAGAGAGCGAAAGGGGAAAATAGAGTGAAAGAGAGAACAAGGGGAAAAATAGAGCGAAAGAGAGAGCGAAAGGGAAAAATAGAGTGAAAGAGAGAGCGAAAGGGAAAAATAGAGCGAAAGAGAGAGCGAAAGGGAAAAATAGAGCGAAAGAGAGAACAAGGGGAAAAATTGAGTGAAAGAGAGAGCGAAGGGGAAAAATTGAGTGAAAGAGAGAGCGAAGGGGAAAAATAGAGTGAAAGAGAGAGCGAAGGGGAAAAATAGAGTGAAAGAGAGAGCGAAGGGGAAAAATAGAGTGAAAGAGAGAGCGAAGGGGAAAAATAGAGTGAAAGAGAGAGCGAAGGGGAAAAATAGAGTGAAAGAGAGAGCGAAGGGGAAAAATAGAGTGAAAGAGAGAGCGAAGGGGAAAAATAGAGTGAAAGAGAGAACAAGGGGAAAAATAGAGTGAAAGAGAGAGCGAAAAAGGAAAAATAGAGTGAAAGAGAGAACAAGGGGAAAAATAGAGTGAAAGAGAGAACAAGGGGAAAAATAGAGTGAAAGATAGACAAAGAAGTATGAGGCGTGGAGGAAGAAAAAGTAAGAATGCCGACTTTTACAACAATTATTTAGGCTTATAATTTAGAATAATAACATTTATTTACCTAAAATATAATAAATAAACAAATAAATGAATACAGTGCTTTCGAGAAGATAACGTTATATCCAAGGCGACTTTCATCATTTTCGTTCCCGACAACTCATTATTCGAAAATATACATCCGCGCACAGGGCGCATATGGAAGAGCGACACTTATGTCAGATGTCTCACGATTAGCTAATGTATTGAGTTCACTCAATATTCTTCTTTATGTGCCGTGTCCACTCAGGACGTAGGCGATCATGGCTCAACACAACTTCCCTTGTAACTCTTAATAAACTCTATTTCTGTTATTTCTCCTGAGCCTTGTTCTATCATCCATTTACTTTACTCAAGCTCACTAAGTATGTTATGCGTTGTTTTCCTCTGTCCCACTTGCCTTCTTTGTGTCCCCGTGTGTATCAAATTTTCCAAACCCTCCTTCCTCATTATGTGCTCTAGAAACCTTAACTGTCTCTTTGATGTGAAGTATTAGTTTATTTTTGTTTCCATTTTCTCCAAAACTTTGTCATTGCTCACATTTTCGGTCCACGGTATCTTCAGCATCGTTCTGTAGAACAACGTTTCCATTCCTTCATGTCTCGTGTTCATCTTTGAAGAAATCATCCTCCACTTTCTGCCATACTGGAGGACAGATATCGCATAGCTGTTTGATAATTTTCCTTAGTTCTAGCCCTGTGCTATATTAGGTGAAAATTACGTAATTTTGGGGTGAATTATTATCATAGTACAACCTAGCAGAATACGGTATAGATTTTTTTTATGTATCAGAACAATGTTAGGTTATTGAATGAAGTGGGAACAATTCTATGCAATAGGTTTCATCTTCTAAAAAGGCTTAATCGGACTAAGTAATGACCTTGTTGATATATATATATATATATTACATGAATGTATCTGCTTTTTTTTTGTATGAATGATTCATGTAATGTAAATTGAACTGCACCACATACTTGAGATTATATATATATATATATATATATATATATATATATATATATATATATAGCTAGAGAGAGAGAAAACTAGAGAAAGCTAGAGATAGAGAGAGATCGAGAAAGCTAGAGAAAGATCGAGAAAGCTAGAGAAAGCTAGAGATCGAGAAAGCTAGAGAAAGCTAGAGATCGAGAAAGCTAGAGAAAGCTAGAGATCGAGAAAGCTAGAGAAAGCTAGAGATCGAGAAAGCTAGAGAAAGCTAGAGACCGAGAAAGCTAGAGAAAGCTAGAGATCGAGAAAGCTAGAGAAAGCTAGAGATCGAGAAAGCTAGAGATCGAGAAAGCTAGAGATCGAGAAAGCTAGAGAAAGCTAGAGATCGAGAAAGCTAGAGAAAGCTAGAGATCGAGAAAGCTAGAGAAAGAAAGAGATCGAGAAAGCTAGAGAAAGAAAGAGATCGAGAGAGATGAGGATGATACTTTATTTAACATATCGACTTCGAATGGTTATTTAATGACGACAGAATTTTTCTGATAGGTTCATATGAATAGAGTATGTATTCTTTGTAAGGAATCATTTTGTAGATCAGGTTTCATTGACATATTTCATAAAGTGGAATTTTGTCGAGAGTCAAATGTATTGCTGGAAATAATTTTTCCTTCCAAAATAGGTTACAAGTCAATGTAGGTAAGCAGATTTGGTAAACATTTTTTTTTACATATTTTCCTGTAGAGCCCAATTTCTTTAATGACATTTACGATGTTACGTGGATCGCTATTTTCAAATAATATAAAGTTTAAATAAAGTTATCTGATTTGTAGAGATTGATTCAGGTTTGCTGGAAGTTACAGCAATTTAGTAGAATGTCTTTGACAGTATATATTTCCTGGTATAGGACACATATTGGCACTTCCTCATTTTTGAGTAGATGTTGGTGGGTTATGTATTTGTGTCCTATATGGAGTCTGGCTAGAACCATCTCTCTCCTTATCTTTCTGTAACCTGACAGTCTTTCACTGATGATTGGCCGGATGTTGAGAAGTTTGTTTACACAGTTGTTCCATAATTGCTGCCATTTTTCTTTAATGGTCCTGTTTATGCTGGTTCAGAAGTCCGTGTGTGTCACCTTTACATTAAAGGGGACCATGTTCAGCGATTGCTTTGCCGTTTTGTCAGCTTTTCAATTTCCTTGTATGCCAGTATGGCTCAGTAACCAGCATAGGATTATTATAGCATCTTTTTTCCTTATAGCGTCAATCCTATTTAATAATTTGTTTATTAAGGGGTTTCCATGTTTTTATTCTTCAGAGCTGTGAGTTGGATTCTATAATATCTAAAGCCAAGTGTATGACTGAGCCTTCTGCACTGAGAGACTGGGGCATTGTCAGGCAATCTTTTCTGCATTATGTTGCGAAGGATAGCAGAGCATTCCAACATTCCAGCCATCAGTGTATATATGCTTATGATTTGGGTGCTTATGAATTTCTTCCATGTAATCGGATAAGTTAGAATTAATTTTAGAGTATTTAGTAAGGTTTAGTAAAATCGTAGGATATTTCATTAACTATGGTGTTTTTGTTTTTTTTTTGCTTTGGAGGTTTTAAGAACTAGGGTTGGATTTATTTGTGTTTCGCTGATGAGATTTTTCATGTAAAAGCCAAAAGGTTTGATGGCATTTTCTTTTTTATCAAACAGAAATTTGTATTTAAGGTTGAAGGTACACTGATAGGCAGGGTTAGTTGGGCAGGATTTGGATTTTAGATAATACTGTAATGCCAGTTTTCCACGCCTCAATTTTAACGGTGCCTCAACGTATAAACTTTATATGGGTGATGTTTTGAAGGCACCCAGAGCCAGTCTTAATCCTGAACGGAGTCAAGGGTTTTTAAATAGGATTTCTGAGTCAACCTATATATGAAACATCCGTAGTCCAGTTTAGATCTTATTAGAGCTCTATATAATTTTAAGAGTGATATGCGATCTGCTCCCCACTCGGTGTTAAACACAACCCGTAATAATTGTAATGCTTTGGAGCATTTCTGTTTTATGTATTTTAAGTGGTGGGTGAAGTAAGTTTTTTTTATCGAAAAAGATTCACAGAAACTTATATTGATCAGTCATTTCAATTTCAGTTCACTCAAGTTTAAAGAGTTGGATCATTGTCCATTTTTTTCCGATTGCAGAAATGGATACACTTTGTTTTGGTTGGGGAGAATTTGAAACAGTTTGGTTTAATTCATTTAGACACACTTGCAGTTGTCGTTCTGTCGTGTGCAAATTTTTTGATCTGTAGCAGATCAAAAGGTCATCTACGTAAAATGAGCCATCGACACCTTGATTCAAGCAGTTAACAATGTTAATTTTTATATTAAAAGTGTGACGGACAAGATGCAAACTTGTGGAACTCTTTCTTCTTGGAGTTTTGAGTCTAAGAGTGTTGTTCCAACCCGAACTTCCAAACTTCTATCGGACAAAAAGTTATTTGTCAAATTGGGTAATCTGCCCTTTAATCCCAGATTGTATCGGTCTTTCATTATTCGATGTTTCCATGTTGTCTCATAGACCTTTTCTAAATGAAAGAAAATGGCTATTACGTGTTCTTTTTTTAAATTTTTTTTTTAATAAAAGCCTCTCTAATGAAAGTTTCTAGGCGGACTATGTTGTATATGGTGGCTCTTTTATTTAGGAATCCACTCTGGAAATTGGTAATTAAACTATTAGTTTCATGATATCAGTTCAACCTTTTATTTACTATTCTCTCTAGAGTTTCGCATATGCAAATTGTTAATGTTATGGGTCGGAAGTTTTGGGGGTTTCATTTGTCTTTATCTGGTTTTGGTATAGGGATAAAAATAACTTGTTTCCACCTATTTGGTAGTTTTCTTTTAAACCATATCTCGTTAAAGATGTTTAACAGATATTTTATGGATTTGGGGGGAGTTGTTGAAGAAATTCATAATGAATTTCATCTGGGCCAGTATCTGTACAATGTGATTCACGTATGGCATCTATAAGTTCATTTAGAGTAAAAGGATGGTTGCAATCTGCTTTCTTGTTCGAGTTAAAGTTCTGCTTATTTTTTTCTGCATCATGCCTATCTTTTTGGAATTGCTGTTTGTAGTTTTCGCTAGAGGAATTTCTTTTAAAGGTTTCTGCAAGTAGATTTGCTATATCCTTTTTTGCTTGTTATTTTTATGTTATTTTGCGAAAGGTGATAGATTTTTACCAGCAATTTTCCTTATCATATTCCAGACTTTTTTTGGTTTCGTATTGGAGTTTATTTTATTTACGTAATCTCTCCATGATTTTCATTTAGCTTCTTTAATGGCTGTACGTGCTATTGACCTTTTTTGTTTGAATAGATTTAAATTATGGATTGTAGATTGAGTATTAAATTTTCATAGTGCTTCTTTTTGCAATCTTTATCGTTCCATGGCTTTTGATATTTTTGATTCATTGCTTTTTAGTAAACATTTTCTCGCAATTGCTATTAATGTTTCTGAGAAATATGCAATACATTCTTTGTCGGTAAGTTTTTGACAGCATTGGTTTTTATATTCTCTCCAAGCATTATTATTTGGTGTGGAGGCTGTCATTTCAGATTAGGATCGATACATCCCCCTCAGATGCCATCTGTTGAGTGCCATGTATGTAGTTATATTGAGTATAACTTATTTTTATTTTATCGTTAGATTTTAGGAAAGTTTCTTGAAGACAACCGACAGCGGGAAGTCGATTCGCTATAAGTAGGAGTAGTTTATTTATGTTTTAATTTAGGCCTCGGCAATTCCACTGAATCATCTTTTGCATTAGAGTGTCATGAGTTTTTGCTTGTCCGATTTATGTTTAGTGGGTGAAGTGTCCATAATTTATATGCTCTCGGGTCTATCAGCGTTTTGTTTCTCGTCACGTTTTGTTCTCTGAAGGTCTTTTGTTTCTGCTTATTTGATCTTGTTTCCAGTAGGTTCTTTTTGACCGTTCCCTTGTTTGAGATAGGACAGAGTTTTGTTCATCTGCGGCCATTTCTCTTGGTTCATCAATGATGTACTGGGTTGGGTTATTTCTTTTATGCACCTTTTGATTCTCTTGGGAATGTTTTGAGGGTTCTATTTCTTGAAAGATTTTTGTACTTTGGATTGGGATTTTCGGAGTTAATTGTTTAGTACTTATAGATTCTTTTTTGTTTGAGGTTAACGGGATAGGATTTGTTTTGACTATGGAGAGTTTGGTTTATGTGGGATATACTACATTTTAGTAGTTCTATTAAACTTTAATTCATTTGTTGTAAGATCTTGGCTTCTTATTGCATTGTTCTCTTGGATGTCATTTTGGTGATTTGTTATTTTAGCAATATTTGCATAGGATGTTGAAAGTGAATTAGATTCAACCTGTTTTCTGGCTTCTTGGAACTAGATGTTTTGCGTATGTATTTTTTTCTTATGATTTCCTTTTCCTTTTTCCAGATGTTACACTCTTTAGAGTCTGCTGAGTTTTTTTTTTTTTACAGTTTTGACATAAAGGAGGCCTTTCATAGGGTGACTCTTCATGATCAAACTCACATCTTTGACAGACTGATGCTCTTATACAAAGATTTTAAAGATGACCAAATTTCTGACATTTGTAACATTTACGGAGAGTAGGAATGTATGGCTCTACCTTGTCTATTGGGTATCCTATGTTTATTTCTTTCGGTAGAGTAGATTTATTGAATGTTAATATGTAAGTGTTCGTGTTTATTGATGTGTCATTTCTTTTTAGTTGAAATCTTTTGACGTATGTTACTCCTTGCTTTTTTAGGGTGTCATCATTTTTAATTTCTTCTGGTGAGCAGAGTGGTGGTTCTGGACATTTTATTACTCCCTTAGATGTATTAAGAAATTGGTGGGGGGTAAGCCTTTACTTTGTTTTTGTCTATTTGCTTGATTTTTAGTAAATTTTTTGCATCTTTTTTATTTTTACTTGAATTAGAAATGTGTTTTATTTTTTTTACAGATTTTGGTCCTATCACGGCTGATACAACCTTTTACAACACAAAGGGTGACACTTTTGTTATTTCACCATCTAAGGATTCGATAATTATGAAAGTTGGAAATTTTTTTTTTCTGATATCTCGTTTTCACTTTCTGTTTCGGAATTCTCATGCTGTCTCTTGGTTCGTTTATAAGAGATAGCCATTTAATAATGTTTTTTTGTATCCGCCGTCCGTGTTTCCCACCCAGCTCGGAGTTCCTTCTTAAGGGACGCTATCAAGGGGGAACTAATCCCATTCGCCCTGATCTGTCAGAGCTACACAGACGGTATAGTCGTGATGAAAGTGGATACGAGCACCAGCATTCCTCCACTATATCTACCCAAGTATAGTATGGTGGAGGATTCGCCGTCGTGTCGGAGCCATAGGATCTATCCCAACTAGCCCTTGCCACTTTGAGACTAGCCGATTGGAATCGATTGAGCTATTCCATCCGTCTGTCAATCCCAGGTAGGGACCGAAGTGACGTGTTGTAGACATTCCTGGTTATTTTATACCGGATCAGGAGTCACTCAGTCACCAGGACTGTCCCGGGCATCACGAGTTGTCACCCACGGCAAAGAGGTGGCCTCGTTGAGAGGAATTTGTAGTTTTGGGGAATCGGATTTTGTGAATGCGCGTTTTATATATTGCAATTTGTATTGCTGGTATTTTTTACTATTAAAAACTCATCTCTACACTTTCTTAGCATTCAAACGTCAGTTTGTGGCAAGGGGTGACTACCCATAGCTGTGACCCTAACAGGTGTTACCACCCTGGGTCAGGATAGACCTGGAAACAGCAGCAATTAAGAAGTAGTTCCACGCTCCTCAAAACCTCCCGATTAGAGGCCTTGATGCTGGATGTAGTTGATCGTCATACCGAGGAGGAGGAGGAGGGATATATAGACGGAAATGCCGATTATAATTATGCCTGGACCGATGAGAAACGCTGAAGATGTAGGAACGCTAATGTTAAAAGTTTGCGCTCTTACATCCTCAGCGTTTCCCCCCTCGGGGCATGATCATAACCGATCCACCCTCTAAATGTATATAATTCCACCAGCAAGCACGTTAAACAGAGCAAAGTTCAATTTACCACTTCTTAACGTTTCGAGTACAAAAAGGAAGCTAGCAGATAAAGATTCGAAGAAGTTCCAACGAGAGACGTGCGTTGCTTAAATAGTTTGAATAGAACTTTGCTCTAACAAGACTATATTCCCGTGGCCAAATTGATAGCGGCACGTTATGGTTTTAGGAGTTGTTTCCCCTGATGACAAAAAAGGGGTACAAGTTCGATACATATCGGGAGGCAAGGACGTCCCGATCTAGGCCGGTTGTTATTAATGTTGCTTAAGATGAAAACAGGAAAAGCATATCACTTGAACCCAATAAAAATACAGTTTATAGTAATAAGAAATTATATATATATATATATATATGTTATAAAAATAAATTTTTAAGGTATGCTATATTCAGGGACAAAAGTGCTCAATATCAAAGAGCGTATGCAAATTTAAAACGGACATTGAGGTCAACACTAAGCGGCGACCAACTGTTTCATGCTTCAGCGTAATCTTCTGACCATGTGTGTTGTGCCTTGGCTCGACTATTTATACATGCTGGTAAGTGGTGCATTATGGGTAGTAAGGTTTGTTTTATCCTGACGGTGCATTGGGTGGGCGGTAACGGTTATGTTTCAAAATGCTCTAGAAACTACCGAGTACACAGAATTGCGGATCCGAATTGTTTTAACGTCCCACCCAATAACCGTCAGGCTAATATAAGAAAGCCACATCAGTACCTAGATGGGTAACCACTTGGGAATACCAGGTACTGTAAGCATGAATGTGCGTATGGTGTGATGGTTAAGGGCTCGGAATGAGAAGTTGGAGAGCAGAGTTCGAATTCTAGTCGAGTTTATTACATTCACTTCTGAGCAAATACCCTTTGGAAAAGTATGAATCCATTTTTTCTTGACCCAGCTGTGGGTTATATAGCAAGAGAGACTGTGTTCTATAGCTTTAGTTGACAGTCTAGCGCAAAAAGTAACAGAAGCCTACTGCAGGAATTCCACTACCAAGTCAATCACGAGGAGAAACGACCCCTAAGGAAAGAAAATCAAAAGGAAACATAATCGACCGAGCGTGCATCACGCATGACAGGAAGGAAGGCGAACATTAATGTTTACACACCAGGCAATATGAATAGAAGGAAATCCAAAAATGCGACTTTTTATTTATCATGTTAATCGCAGACTGGATTTTTTAAAGTCGACAATTCAATAGAAACCAAAATCTTGACAATTACGAAAGAGAATCTTCAAGTAGTTAGATTTCACTCTTCTGTGGAAAATTTCAAGAAGCTTCAACTCCGATTACATTCTTTGAATAAATAGGATGAAAAGAGGGAAAACTTTTTAAGATGAAGTAAATAATTCTAAATATTGTATTTAAATGCATCAGTTCGTCACACGTCGGAATAAATTATGACAGAGAGAGATGCAATGTGTGACAACTGAAAAAAAAATATATATAGAGAGAGGCGTGCTTAAATAATGATTGCCACCGACTCAAACCAGAAAGCATTTAATGCACAAATGCTGACATTTAATAGTAAAATAAAAAAAAAAACTCAACATTTCGACTGATATAAAATTTTCTGTCTAATTTGTATGACGTCAAAAAACAAACGTTTGAAAAAAAATTGAAGCTTTCACGATAATTTTTGTGGATTTTATAAAATTAAAATGTTTAAGAACTTTTTAAAGCATCTATTCATCAAAAACGGACACAGCACAAAATAATTTTTTTCCTAAACAAAAGAAGGTAGGAATTTTTGCAAATTTGCTAATAGTTTTTAAAGGAGATATTCTTTGGCTCCTAAAATAAGAAAAAAAAAAAGAAGAAAGACAAGCGACCGGAAAGAAAAGTTGAAAGAGGGATAGAGAAAGAAAATATCATGAGAGGTAGGATAGAAACGTAGAAATATCAGCGAATAGAGGAAACAGTGGGAAGAGATAGTTGCAGGTGGGGGAGTTTGATAGAACCTAAGGAACAAGGGCGACTGAAAAGAGATGAAGAGAGGGTGTGTGCATTAAGGCAGGTTACTTTTTCACTATTTTTGGAATATAAACATGGAACTCAGTATGAACGGTGGCGTTCGATGTGATAAGTAATGACACCAAACATTAGATTCATAGCTCTTACCAACTTTTGAGCATTTAGTTTTAGAGATCGTCTGAAAAAATGTACTGAAATACCTAATTTCCGACGGTTTTTGCTTACAAACTTCAAAATGTTACTAATTCAAAAATAAAACCAAATAAAGTTGATATTCTTTGTATTAGATACATTGAATGAAAAATATATTCAAGCCAGAATTCTAACTAGGAATCACAAGTAAAATATACAATTTCTTACTATATTCGATAAGTAAACATTGTGTAAAAGATTACAAAAAAGCTACTCAATAAATAAGATTTGTTAGATCATAATTATTAAAAACAAAACGTAGGTAAGTGTATATAACACCATAATACTGCTGAGCACAAATTATTAGATAAAATGTTTTAAATTTGTATGGTTTATTGAAAATTGCACTAAACCTACTGCACTATATAATATATTAGATCATAATATAGCTAAATTGTTCAGTATAATTTACCTTTTGAAGTAAATGAAGGTTTTATTTGATGGCACATTGATTTGGTATTAATGTACGTGTGCCTAGCATCTTGTCCATATACAGTTTGTAAAGCTTCAGTAAATTATAAATTTTATAAGACTTCCACTGATTAGCGGAATGAAATTCTAACGCTACGATTTTGAACTTAAAGTCGCTTCTTAAAAAAAAAACAAAAAAAAAACGGTCAAACCCCTTGGATCCAAAATCCACCTGCCCTAGTGTGTATGTGTGAGAGGGAGAGGGGAGCAATAATAGATTGAACAAAGAGAAGAGGGTGAAAAAAGGAAAACAGAGTTTGGCGAATAAGAGCTTAATGCCCTGATTCTGACTTCTGTCAAGATGGATAAGTATTATTCTGCAGATATGTGTGCCAGAGAGGGGGAGATTTTCACAAGTTCCAACTCATTCACTCTTCTGTGTACCGGGTCTCTTCAGAACATTGGCGATCATGGCTCTCCACAATTTCCTCTCCTTTGTAACGCTTAATAAATTCTTTTCGTTATCTCTCCTAAACCCGGTTCTGCCAACCATTTACTCAAGCTCACTAGGTAGGTTATTGTTTTTCTGTCCCTCATGCCGTCAATCTTGATTATCAAATTTTCCAAATCCTCTTTATTATGTGTCTTATAAATTTCAACTGTCTCTTTCGGATGTGAAGTAGGTGTCCTTTTTGTTTCTATTTTCTAAAACTTCATCGTTGCTCACATGTCTGGTCCATAGTATTATCAGCATCCTTCTGTAGAACCATATATCTGTTGCTTCAAGTCTCTGTGATGAGATTGTCCAGTATTCGCTACCATTCAGAGGGACTGATATTACATAACAGTTCAATAATCTTTTCGTTTCGAATGAATATTTCCTGTTTCTTAATATATTGCTTAGCTATTGGAAGGCACCTTTCACTATCCCAATGTGCCATCAAGTTTCAGTGTCACACTTTCTGTCTTCTGTTAAAACCCGTCTGGGATACTTGAACTGTTGTACCTATTTGGTTTTGGTATCTCAATAACAAAACATTTTTATCAAGATACAGTAAAATAGGATAATGCATGAAAAATAGAATCATGCTTTTTTGTGATAAGTGAAGAAAAAAGCCTCCCAGCAAATATAACGAGAAGACACGAATTAGGACAGCAAGACAAAACACCAGAGAAGACACGAATTAAGACAGCAAGACAAAACACCAGAGAAGACACGAATTAAGACAGCAAGACAAAACACCAGAGAAGACACGAATTAAGACAGCAAGACAAAACACCAGAGAAGACACGAATTAAGACAGCAAGACAAAACACCAGAGAAGACACGAATTAAGACAGCAAGACAAAACACCAGAGAAGACACGAATTAAGACAGCAAGACAAAACACCAGAGAAGACACGAATTAAGACAGCAAGACAAAACACCAGAGAAGACACGAATTAAGACAGCAAGACAAAACACCAGAGAAGACACGAATTAAGACAGCAAGACAAAACACCAGAGAAGACACGAATTAAGACAGCAAGACAAAACATCAGAGAAGACACGAATTAAGACAGCAAGACAAAACATCAGAGAAGACACGAATTAGGACAGCAAGACAAAACACCAGAGAAGACACGAATTAGGACAGCAAGACACCACAACAGAGAAGACACGAACTAGGACAGCAAGACAACAACAGAGTAGAACATCCTTGAATAAAATCAGCAGATCAGGTTGATAGCAAACCTAAATGTCACAGGTTTGAGGCTGCTGTATTTTAATGGCGGAGCTGACAAGTTTAAGCCCTGGCTGCAAGCCCTCAACAAAAAGGCCATAACATAAGGGATGACATATGCGGAGCTGGGCGCCCTGGTATTTGATGATACTGAGGGCAAAGCTTCCGACTTCGTGATGCCACTGTTCAAAGAAAACTGACAGATTTCCTGGGTAGAGTTGCAGTCCGCACTTCGTAGCCAATTTAGTAGCCTGGCTGGCCTCACTGGAGTAATGCGAGCACTGACAGGGGTTGAACAGAAGGAAGCAGAGACCGGTGTGGTTGTTGTCCAGGACCGAAACAGCGGAGGTAGTTTCCCCAGATCCAGGACGTAGATCCAATCCGACTTTCCAGTTTCAGCTGGTAGATTATTTTGTCGACTATCAGAAATCCTCTGTTATGGGAAAACATGGCTAGGAGGTGGCCAGTGACTTTGAAGGAGGCATTTGAAGAGGCAAGTGCAAGCGAGAGCATATCGACCCACCTGGGACGATCAGCCATTAAGAATGAGTTAAGAAGAGAGGACCCCGCTACATTGCTGCAGATATACCACGAGTGTGGAAGAAGGGAACATGTCAAGTAAAATTGTCCTATGAAGATATGAAGATTGCGAAAGAGAGGCCCTCACCAGAGAAAGTTTGTCTTTGTTGGATGGAAGCTACATCCTCATCCAGGGACGTTAAGGTTTGGTGTTGTGTTTTATGTGTAATAGAGATGGATATAGGCTTGACTTTCCCACCAATCGAGGGGTGCTTCTGGAAGCAGTGAATTGGGGTAAGCCCAGGTGTAGTAAATGTGGGAGATTGGTACATAGTGGCAGGCAGTCCACGTACGTAGGTAGAGGCTGGGGTGGGAGATGATTACGCTCGCCTATGAAAGAAAAAAAAGACAAAAACTAAGCGTTTACACAAAATTAACTACTAAGGGCAGGGCCCGGAGCCGGAGGAGCCGAGAAGTGATAGGTGGGTTGTTAGACGTGTCTACGTTAAGGGGTTGCCAACGGCAGTGGGTTACAACTAATGTATCATCTTAACTACTAATCATAGTTAATAATAGATTTGAGTACTTAGTTTTGCACGAAAGTAATAGCGTACACAGTGGATAAAAGGAAATATGTCGTTCCATGAAAAGGCGGACCAGATACAAGGATAACACACACACACACACACACACACACACAAAGGAACATGGTTGGTCGGTTCTACCACCGCCCACTATATTCATCAGACCCTGTACCAATCGATTACTACCTTTTACGATCGTTGCAAAACGCTTTGAGGAGGCAAACTTTAATGAAAAGCAGGTTTAAGATTTCGTCGAGAAAGTTTTCGCGGTAAAATCATGGGAATATTAATCGAAAGATATCCAAGTAACAACACATCGCAAACAATAGTGAATATATAATTGAATAAAATGTATTCAATTTATTGAAAGAATAAAGTTGGCAAACTTAAAACGGGAATTATTTACGTCACAACCCAATGGAATGCGGAAAAGTTATTCGTCCAAACGACATCACAACATCTGGCTAAATGAGTAAACATCGGAATTTTCTTTACTGGGAGCGTCTTGGTCGAACAGACAACTTTTCAGCAAGAAACAGTTAATCAGATTAATATAAAGATATAATAAGATCAACGTATTGAGTGTTCGATTATTATCGAGTTAAAATATGTCTTCGTGTGTTTTTTTTTTTTCACTTCAGGTGCAGGCGATCATCACAGTCCACAGCTTCCCTTTTTTTATATCTATGAGTTGCAATAACTTCGAGAAAGATACTGGAGTGATTTCTCGTTGTCTTCTCTTCGACTTTGGTTGCCACTTAAGGCAAAAATTGCAGTTTACCCTACTATTTTAGCCACAGCTAGGAAGAGAAGAGGTTGGTTCGTGCGTTTCCTGTAGGCGTCACTGCAAAGTGAATGCAACAGGCAGCTGAAATTTGAACTCAATCTGCAAATTTTATTTTGCACAAAGTTAACAATTATGCCACCCGCATATCACATGTGGTTGATCACCATCAATTCCATCAGCGGGTTTGATCGTAGGGCAGCTAAGAACCTAACCGGTTACCCCCGCCTATCTGGGTTGGAAGCCGGGGAATTATACATTCATGGGTAGCGTGTCTTAAGCAATTACGCCTGGTGGAACCCATTCCTTTCTAGGTCAAACCACAGTCGATGCCTTTCAACTACTCGCCTTGGTGACAGACACATGGCCGTTGATTGTATCAGGAGAAAACTCCGTCCTGTCCGTTGACAGCTCTCCACTCGGAGTGTGTTCGATACAGCTTACAGATTAACCGTATATTTGAGCTATAGTAAAATAATTATGAAAAGCAAATTATATACCTCAATAATAAAATTTTGTTTTAGTTATTCTATGTAATTACTTTATTATTACTCGAAAATGATAGAAGGAATAGTGTCATTTTTGCAGTATGACTTTCTGGCTAAAGTAGGTTACCAGAAGACTCGTAACACACCATTCAACACTTGCAGTTTCAAGCAATTTCTGCCCTAAAAGAACAAAAACACTGCAGAGACTTTAATCTCTTACTTTACTCCATATTAATCTACGTTATTTTTCTTTGAAAATAGATTCTCATTTTTATGTATAGAACCGTTCATTTCCTTTCTCGGTGTCGACCGATCTTTTATTCCGGTTTCTATTCGTAGTGTAACGATATGCGATTTTGCTAATAAGTGGCAGTGGAAGAATGAACCTTTAATTAGTCATGACAGCTCAAAGTACTTGGGTAGTGGAGCGACAATCCCATCTATCTCCGATCAGATTCGGTCTGAGACGAGTGTGGGCTGGGAGCTGTAATTTTTTTTTCCTTTTGCATTTCCTAAGTTGTCAAAAAGAAGTTTAAGTACCATAAGAGAGGAAACGTTTCGCCAGCTAGCTTCATTCCTCCCCGGTCAGCACGATGGGAAATGAATCCGGTCTGCTACACTTCGCCATCCCCCACTTGCTGAACTCTAGTAGCAGCCATCTCGACCCGATGTTGAAGCACACGAATAAACCAGAATGATTTCTT
This sequence comes from Acanthosepion esculentum, assembly GCA_964036315.1. Taxonomy (NCBI): domain Eukaryota; kingdom Metazoa; phylum Mollusca; class Cephalopoda; order Sepiida; family Sepiidae; genus Acanthosepion; species Acanthosepion esculentum. The sequence goes on along the minus strand of OZ038490.1, from coordinate 85,995,661 downwards.
CAATTGTTTTGTCACCCATGATTTTTTGACAGCAGGTCACTTTCGATCACGCTATTTTTTCCGCATCCAACCATAACGGTTATCTGTGAACCTGAATATAAGATGCAACCCTCCACGTAGCACAGTTAATTAGAAAATTTCATGACGGGATTCTTTCCATAAAGTTTCTGCGTATATACCATGACAAAAGAATAGGTAAATTTCTCATTTAAGAAGGAAAAAACAGCTAAAAAAATACACAGACATTGAAAATTCCTCTCTTTACTGAATTTAAACATTTCTGGACGAAAGTTTATCGGTAAGTTCACATTATCAAAAATAAATTTTATGAAAAAAACTACTTTTTATACTCGTTATTTTAGTTTGTCTAATAAGACATGGAGATTTACTTATATCTGTAATTGGTGTCTTCCAAATATTCCCAATATGTACAGACAACGTAATAGTCGTGTGGGGCATTGATTTTTAGCCATTTTTCATGTTAAGTGATGATAAAATACAAAAACACATCAATTCCATATCATTAAACATGATCTGTTTGCGTCAAATTTTTGTGCGTCGAATATATTTATCGATTTTGTTTTCTTGCCAGTCAGTCTGAAATGATTCACATCAACCAAATGAAGTTTACTATGAAGTTTACTCTGACCGATATCTTTGGATCATTTTCCATTATTATTCTCAAACCTTCATTGATTGGTAGTCTGGAGTGGTTTCGTTCATGGTTTCTTCGTCGGAAATCTGAAGCAAGATTTTGAGGACTAAATCTTACTATTTATATGAAGTATTGTTCTCGAATACAGGTTTTATATTTTCCCCATATTTCGCTATATTGGCGCCCAATTAGAACTCATACAAGCAGAAGTTGCAACACAAGAAACAAAACGAATGTTGAAAGGCTTTGAGCAAACGTGTAATGTTTAAAAGAAAGAAGTTATCACTTTCACAGAATATTCAACAATTATTTAGGGATGAGATCTATTACAAAATGCAATGAAAATGCCAAGCTTAAGTTAACATTGGAAATTTCAATTTGAATAATTCAGTATCAATCTATTGATTCAACGAATATATTTTCAGGGTTTGGCTGAAATTAGTTGAAAGCATCTAGTGTTAGAAATTAATTAATGTATATTGAAGACATCTATTCTATTTAAAAACGTAGATCGTCAAATGAAATTTAACTCTTCCGCTATTTTATTTGCCTTCTTTCACGCAAAATGCCAAAAATGTCATGCAGAAAACAAAATCAGCCATTTAATATTTTGAGAAGATAAAATAATCGTGAATAATAACTGGGTGATTATTTTCTGAAATATATGTATAATTGCCTCGTTTTTTTTTTTTTTGGAGAATCGAAGTCTTTACACTACTTATTCTACACAATATCACTTAATCGAATATTAAAACTCTCTGAAAATTAGTTCGAGATCTTATGACAAGAATGAAAAACCTTCTACAATAATTTTACTGTAAATTTACATTATGTCAGATTTTATTATGCAAGCAACCCGCTGTTCGTCTTAGGTTCCTCGACAAAATCCAGAGACGGATATGCAATGTCGTTGGCCCTGATCTGGCATCTCATTTACAGTCGCTTTCTCACAGAAGTGTCGTCGTCGTCGCCTTCCCCTATTTTTTCTCCAAATACTTTCACGGTAACTGCTCCGACGAGCTATTTTCGTTAGTTCCCAATCTGCATGAATTTAAGCGTACCACTAGGCCGTCATCTCAGTCCCACCCTTTCACTGTCGAAATGGTTAGATATAGCCGTCTCTTCTACTTCAATAGCCTCATGTCTCGCACTTAAAGTCTGTGGAATTCCCTTCCTCTTGCTTCCCTGATAGCTATAATCTGCAACTATTCAAATGCAATGTCAATCGACATCGCCAGATGCCTTGATCTATTCCCCGTCCTTCACTTCATCCTTTTCTCTATTACGCCTCTTTACTTTTACTTTCTGTAAACCCTTGCGTGCTAGTGGCACTCCCGCCTTGCTTGGGGTGCAAAGTTTTTATTCTTTTTAAAAGTCAATGTCTTCAAAATGAAACTGGTAACTAATTGATACTGACAACATTTTCAAGTTTTACTGATATGGTAAACATACTATGAGAAAAGTCAGCTTATACTGTTTCTATTAGAACTGTTTAGTGGTGGGATATTTTGTTATTCAGCTTGAGGGGTTTTGGAGAGATTTCATGCAGTATTCGGACATCGAAGTTATTGCGTTTAAACCGGCTGTTAGGAAAAGAGAAACGGCACAACAACCTTTTATGGGAAATCTTTAACTTTCGTCCCCGCAAAAAAAGAAAGTGTCAAAAGGATGGTTTTTCCCTTGACACCGCTATTATTTTAACTATCTTCACTCCTCAGCAATGTTTATTGTTTTAAAAAGTGATTATTAGAATTGGAATAAAACCTAAACATGCGACGAAAGAATGTTTTTTCCTTAAGAATTTACAACAAAAATATTAAATCACTATTTCTGTATTAGATTATTTAAAAACATGATTTTAGATTTACCGCACCCTAAAAATGTATACAGTTGTATTAAAACTAATGCAATGCAACATTTATCATTTACCAATTTATAAATAAGAAAATATTTTTATTCATAAATTTATAAACATTTAGTAAATTATTAAAATATGTGAACCAACAAAAAGGAAATCCTTTGAGTCGAGCAACATTTTGTTGTAGCAATTTCCTATTGGTCGAGTGTCCTATACTACCAATGTCACGATAGGTACGAAACAAAATTATCATTCATTGGTGGTTCATGCCTTTATTCTGGCCAGCATGATGTCAGTAATAGGAAAATAATTTGGCTTCAACTTAATACGCTCTCTTTTCTAGGCGTATAACTTCTGTACTTTCTAGGGCTGTTTCATTTAATTGTAATTCATTTTAACTACAAAATTATATATATGTAATTCATTTTAACTACAAAATTATATATATGTAATTCATTTTAACTACAAAATTATATATATGTAATTCATTTTAACTACAAAATTATATATATGTAATTCAGTTTAACTACAAAATTATATATATGTAATTCATTTTAACTACAAAATTATATATATATATATATATATATTTCCAAGGGGATAGAATCCAGGTAGAACTCAATGTCAAGGACAGAGTAAGAGTACAATATAAAAGGCTCAAACACTAATATCCGATGGTTATAATTTAAGTTAGTGATATATTTCTTTTTGAATTTGTAGGTCTGATGAATTGGATCGTGATTACGATTCCAATGTAATAAATTATAACCAAGGAATATTAGTGTTTGAGCCTTTTATATTATATATGTTATAAATCTTTTTCATTTCAGATATATAACGTTTACCATGGGCCATAAGGAACAAACTTTGAAAAGTATTAAGAGATTGGAAAATTATTGAGTGGCGGAAACAACATCGGAAATTACGGAAAGATTGGACAGAACAATCATAAAAGAAATTGAAAACATTACCATGATAAAAAATAAATTGGCCCTCAAGATATCAAAGATATCAGAGATTTGAGAAAAGGCGAAGGAAAGTGGATTGATCAATAAGAAAATATTTGAAATATGGTATTGCGAATGTAAACAGAGAAAAACGATGTAGAAAAGGTAGAACATTGGTTAAAAAACATGAAAGCAACTAAAGTACCACCTTTAAAAGCAGCACAAATTGGGTGAAGTAGTACATGAAAACGTATCTCTTAATAATTGTTAGTGATTCATGCTGAATTACATTGAATGAACATCTTGACAGGGCTATGGTGTGAGTCGTTCAGGGAAACCGGTAGTACCGCGATTTTAGAAGACAACAGGTACGTGGTGGTGTAATGGTAATGTTTTCGGCTCGTAAAGTCGGCAGTAAAATTAATGGCCCATTCAGAGTTGAGGATCGTATTAATATAGTTTTGTATGATACATGCCACAACAAAGAAGCTTTAAGTTAAAGATTATATTCATGCAAAAAAAAAAATTCTTTCATTTTCTGCAAAACTGACTATTGCCTACCTTGCCTAAAAAGGTTTCAAAGAAGCAGATGAACTGAATGGCTTCTGACCTCACCAAACTTTTGGTCTAAATGTATAAGAGAATTGAAAATATTCTAGGAAACAATAAAACTGCTGCAAGTAGTGTTAAAGTCGAAAGTTAAAAAAGAAAAGAAAAGAAGAAGAAACTGCAAAAGGGGGGGGGTACATTTACTTCATTAAAACTTTCGATCTCTTGGCCGGCAGAGATCAATTTCAGGCTCTATTTTCCCCTCACTGAACTGAGATGCTCCGTGTAGCCGAGTGGTAAAGCACACCGGATAAAACGCTGGTTTCTCTTACAAAGGCGGGCGCAGATTTGACCCTGCCGGAGAACACATTTTTTTCATAAATATTTCTAGAATGCGCAGGCTGATTGATTTAATACACTGTTTAAAATAAGGATGGGCGTCTATTTCAAATATGATTGTCCACTAAATGGAGTAATAAAAATATCGGATTAAAAATTAATCCATAAGATATATATTTCCTATTTGTCTAAACGTTATTTTTAATATGAACTCAAGTCGACGTTTTGTCTTGTTTTTAAACAGTGTTAATTCTACTGGTCTACGCATTCGAGAGACTTAAGAAAATGTGTTTCGAACCTGCGCCACCCACTTTTTGTAGGGACACCTTACAAAGGGGAATACAAGGAATACAAATGTAATTCACGTTGGTTAAAAAAAAAAAGCAAAAAAAAGCACAAAAAAAAAACATAAAACAAAGAATGTCTACTGAATCATATCTACCCACTAAAAATAATTAAAAGAAAATAAATTTATGAAATATTGTCGGATTATGAATGAAAACCATTAATTCTTTGACTATATATATAAACCTTGCGTCGAACATACGACTGAGGTTTATGTTCAGTACAATCTTCAAGTTTATAATAGTTACGATCGTTAGCATTTTCAGAATTTCTGGGTCTCGTGAAAGCAACTCTATAGTATACTAATTTTACGTTTAATAATTACATAATTAGAATCTTATATTGAGGTATAGATCTGGATTCAAGTGAAAAAAAATAGGGTGGGGGTGATAAAAAAGGAAGAAATGAAATAAAAATTCGAGACGTCGAAATATTTAAGAAAAATTCGTCAAACTTAAGGGATAGCGAATCAAGGGGGGTAACTTTATATAAATAAATTTTAAGTAAAACTGTAATGACTAATTCTAAAAAAAAATATAAAAAATAATATTAAATATTTATAGCTGTAAAAAAAATAAAAATATAAATATAAGAATTAATGTATATAATTATAAAAATGAATATAAAATAAAGGAGAATAAAGTTATAAATATAGAAATAGGAGAAGTAATGGATAGCAGCTCGGATTGAGGAATCGGAGAGCCGGGTTCGAATTCCAGTAGAATTCACTACATTCACTTACGAGCTAACACCCTTGGGAAATGTATGAATACTCTTCTCCCCGACTACGTATAGGTAAATAGCAGGACAGACCGTGTTCTATGGCAACTGGTCTAACGCAGAAAGAAATGGCAACCTACTGCAGGAAAAAATCTGCTTAGTCAGTCATGTATCGAAATATACACGCTTAGTCGATCGTGTATCACACATGGCACATAACTGACTGAATATAGAGACATAAGGGTATATTTATGGAGAAGAAATAAAATTTAAAAATAAAGTTAGTTACCGAATATATATATCAATGAATTAATAGTTCTCATTTTTAATCCGACACTATTTCTTATTAATCTAAACGTTGTGTGTGTGTGTGTGTGTATATATATATATATATATATATATATATATATATTGCCGCAAATCTATC
>OZ038490.1:85982321-85984821 GCA_964036315.1 Acanthosepion esculentum | reverse complement strand
ATATATATATATATAGATATCTAGATATATATATATATATATATAAGATATCTAGATATATATATATATAGATATCTAGATATATATATATATATATATAGATATCTAGATATATATATATATATATATAGATATATATATATATAGATATATATATATAGATATATATATATATATATATATAGATATATATATATATATATATAGATATCTAGATATATATATATATATATAGATATCTAGATATCTAGATATATATATATATATATAGATATCTAGATATCTAGATATATATATAGATATCTAGATATCTAGATATATATATATATAGATATCTAGATATATATATATAGATATCTAGATATATATATAGATATCTAGATATATATATAGATATCTAGATATATATATATCTAGATATATATATATATAGATATCTATATATATATATATATATATAGATATCTATATATATATATATATATATAGATATCTATATATATATATATATATAGATATCTAGATATATATATATATAGATATCTAGATATATATATATATAGATATCTAGATATATATATATATAGATATCTAGATATATATATATATAGATATCTAGATATATATATATATAGATATCTAGATATATATATATATAGATATCTAGATATATATATATATAGATATCTAGATATATATATATATAGATATCTAGATATATATATATATATAGATATCTAGATATATATATATATATAGATATCTAGATATCTAGATATATATATATATAGATATCTAGATATATATATATATAGATATCTAGATATATATATATATAGATATCTAGATATATATATATATAGATATCTAGATATATATATATATAGATATCTAGATATATATATATATAGATATCTAGATATATATATATATAGATATCTAGATATATATATATATAGATATCTAGATATCTAGATATATATATATATAGATATCTAGATATATATAGATATCTAGATATATATAGATATCTAGATATATATAGATATCTAGATATATAGATATCTAGATATATATATATATATAGATATCTAGATATATATAGATATCTAGATATATATATATATAGATATCTAGATATATATAGATATCTAGATATATATAGATATCTAGATATATATATAGATATCTAGATATATATATATAGATATCTAGATATATATATATAGATATCTAGATATATAAATATATATATATACATAGATATCTAGATATATATATATACATAGATATCTAGATATATAAATATACATAGATATCTAGATATATAAATATACATAGATATCTAGATATATAAATATATATATACATATATATATACATAAATATCTAGATATATAAATACATATATACATAGATATCTAGATATATAAATACATATATACATAGATATCTAGATATATAAATACATATATACATAGATATCTAGATATATAAATACATATATACATAGATATCTAGATATATAAATACATATATACATAGATATCTAGATATATAAATACATATATACATAGATATCTAGATATATAAATACATATATACATAGATATCTAGATATATAAATACATATATACATAGATATCTAGATATATAAATACATATATACATAGATATCTAGATATATAAATACATATATACATAGATATCTAGATATATAAATACATATATACATAGATATCTAGATATATAAATACATATATACATAGATATCTAGATATATAAATACATATATACATAGATATCTAGATATATAAATACATATATACATAGATATCTAGATATATAAATACATATATACATAGATATCTAGATATATAAATACATATATACATAGATATCTAGATATATAAATACATATATACATAGATATCTAGATATATAAATACATATATACATAGATATCTAGATATATAAATACATATATACATAGATATCTAGATATATAAATACATATATACATAGATATCTAGATATATAAATACATATATACATAGATATCTAGATATATAAATACATATATACATAGATATCTAGATATATAAATACATATATACATAGATATCTAGATATATAAATACATATATACATAGATATCTAGATATATAAATACATATATACATAGATATCTAGATATATAAATACATATATACATAGATATCTAGATATATAAATACATATATACATAGATATCTAGATATATAAATACATATATACATAGATATCTAGATATATAAATACATATATACATAGATATCTAGATATATAAATACATATATACATAGATATCTAGATATATAAATACATATATACATAGATATCTAGATATATAAATACATATATACATAGATATCTAGATATATAAATACATATATACATAGATATCTAGATATATAAATACATATATACATAGATATCTAGATATATAAATACATATATA
>OZ038490.1:85972356-85977356 GCA_964036315.1 Acanthosepion esculentum | reverse complement strand
GGATACTTTCCTGATCATTACAATTATCCCGTTTCATGTCTACTTTCAACAATCTCGTTCAGTAACCCTCTACCCTGAGTGGCTCTTGGCACTTTCATTGAGCTAAAATCTAAAAAGATCAACCAATCCATATAGAGACCATTACTACATTAGTGAGTTCAGATTTCATTACGATCTTGTGCCAGGCTAACCTAAACTTAGTAAAGACCTACGTAGCAATATGGTCAATTTGATCTGAATAGTAATAATCATTTCAAAATGTTTATAGAATCCAAAGTTTGGATTATAAATAGCATTAATCGACCCTACCCCTTTTCTCTTAATAACTGCAAGAATTTGAATGTTGTCGCATGGTTTTCACAACTTTTCTATCGTTATCCATTCACTACAGAACTGTCAAGTGATATATCTCGTCTATTATGACATTTTATTGGGCCAGGGGAGTCAGTTGACGGTGCTTATCTCCCTCGTCATAAGGCAAAAGTTACGGTTAACGAGATAGCAATAACGATAGTCTCTTGTGACTGAAGTGTCAACCGTCACGACATACCAGACATGAGATCATGTTCAGCATGACTATTTATGGAATAGAGTACAGGAAAAGTTATGTTCCTGCGTTCTTATAAAAAGTGGTAAAAATATACAACTTCTCCCAGAATTCTGCTTACCGCATCAGTTTTCTGAGTATGTCTAAAGTATGAAGACATCTCCTCCCCGAGGTAGGGGTTAGATAGCAGAACTGGAAAATCATTTATCCTCAGAAAGATTGTTAATGCAAAATTCACTGGGATAAAAATTAATTATTAACAAACAAATCAATTTTCAGTTAATAATCATTATGCCAATTTCGAAGTTGTAGATTTATATTCAATTATTCTCGATATTATATTTCTTTGCTTAATATATATATATAAAAAAAAAAAAAAAAAAATCACGTAAAGTGGCCTGAGAGTCCTTGACAGGATTTCACATTTTAAAGTCGAGTTTCTTTCAGAAAGTTGTCAGATAGGGTTGTATTAGTTTACTGCTCACGAGAACCTTATAATAAATTATTTACAATAATCTGACAATAACCTTTCACCAACTTTCGTTTTTTTCTATCCTTTAAGGTAAACGGTTCGATATTGATAAATACAGAAGATAAAATCAATTGCAAGGTTCTAATGAAAACCCGTGTGTGTGTGTGTTCCAAAGCCTATACGTTTCTTCGGTATTGCTATCTGTAAGTGTATTTGTCTGCGTGTGCGTTTTTGAGTTTGTGTATGTATTTTTTTCCGTGTGTATGTGTGTTGAGTATGTGTTCGCAGCTCGACGTGAGCGTGTGGGCGTATGTGTGTGCCTGTGTGTAAATGTTGTCCATATTTAAAATGCCAATAAATAGAAAACAAAGATGTTCAGTATCTTGTCCGACACAAGGCCACAATAATAGGGGGCCGTTTGAAAATAAAACTACAAAACTAATAATGGTATGCGAGACTAACCTGCTAAACAACGCTTTACGGCAGGAGTCTGGGGTTATTTACAAAACTTTACTAATTATTGCGCAAAGCCACACGAGCAGTGCGGCGGGTGGGCATTGAATCAGGCACACAAACAACAGCCTGCGAGATTAGCTTATTGACAATCGCTCTACGGCAGACACTCAAATCAACATTCAGTTGAATTCAATTTCACACACAGCCACAACAGATGAGTGACCAACTAGTTACTTATTAAACTCAACTTTACGAATTTAAGCGCAGTGCTAGATTGGCAGCTAGGTCTTATCTTGAAATTGATAGATGTAACCGTAAGAGCTATGTTAACAGTTTCTTCTCTCGCACTTCTCACTTGTGGAACACTGCTTCTTGCTTTCTCATCGAATTTGATCTTCAAAAATTTAAATGCAATGTCTGTCATCATCTTCTGTCTCCTTGCATTCTGTTCTTTTATTGTTCTCTCTCGTTAATAATGATTTTTCTCGGATTCTTTCACTCTCAGTCACCCCTTGCGTCTTAGTGGCTGTATTACATTGCTTGGGGTGAAATGATTAAAAAAAAATACTCGGCTTCGTCCGCTACCTCGTCACAATAATGTGATCCCAGCTGATTAACGATGCGTCTCTGAATGTATTGATTGATTGATTCGTTTCCTACAGCCAGAAAATGTTTTTACATTGTAAATTTTGTGGGGAGGGGAAATAATGGATTTAGTGATACAAGTCTTACTAATTAACCAATAGCTGGGGAGAGAATAGGTGGATTCATACATTTCCCAGAGGTATAACAATCCCGAGCCGTTATCCCTTATACCAACTGCCCGTCCATGCTTACAGAACCTGGCATTCCCAAGTGGTCACCCATTTAGGTAATGGCCAGGCTCGCCGTTGCTTAACTTCAGTGATCATATGGGAACCGGTGTTTAAACAAGTTGCGTAAGCATATCTGAATTTATTTAAAATATATAATAAAGTACAAAAACAATAGTGTATCAACATCCGCTAACAAAACTAACAGTCTGCGATGCGGTTAGGATGTAGGAATAGAGATGGGGGTAGTGAGAGAGAGAGAGAATTAAGATGGGGGTAGTGAGAGAGAGAGAGAATTAAGATGGGGGTAGTGAGAGAGAGAGAGAATTAAGATGGGGTAGTGAGAGAGAGAATTAAGATGGGGGTAGAGAGAGAGAGAAAAAAATAGGGGGGGGAGAGAGAGAAAAAAATAGGGGAGAGAGAGAGAGAGAAAAAAAGGGGGGAGAGAGAGAGAAAAATAGGGGGAGAGAGAGAGAAAAATAGGGGGAGAGAGAGAGAGAGAAAAATAGGGGGAGAGAGAGAGAGAGAAAAATAGGGGGAGAGAGAGAGAGAGAAAAATAGGGGGAGAGAGAGAGAGAGAAAAATAGGGGGAGAGAGAGAGAGAGAAAAATAGGGGGAGAGAGAGAGAAAAATAGGGGGAGAGAGAGAGAAAAATAGGGGGAGAGAGAGAGAAAAATAGGGGGAGAGAGAGAGAAAAATAGGGGGAGAGAGAGAGAAAAATAGGGGGAGAGAGAGAGAAAAATAGGGGGAGAGAGAGAGAAAAATAGGGGGAGAGAGAGAGAAAAATAGGGGGAGAGAGAGAGAAAAATAGGGGGAGAGAGAGAGAAAAATAGGGGGAGAGAGAGAGAAAAATAGGGAGAGAGAGAGAGAAAAATAGGGAGAGAGAGAGAGAGAAATAGGGGGAGAGAGAGAGAGAAATAGGGGGAGAGAGAGAGAGAAATAGGGGGAGAGAGAGAGAAATAGGGGAGAGAGAGAGAGAAATAGGGGGGAGAGAGAGAAATAGGGGGGAGAGAGAGAAATAGGGGGGAGAGAGAGAAATAGGGGGAGAGAGAGAAATAGGGGGAGAGAGAGAAATAGGGGGGAGAGAGAGAAAAATAGGGGGAGAGAGAGAAAAATAGGGGGAGAGAGATAGAAAAAATAGGGGGAGAGAGAGAGAAATAGGGGGGGAGAGAGAGAGAGAGAAAAATAGGGGGAGAGAGAGAGAGAGAAAAATAGGGAGAGATATTTTGTACTTGAATGTCCAGCGTCCAATTTAAAAAAAAAAAAAAAAATCAAAATTTGATTTTTCGAAATCTAAAATTAATATTGGTTACTAATTCCTTTTTTTAAAACTAAATATCACCCAATACAATGCTCAAGAGCCACTCAGTCTAGAGGATTATAGTCATGATGAATAAAGTGTGTGATATAAACGGAAGAAGATAAAGAGTGGAGTTTATGAGCATTAGGAGATTAGATAACGATTAACTCCCTACTTCAAAGGTTAAGATTAAAGGGAGCATATACGGCAGGGCCTGTCCCATAAAGTGACAGATCTTGGGAAAAAGATGAGTGGAACTTCCTTCTTACATTTGGAAAACGGAGGAAATAAAGATGATTCAGTTCCATCGAAGTAGCACGGCGTGTCCTAGCAGAAAATGTCTGAACTGGTTTAATTCAAAACGTCTGAACTGGTTTAATTCAAAACGTTTATACAACGACAAATTTAGTTAATCAGTAAAGAAAGATGTGGTAAAATATGAAAAGTTCTGTATCTCTTAGTTGTTAGTCAGTGGCGGAAATCCACCGAACAAGACTCCATTGTTGTATGTAGAATTTAATCTGCTTAAAAGTAGCTGTTGTTGAGGCAAAGAAATGTTTACAAGACGTTCGCTGGGGTGGATATAACAGAGCCTAGACTATCTCACGCTTCATGGGTTGTCTCAGTGTTTGGATCCATGCATACGAAATACGGCTTGAAAAAAATGGCGGACGTGTAAACGTTAGAAAAGATACACTTCGCTTACTGAACAATTTCTTTGAACGTTAACAACTGCGCATCCACGCATTTATATAGCTACTTAAAAAGGGACAAATTAAAAAAAAAGAAAAAGAAAAAAGTAATATACGTGTCTGTGTGCGGAAAACAGATCCAAGTTACTTTCTAGCGAATAGTTTCTTGTCCTTTGCGACTGAAAGCTGATAACAGTAATTAACTAAAGCTTTTGTATCCCGAGATCCGGATCCCTAGAGGCAGTAGTTCAGATAATTGTGCGTAAAAGAACAGTTAAGAATAAGCGCCGATGTCTTTAATAAACGGAGAGACAAGACGGTGTATGGATAACCCAGATTTTAGTATGTGGGTTTTTTCTAAATGCAATGTCTCTTAAGGATGTAGAGCGATCATGGCTAGCCACATATTCATTTTCTTGATTACATATGAATTGCCAGGATTTCTTAGAAAAGATAATGGAGTAGTTGTCCGTTGCCAATCTCCTTTTCTCTAATTAGCATACACCGCGCTTGGCTGGTCATGTGACCCTTGACGACCAATCAGCAGCGCCTTGTTTTTACAAAGAGACAGACAATGAAAGTGAGCCAAGACACCCCCTTTTAAAAACAACAACAACAACAAAAACTCCTAGCTTCTTTTTCAGGGCCGGTGAGAAGGTATATAGCACATTTTAATACTTTGTTTTAATAATTTTACTCCAAGGAAGGCAATAAAACCACT
>OZ038490.1:85919856-85962356 GCA_964036315.1 Acanthosepion esculentum | reverse complement strand
CTTGCCACTTAGTATGATACCAACGGCAAGAGTATTAAAATTATGATGATAGTTTTTAATATTTCGTAACAATATAAAAATAGGCTTTTGTCAAATCTGTACGTACATGTGTGAAGGGAAAACGGAAATAAACTCCAAGACAGTCAAACACCAAATGACAAAAAAAAAAGTTTCTGTGTCGAAGGATTCGCGCATCCTTCCGGTTAATAAATTAATGTTTTGAAAATAAATATTTAACATTTTTCAACCAATGGGTCGCATTCCCGCCAGCAATTAAAAAAAAAAAAAAGCATGCTTCTTGATCCCTTTGAAGGGTAGTTCAGCAACTTTTCTAGACAGACAAACCAGTAAGGAGAGACTGACAGCAACAGTTCACGATGCTCAGCTTAAAAGAAATTCCCTTACACATTCACCAGTTTTCTTCACCAAGCTACGTAAAAACTTACATTTTCCTCCTCACCTTCTACCCTGCCCCCTCTTCACATATACACGCGAAGAAATCACATTTCTTTACATTTTAACAAAGAACTGCAAACAAGGACTATAAAAAAAAAACCTTCACACTCATACACGTGTTACAAATTTTATCTTTCAAGAAAAAAGAAACATGGCAGCGAATGTTGTTCGCTTAAACGAAAGGAAAAAAAGTGAATTTTTCACTCTGTAGAAATATCAACACAGACAACGTATAAAAAAACAAATAAGAGATGTAGTTATTATTTTAATATACAAAAAACATGGGATGAGAGAATAAAGAATTATTATAAGAGAAAATGAATTATTATAAGAGAAATGTTCAACGGCCATTTATCTGTCGTATAATTTTATCGACAATTTTGTCGATTATTTCCTCTTTTTTCTCTTTTAGACACATTTAGTTCATAATAGACAGATCTTGAGATATTTCCCTTCATATGTAGAAGTGTTTTGGTCCATCAGTGTGGTTTGTTGTAGTTAACCTGAAAGCGCTTTGCTTTTCATTCACCTAAGATACATAATGCTGGCTTTGAATTCCTGAGAAAACCGGAAGTTTATTATTATTTTTTGAATTTTCCGTCTCTGGAATATCAGAACACAATGTTACGTGGTAGCAAGCCCATGGAGAAAGGATAAATGCTTTTGTTTGCTTTTTTTTTTACGTCTTCTCACTACAACAGCCACAATCTTTATTTTGTAAAAATTACAAAATTTTGGCACAAGGCCGAAGTGGGGAAAGGCTGGTCTTCATTAGTTATCCTAATCCTAGTTAATGCGAATCACGACCCATTCATGATTACAATTTACTCATTCACCACAAGAACTCGTCCATCACTTCTAAATCCTGCATATACAAAAGTACCGCATATTCACGGGGGGGGGGGGAGCTACCAAAACATCATCACATAAAATTTGATAAATATTGATAAAATTGAAAATGTCCGTAAAAATTCCATGAATGGGGAGAACCCAGAAACAAGCTGAAAAGGTAACAACGGAAAAATAAACATAACGAATATTAGTAGGGCCCGTCCAACCTTAAAATAAGAGTGCCCACTGTATTCTGCCAATAAACAGAAACAAGAAGCACACTCACTAATGGAGTGTAAAGGATAAAAATAAACGAGGCAACTTTCTGATCCGTTAGTGTAGAGACGCGCCCTATCGTTGAACGCTAGGTATCAAATGAACAACCGTCGAATGCAACACATGAAATTGGCAATTTAATCGTTAACCCAATTTGAAAGCGGTCAAGGCCGTATTTTAAAGCAATACAATACAAAATAAAAGATAAATCATTAAATAGGGATTTATATTAAATATCAATACTTCAAATGATTTATTTAAATTCAACTTAATTATTTTTTTAGTATAAATTGTGTTGTTTTGAAAGGTTAGTAATGATAAAACGGAGAAGAACAAAAAGGGAACAACAAGTGAAGATAGAATATGTTGTTTACTAATTGACTATCATTACAAAAGTGCCCACGTGGCCTAAAAAAAGGAGCTTTCGTATTTTCATAGCTAGAAGAGTCTATATTTTTTTAAGGGTCCAAGGGACGTAATTTAGATGACACTACATAAATAACGAGGATCATGTCACACGCGCTAAGAAAAATTTCGTTGTAAAAAAAACACGAAAATAAAAATATCTTATTTTTTATATTTAAACATCTTTTTCGCCTTTTTCTTTGTTGTGGGTTGATTCAAATGGGCAACACGTGTTTAGTTGTAATTTCTGCGAGTCTGCTAACACGTGACCCCTTGGGGGGGGAAGGAAATTAACTACTGTCCTTTAGCTAGTGCTGGTATAAAAGGCAACACGGTAATAACTACTTCCTGCTGAATCTAAAATTCTCCTCTAAAACATCATATGTCCCTCATTTCTTTGAGATTGTTCCAAATTGTTATTGTTTGAAAATTGTGTTCCTTGTCTGTGTATTTCTTTGAAATGCATTTTCTTTGTCCATTTCCCTTTTTTGCGAGATATATTTATTTGTTTCTAGTTTTCACGATGTATTTCCTAAATAAAAGGATAACATCAGTATAAAGCGTGGAGCTTTTTCACTGAGACCAGCGATCAATTATATTTGGTACCCAGCCTACTGCTGGATACTTGTGATCAATTATTACAGTGTAACCCGGATATAAGAGAAACCCGGATACAAGAGATTTTATCTGGTCCCAAATTAGAGCCTGTGTTAATGTATATATAATAGACCAAACCCGGACATAAGAGATTTTTTCTCCGGTCCCGACAACTCTCTTATATCCGGGTTACACTGTACCTGTTGAAACGGCTGCAATGAGACGAAATGTCTTATCCTTTAGTTTATGGTAGCATCCAAAACACGAATTCTGAGCGCGGGATCCGTGAAAACAAGCCTACACGTCGCCTTCAAAGAACGACTTACAAGTCAAGAAACATCTCTCGAACGGCCATCATAATACGCTAAGTGGTGGTCAAACTTCCGCGACAGTATATCGTCATGATCGCCGGTCTGAAAACAGGTTTCTTGTAAAACACAAACATCCAC
This sequence comes from Acanthosepion esculentum, assembly GCA_964036315.1. Lineage (NCBI taxonomy): Eukaryota > Metazoa > Mollusca > Cephalopoda > Sepiida > Sepiidae > Acanthosepion > Acanthosepion esculentum. The sequence goes on along the minus strand of OZ038490.1, from coordinate 85,959,342 downwards.
ACCAAGGCGATTTCAACCCTTGAGCATTCAAACTTAAGACTGCCGTTATCGGTTAGAACCAATGTTAGGTTGGGCTGAGGACACCGACCGCCTGTCCCACTGATCCTTGGCCCAAATACGTTTCGACTACCGAATATTGTATGTGTCGCTGATTTCTCCTTAGGTGGTATCGGAAAGTTCCATCTAGGCCGCTCATGTACCAAAGAACGTTAATTTCATTCCTCTTTCGTGAGGGCCGTTAGTTTGTATGTGAAATACAGTGTAACCCGGATATAAGAGACCAGGATATAAGAGAGATTTTCTCTGGTCCCAAATTAGAGCCTGTGTTAATGTATATATAATAGACCAACCCCGGATATAAGAGACTTATTCTCCGGTCCCGACAACTGTCTTATATCCGGGTTACACTGTATATAAATTTATTGGGTTTCGGATAGCGTAACGGTTATCATCGCGGAAAGTGGAATCGAGGAGCGTTTATTTTCGCAAGAATTCCCTTCAGAAAGGCACGAATCTGTCTCTTCCCTTTCGTTAGACTATAGGTTAAACTAAAGGGTAGACTAGGCTCTATAGCCTTGGGTAGCAACCAGCCTAAAGGAGAAAAAAACGGAATTCGAAACCTCGCTAACGAGAAACTACTTCACTATCTTTCCCTAGACGTTATGACAATTCACAGATATTAGAGGAAAAGGATGCAGTGAAGAGGCATTATCACCTAAATTCTGAAGAGACAGCGTATTTAAAAAAAAATGGCCTACTTTTAAACCTCGTGCGGAAACTTTCCGATACCACCTAGGGAGAAATCAGCGCCACATATAATATATTCGGTAGCCGAAATTATTTGAATCGATGACGGCGCACGTCAAGATATACGGGGCGTGACAATTACCAGAATGGCCCTTCGAAAGGAAAGTTTGTTTGCCTGGCAGCTGCCATCTGCAGAGTATTCACCTTGTGAAACAATGCACTTCGTGAGACGGTGATGTAATTTCTGGAAACATTCTTGGAACTCGCAATACCGTTTAAGTTACATAGCCATGTGATCCTGGATGACAGCAAATCTGTCTTTTCATGGCATTTTTCAAATTTGGAAATAGTTAAAAACTCACAGGCGGCTAAGTATGGCTAATAAAATGGACAGCGAGGAACTCACGAACATCTAAACAATCGTTTATCTCATTTCTAAATCCCCTGTAGGAATCTACCACAATTTTTCCTATTCATGTTCAGTTCTGTTACCAGTCACACATTTATTCTTCAACCTGAGCACACCAACGTTCCCAATGTCAACATCGGCATCTATTATTTGTATTTTGAGCTGTTCATTTATTGCCTCATTCACATCTTGTCGCACTTCTACTGCAAAACATAGGATTTCTTTATAGCTTTGTTCACCATAAGCAATTTTAGTAGGTTTCAATGACACTTACCTATTTTAGCTAAAAATAAAAAAAATAAAAATAAAAAGATAGTAATCCGCTGCTCCAAAGTCTTTCCGATTATTTTCTGCCAACAGTATGACATGAACACGTACAACCACTTCTAGCAATTAGCAATGAATGACTAATTTGTTCTGTGTCTCAGGAAAGCACAAATTATATGTACGGACGTGCTCGGATATATCTCTTTTTTAATCATTTTAATCAATAAATCCAGTAAGACGCAAGGGGTTACTGAGCGTGAGAGAAAATGAACAAAAAAAAAAAAGACATTATTAAGGAGAGGGAACAATGAAAGGATAGGAATTAAAAAAATAAGACAACGATTGAAATTACCTTTAATTTTTTGACGGTCTAATTTGACTGGAAAGCAAGAAACCGGAAGAGAGTTACACAAGCGAGAAGTGCGAGAGATTGATTGATTGATTGATTGATTATTTAACCAGCATATCGACCTTCGTTGGGCCATTCAATGCTGAAAAAGTTTTTTTCCAAAAAGTATAGTTGGTAATATTATTTTTCAAAAACGTATATCTGGCAATAATATTTTTCCAAAAACGTAGAGCTGGTAATAATATTTTTTCAAAAACGTAGAGCTGGTAATAATATTTTTTCAAAAACGTAGAGCTGGTAGTAATATTTTTTCAAAAACGTAGAGCTGGTAATAATATTTTTCCAAAAACGTAGAGCTGGTAATAATGTTTTTTACAAAAACGTAGAGCTGGTAATGTTTTTTTCAAAAACGTATAGCTGGTAATAATATTTTTCAAAAACGTATAGCTGGTAATAATATTTTTCAAAAACGTAGAGCTGGTAATAATACTTTTCAAAAACATAGAGCTGGTAATAATATTTTTTCATTTTCATTCTGGTTTTTCAAAAACGTATAGCTGGTAATAACACTTTTCCAAAATCGTAGAGCTGGTAATAATATTTTTCAAAAACGTAGAGCTAGTAATAATATTTTTCAAAAACGTAGAACTGGTAATAATATTTTTCAAAAACGTAGAGCTGGTAATAATATTTTTCAAAAACGTAGAGCTGGCAATAATATTTTTCAAAAACGTAGAGCTGGCAATAATATTTTTCAAAAACGTAGAGCTGGCAATAATATTTTTCAAAAACGTAGAGCTGGCAATAATATTCTTCAAAAACGTAGAGCTGGCAATAATATTTTTCAAAAACGTAGGGCTGGCAATAATATTCTTCAAAAACGTAGAGCTGGTAATAATATTTTTCAAAAATGTAGAGCTGGTAATAATATTTTTTCATTTTCATTCTGGTTTTTCAAAAACGTATAGCTGGTAATAACACTTTTCCAAAAACGTAGAGCTGGTAATAATATTTTTCAAAAACGTAGAGCTGGTAATAATATTTTTCCACAAACGTAGAGCTGGTAATAATATTTTTTCAAAACCGTAGAGCTGGTAATAATATTTTTCAAAAACGTAGAGCTGGTAATAATATTTTTTCAAAAACGTAGAGCTGGTAATAATGTTTTTTCAAAAATGTAGAGCTGGTAAAAATGTTTTTTTCAAAAACGTATAGCTGGTAATAATATTTTTCAAAAACGTAGAGCTGGTAATAATATTTTTTCATTTTCATTCTGGTCTTTTGTGATCTTTATAAAAAAGCAATTATTTTGTTGATAAAATTTAATTTAATTGCTTAGCTACTCAAATAAAGTTCAAATATGCGGATGTAGTTTGTCGTCATACCCCGGACGCGGATGTAGTTTGTCGTCATACCCCGGACGCGGATGTAGTTTGTCGTCATACCCCGGACGCGGATGTAGTTTGTCATCATACCCAGGACGCGGATGTAGTTTGTCGTCATACCCAGGACGCGGATGTAGTTTGTCGTCATATCCAGGACGCGGATGTAGTTTGTCGTCATACCCAGGACGCGGATGTAGTTTGTCGTCATACCCAGGACGCGGATGTAGTTTGTCATCATACCCAGGACGCGGATGTAGTTTGTCGTCATACCCAGGACATGGTACAAACATGGAAGTTCACTATTTGCCCATAGCTGGGACCCCAACAGGTGCTACCACCGCGGGTCTGGGTGGACCTGGGAACACCAGCAATTAAGAGGTGGTTCCACGCTTCCTCAAAACCTCTTGATCAGAGGCCTTGCTGTTGGATGCAGTTTAACGTCGTACCCAGGACGAGAAGTGCGAGAGAAGAAACCGTTAGCATAAAAATTACGGTTTAGCCATTTCAACAACAAAATGATGAAACCTTACCGCCAACCTACTACTACGCTTTAATTCATAAAGTCTAGGTACCATAGAGGAAAATTCATCAGAACAATTACCATGAAAATATTTACAGGAAAGTTAAAGGAAAGCTACATTGCGGAGGCGGGAAATTGACTGACGTCGAGAGATTACAACATTGATGATTTATTGAGCCGTATAATGATGACAATCGCCATGCAATTTGCGTAGAGAATAAAAATAAAAGCGCTAAAAAGCACACCAAAATGTCGCGATATCAATGTCTTCCCATTATAGACAAAACTCAACGGCACATTTGTAATTATAGACAACAGGTAGGCTTTTCCTTAGAATAAATAGCTTTCTTGTTTGTATGCTGTCATATCTACATAGAAGTTTGTCTATCAATCAAGCTTCGAATATTTGTGCAGCCATATTTGCAAAAGATCGTTATTGTTTGCAGGTAGATATTAAAAAAAAAGAAGAAAAGAGCTGAGCATACATCAGCTGTCCAAAAGGAATGTGAAATATGCGAATAAATAGCAAGATGAATTTCACATAGCTTTTTGAGAAAGTGATATTTCTGCGATGTATAAAATTGGAGCATTGAAAGGGTTGAAAACGTTAAAGTGGGAAACAGGAATTGAAATATGAAGCGAGGAAAAAAATGATTTTTTTTATTTCTGATAAACAGAAACGCACATAAGTATTGTTATGGGTCCTCGAAAAAGGCCAGAATGTAAAACAGTAGAAAAATTTGAAATACATAATTTTGTTTTTGAAAAATTGACTGTGTTGGTATTTGAAGGTCATTGTCTGCCAAGGACCAAATTTAAATAAAATCAAAAGTGTAAACAATGGAATTTGGAATTGGGTCGGATTTGGAAATCTACAAGCAAAAGAAATTGCTGATTTGAAATAATTTTTAAACACACAAGTTTTTTTTTATTATTGTTTTGATAAAACGGCCGATTGTCGAGAAATGTGAAAAAAATTTGTTTTGAAATACCAGACTGCTTTGTTTAGGGTTGATGTCATGTCTCCAGGGTAGGAGACAATAATTGAGAAATACGTAATGAGCTTTAAGGGGTAGTTAGAGTTGGGACAGATGCATAGAAACCAAACGATCGACTGAAGCCGACACTAGGAGCTGTCGTTGAAGAAGGCCGAGACGAATCAACAGCGAACGAGAGAGCTGTTGAACCCCACGTGACTTGGCGCCGAGGTTGCCCGATCTACCATTTCGTGTGAATGCTTAAACCGCTCAAATTTTTAGAAGCAAGACATATAGTGTCACAATAGAGAGTCAAACTAGAAGGTTTAATTTTGTTATATCAACGATTATATAAACCAACTGAAAATTAATCCACCGGCCGCCTTCGTTATTTATGAAATTTGTGTTTTCACTGATTTTTCTTCGTTTTTTTGTCCTTTCCCATAGACAACTCGATTCAGCGCCGAAGTGCGGACGAAAGTTCGATCTTCACTGCACTATGATGAAAGAACACAACGTGGGCAGAGCAGATGAAGGAACGAAGCGATTAAGAGATAACCATCAGTTGACCGGCTCAGTACTGACCAGCGTGGGAACAATCCAGCATTGAGCCGGTCAGCCGTGTTATAGTTGGGCCCTCCGACCTTCTTCAGGTGTCTGTCGATCTGACTAACCCTTTATTTAATCAATGGCGGTAGATTGTTCTCATTCCGCTACCCATGTCTAGGTATATACAGTCTAGTTTTTATTTTGGAACTGCTCAGTTATTTTCCCCACTTTCCCATCGAGTTCAAGTACACCCTGCCTGGTCCAGGGATTGAACTCAGAATTACCATGTCACCAAATTCACGAACCAACGCTTTGATCCACTAGGCTATTGACTAGTGGATTCAAGTGGCATCAACTCCTGAAATTGTTGATCATGCTAAAATAATAACTAAACGACATATCCGTAGACATAGGCAGTGGAACGAAAACAATCTACTTCTGTAGATTAAATAAACGGTTCAGTTCTAAATTCTCTGTAGGTTGCCGGGATCAAGATATACCTGATGAAGTCTGAAGGGCACAACGGTAGAAAAGTTGGTATCACAACAACAAAAATGAGGACAATAGTCCGCATTTAAATAAATAACTCCTCAGTCTGTAAATTCAGACAGGAAATCTAATTATCTAGTACAGGGGTTCTCAACCAGGGTGGAATTCCCCCTAGGGAGGGTTTCAGAGTGAGGGAAAATATTTCACTTTTTCTTTTTTTGTTTATTGAATTACAACACCCTATTGAAGTTTTTTTTTAATTGAAAGATACTTCAGTTTATAATTAGTTATGATGATTTTCTCAGCACAAGGCCGAAAACATGGAGCTCCCAGTGAGGTTCGAACTTCCTATTCAGTCGTAATTGATCTAGCGATACAAGCTTATTAACCATTACACCACGTCAAATTGCCCATTAATTAGTTATGAATTAAAACAAATTACTGTACATGTATTAAAGTTTAAAAATCCATCAGCATTATCTATTGCTAATAAGTCTGTAGAACTATAAAAAAACAATACATGTCAATGTACATGTTTGGTTTGTTTTGTGGCATATCAACACCTCAATGAGTTATTTAATGCCGACAATTTTTATTGCTGGTAAAAAAAAATTTTTCAAAAGATGTATTGTGATAATTTTTTTTTTCTTACTAAGTATTTCTGGTATTAAAACCTATTTTTACACTTTCATAATGTTTTGATCCCAGTTTCGGAGTTAAATATTTGCCCATAGCTAGGACCCTAACAGGTGTTACCACCCCGGGTCAGGGAACAACAGCAATTAAGAGGTGGTTCCGTGATCCTCAAAACCTGATCAGCTGTCGGATGTAGTTTATCGTCATACCCAGGACGCTCAATGTACACATACTGATATGGAAAAAGAATGAAGATTTTCAATAATATATGCATATTATTTGGAATGCACCATTTGAGTAGGACAATTTAGGAAAGGCGGGGATGACATTCTGACTTCTGGTGAAAAGAGTGCATTGAATAATAAAAAAATGTACAGGACCATTGAATTCTAGTATCAATCTTTCATCGTTTTAAAACATAACTTCCGGAAGGGTTCGGGCAAGAAAAGCTACTCAAAAATCACTACAAAATGGCTGGTTGAATTTGTTTCACGGCATATCAATCTCTATAGGTTATTTCATGCCGAATTCTAAATATTTTTAACACAATTTTATAGCTAAATACACTTTGAACGCAATTGTATGCCTTCAACTACAGATAAAATTGTTGGTAATTTTTTTTTATATATATAAAAATGTATTACTGGTACTTTTACTATAAAAATGAATTTTTATACTTTCATGGTGTTTTGTTTTTGTGTAGGAGAGGTTCACTATTTGCCCTTAGCTGGAACCCTAATAGGTGCTACCCCCTAGTACAAGATGCTGAAATTATATTCAAACTTCATGGTCTTCAAATATACTGAACTGCGATTGCCATATCCGTGGCCAGGTTGGTTTTCAGGGCAATGAAACGGAGGGGAATTAGAAACTGAATAACATGTATTATTCATAAAATGTTAAATATGAAACATGACGATGAAACGAATCACAGATTTTTTTTCTTGGAAAGCCTGGTGGAGGATCCGGTAAATCTTTCCCACACAAAATCCACAGCTATTTTTATTTATTGATTTTTTTTTTTAAGGAAACAAAGTTTTTGCCACGAGTAAAACTGCGATTGAACTATTAGGAAGGACTGTACAGTATTTACATTAGTCGGACCATTGTCCTCATCTTTGTCGCCATATTTGTCACAACGTTTCGGCTGTTGTACGCTCCGGCCTTCTTCAGGTGGTTGGAATTTCGAACCGAACCCTTTATTTCGACCACTGGGGTAGGCTGTTCTAGTTCCACGAGCCATGTTTGATGGATGTCAGTTATCAGTTATCTCCTGATAATTTTCCCTCTGAAAGTTCTCCACTGCCTGAACCAGGTATTGAACTCACACTCTTTGGGTCTGTCACTGGATCTAACTAACGCCTTTATCCACTGTACCATGTGTGAGTTCAATACCCGGTTCAGGCAGTGGAGAACTTTAAGAGGGAAAATTATCAGGAGATAACTGATAACTGACATCCATCAAACATGGCTCGTGGAACTAGAACAGTCTACCTCGGTGATCGAAATAAAGGGTTCGGTTCGAAATTCCAACCACCTGAAGAAGGCCGGAGCGTACAACGGCCGAAACGTTGTGACAAATATGGCGACAAAGATGAGGACAATAGTCCGACTAATGTAAATACTGTACATAATACCTCATCTCAGAAATATAGACAGACTAGGAAGGACTGTGTACAGAAGGCTGCGACTTCCCGGCCAATTTTGTAAACATCAACATCATTGATGTGAGTTCTAAGTGAATATTCTCAGGTAATCTTTATTGAATTCTTTGGTTATCGTTAACGAAGCATTATATTTGTCATAAAATGCTCTGCGAATTATTGGTAATCTTATGAAACAAAAAACAAGATATATTATGAGAAGATATTACTTCCAGAGGGAGATTTCCAACAGATTGCAAATGTTATCCAACAAGGTTTCACCACAGCCATCGTATATGAAAACTTACCCACACTGGAGATATCTACAGAGGCTCACGACTAATAGGAGGTGTAAAGAATGGAATAAGTTCATCTTGTGTCTACTGGACGTTAGGAATGGTACTTGTCACATTAATACTAATCTCCGATCTGAGATGATCAGAAGCAGACACGAAAATCTATTCGGAAATCATATCATCAATTCTTGCACATCAAACTGTCGATAATCTGTGTTGTAAATTGATAACGACAACAAAAAGTGATGCCCACAGACTGAGCAATTGCTTCCATATTTGGCAGAATACGAGAGAGTTCTGAAAAGTTCCCCGCTTGACCTACTTCCCAAATTCTGAGCGGTATTTGTCGATGTCGCTGGAAGGAGCGTTCTTTAGTAAAGTAAATTTATAAGACCCTTGTGTTTATTTTATCTCAGATCTTAGACTGAACCATATCAATGGACAGTTTGGAATTTTTCAAGTTCCTTTTCTTGCAGAAGAAAACTCTAAAGGAAATCCACAGATCTCTGATGCAAAAATTAAATGACAAGTACCAATCATTGGATTTGCGTTGTGGTGTAATGGATAACGGTTCGGAATCAGAGTTCGAATTCCAGTCGCGTTCGTTACATTCACTTGTACGCAAATACCCTTATCACCCACCAACTATGGGTTTAATAGGACAGACTGAGTCATTACAGCCTTGGTTAGCAACCAGTCTACCGCAGAACGAAACAATAACCTACTGCGGTAATTGCCTAGTCAGTCGTGAATTCAAAGAGACATCATTGCCCAAGCGTGTATCATATATGGCACTTAACTAAATGATCTATACTACTCGGTTGTAAAGAAGTGGATATTTTGAGACCCAAGATAAAGCACGAACCGGAAATCATTCATCGGCATCAATTCCTGAAATTGTTGATCGTACTTATGGAAATTTTGTCCATTCAACGAATCGGCCAAGAGAATTGCTGAGATTCGACAGATATCCAAAGAATTCGTTGATGAGCAGTTGGGCCTGTAAAAGCTCTTCAGTCAAGGTGGTGAGGTTGGGAGGGTACCAGAATGTCTGAATATCAACCCAGAATAATATAGAGTGGACATCTTCAAATTGATTTTCAACTATCTAATAATGTTTGTCAATGTTGATGAAACATTGTCACACAACTACGGTCCACTGACCAAACAATAGCCCATACAGGGACGGCATCTGGGTTCTGGGCGACCGAAGATATTCAAAAGCCAAAAGTAAAGGTCATGGCCATAGTGATAAAAATCGGTTTCTTATTCCTTAAAGCTATCTTCACAAAGCCTAAACGATGAATGCAGAACAGTATCTTAATTGGCTGTACATATTTAAGACGGCGTTGAAAGAAATGGAAGCTGTGGGGAGGTCTTCTCAGATTTACAGGACAATGCACATGCTCACTGGTTTGGCAAGGAAACGGATGTTTTGAAGAGTTCAAAGTGAATAGACATTTTTTTAATCATTTGACCCTAAGTAAGACGAAAACGCCACTAAGACGTTAGAGGTTACTGAGAGTGAAAGAATCTGAGAAAAATACATTATTCAGGAGTGAGGACAATAAAAAAGAGGAATTAAGGAGATAGATGGTGATTGCATTTAAATTTTTGAAGCCTTATGTCAAAGTTAATTGGAAAACGAAGAGTTTCACAAGCGAGAAGTGCGAGAGTAGAAACAGTTAACATAGAACTTAGTTACATCTTGAAATTTCATCTGTAAAATGATGAGATCTCGCCGCCAATTTAGTAATGCGCTTACATTCGCAAAGTCGAGATACCAAAGAGGAAAGCTCATCGGAACAATCATCACGAAAATATTTATAGAAAATGCACGGGGAAGCTGCGTGGCGGCGCTGAGAAAGTTCCAACCTCGTCGCCAGATCATGCGCCATCTGACTAGTTCAGGTTTCCAAACCTCCAGAAGGAGCTTGAAAGGGAGGAAATTTTGAAAGGGAAGGATCTGGTGGCGATAAAAACAGCTGAATAATATTTCCATGATCAAACATTTTTCTTAAAAGAAAATTAAGGGTTAAAGAAACTCTGCGAAATTACCGAAAAATTTGACAAAGAATTATTAATTTTTCCTTAAAACAGAAGTATTAAATTTTTCCTTCAAAAACATACTATGATATTTACAACGTGAACTACGGTGAAAATAAAATGAGAAAGATATGGCATATAATTTTGTTTTTGCGCAGGGGTTCCTTGAGACATGTAATTTATTTTAAGAGTTATGCAAGGTTAAAAAAAAAGTTGAGAAACGTTGTATTGGAGAGAATGTAAAATATAATATAGTGCACAGAAAGTGCAAGGAATAAAAAAAAAATGCTCAATGTAAAAAGTCAAAGCACGTAATCAAATATCTTACCCTAAGGAATAATAATACACACGACAGCATGTATTTGCAAATTCGAATTATACTGTTTTTCACGATTCCCTTAACCTGAATGAAATCTCCAGCCCTCTCTCCCGCAAAACAACCCCAGACAATAACATTCCCACTACAATGCTTAACTGCTAGAACCACACATTCATCATAAAGCCTTTCTCCTGGCTTTCTTCTCACATATACTTTCCGCTTAATACCAAAATATTCAAATTTGGTCTCGTCTGTCCACAACATATTTTGCCACTCTTGCAATGTCCAGTTCTTATGCTTTTATTGTCCACGGGTCTTTTCTGCTTAGTCACCTTCCGTAAGAGAAGTTTCTTGATGACTTTGTACACTCTGAGCCCTGCTGATCTAAGTCGATTTGTCACAGTTGAGATCGACATTGGTTGCTGTCGAGAGAAATTAAGTTCAGCTTTCAAATGTTTATCTTCAGCAGTAGTTGTCACTTTGGGTTCTCCAGCTGGTTTTCTGTTATCATTTTCGCCAGTTTCTAACTGTTTTTGTAACGAATATTGCACTTCATCTCTAGAAATCTTCATTCTTGGCATTTTGTCTTTGAGAGTAGCCTTCTTTGAATAATGTTTCCTGTCTTCTTTGCTTTTTGTTATTTTGTGCAGATTAATTCAAAATTAAAAATAAATTTAAAATACTGTCGTAATGGCACAAACTTTTTTTCATTAAGACAGCTACATGTGTTCTGCTTACAACATTAGTCAGTGGTGAGTTATTATTTAGAACCTATATTAACATTTAACAGAGTTGAAAAATTTGGTAATTTCAAAATGTCTACTAAGGTGAAAGCAAAATGTTTCTCATGCAAAAAAATCGCAAATTACCAAAATGTATCGTGTAGAGACGAATCCAAATTCTAAGTTTTTTTGGTAGTAAGAGCAGACTGGAGAAAGACTGAAAAATAAAAGCAAATACACTGTAGTTACAAAAATTTTATCTTTTTACTTTAAAAAAAAAAAAATGTAAAAATATCTCATTTTGAGATATATATATATATATATATATATATATATTGTGGGGTGTGTGCGTATTTACAAGGAGGTTTTTCTAAGAACTCCAAAGGAGCTGCTGCTAAAAATTACATAGTATTTTTGGGATACAAAATGAATGCTTGGAGAATATAAAATTCACAAGGTGCATCGAAAGAAAGAGATGCATTGGAATGTGATACGAAACCGACTTGATAAGTTTTAGCAAATGGAAGACGGAACCATTGCTGAACCAGGAAGCTGTGGAGAGCCATGATCACATGTTCTGAAGAGACATGGCACATCGAGAACGAAAGAGACATATCAGTGGTCGTTGTTTGTAACCAGATAAAATACTTTCTTGAAAGACTGAAGCAAAACTCTCAACCTCTCCCTCCATTCCATGTAGCTATTCTTTTAAAGCATTTAACTCCAAGCAAGACGGGGGTGCCACTAGCACGCAAGGGGTTACAGATAGTGGGAGCAAGAGTAAAGAGTGGTGTTTGAGGAAAGGATGAAGAGAAGGACGGGGAATTAGATCAAGGCATCTGAAGATGTCGATTGACATTGCATTTGAATAATTGAAGATTATAGCTATCAGAGAAGAAAGTAAGAGGAAGGGAGTTCCTCACACGGGAAGTGTGAGACACGAAACTATTGGCGTTTCAACCGTTTTGACAGTGAAAGGGTGTACTGAGATGCCAAACTAGTAGCACGCTTAAATTCATGCACTTTGGGAACTAGTGAAAATAGCTCGTCAGAACAGTTACCGTGAAATTATTTGTAGAAAAGACAGAGGGAAGCGACGGCACGACTGTGAGAAAGTGACTGTAGACGAGATGCCAGATCAGGACCAATCACATTGCATATGAGTCTGTATTTTGTCGAGGACCTTGAGACGAACAGCAGGGGCGCCAGACCATATATAGTAGCAATATTCTATGCAAGGACGAATAGTTGATTTATAGATTTGAAGGATGGACTCAGGCGAGAAAAACTTTCTGGCGCGACACATAGAACCAACTTTCCTCGCGGTAGATGAAGCTAGCAACGTATTTGTTCCATCTCAGGTTAGCGGACAGTGTGAGGCCAAGCAGGTGCAGAGGGGCGCTCTCGTGGAGTTGAACATTAGACATTCTAATGGGAGGCAGGGAGGGTTCTCTATGGTGGGTAATAGAGAGCAGTTTTGTTTTTGAGGCATTAAAGTTTACCAGCCATTTCTTGCCCCAGTCAACCACAGATTGGAGATTCTTTTCGGGACCAACGGTCAGCGATACCAGATTTTCTATTGAGGCAGGAGTAGATAGTGGTGTCGTCTGCATAGATACCTACTTGGGAACTGATGACATCAGGAAGTTCGTTGAAGATCAAAAACAGTGTAGGACCCAGGATAGAGCCTTGGGGAAAACCTGCGTTTGTGAGAAAGTAACTGGAGGAGAAACCGTTTAGAATGACCTTCACTACACGGTTGACAGGAATGATTGTATTAAGTCAAATAATCGTCCTGAAATTCCGTATCCCTGGAGCTTACAAAGAAGGCCGGCATGCCAAACCCTATCAAATGCTTTAGAGATATCAAGAACCACAGCTCGAGCTTCTGTTATTGTGAAGTACTTGGTAAACAAATTCAGTTATGGCCGTGAACACAGCGGTAGATCGGGCAAAGCGGAAACCATATTGCTTGTCAGAGAGCAGATCATGGGATGCAAGGTGCTTAACCACTTCGGCGTTGATTAAAGCTTTGAAGACTTTGCCAGAGTGGTAGGAGACTGATAGGACGGTAGTCAGAAGGGTCTCCAGTGTTCAGATACAACAGATGAGGACTTCCAACAGTCTGAAAAGCAAGATTCGTTGAGGCAGTAGTTACATTGTTTGTAAAGGACAGGAGCCGGTTCAGGAGCACATTTCTTCAGGACAGCGGCTGGTATCCCGTCCCCATCGCTAGCCTTATGGTAGTCTAATTTAGAGACGACGCCCAGTACCATCGATGGGGTTATGTGTATCTCGCTCAATAGAGCCTCAGTTCTAGGGGAAAAACGGGTGTGGGCACACCGGATGAGTCTAGCGTTGAATTGGATGAAGATTTCCAAGCAAAGCATTGAGCCTTATCAGCTGAGGAAGTCAGGACCTCAAATTGATTGAATAAATCAGGTATTGCGGATTTGCTATTGTTCAGTACGCTCTTGCAGAGACTCCAATAATTTTTGGAACCGAATTTGCGAGATGTAATACGTTGTTTCATTCTTTCAGCAAATAGTGACTTTGCTTCATTGAGGACACGCTTGCACTCATTACGGGCCGAGACAAAGAGACGTCTGTTGTAATCTGACATGTCGCTACGGTACAGACGGAAGTAGTAATTCCTATGGGCAATAGCAGCAGAGCAAGCAGCTGAGAACTTATCTAAGATTAGTACAGTGTAACCCGGATATAAGAGTTGTCGGGACCGGAGAAGAAGTCTCTTATAACCGGGTTTCTCTTATATCTGGGTTTGGTCTATTTTGTTTTATTAACACAGGCTCTAATTTGGGACCAGAGAAAATCTCTTATATCCGGGTTACACTGTATATACGTAGTTACATCAGTAAGTTTGCACAATAATGATAAACATTTTAAATAATACATAAACATTATTTGCACCCGTGTCAATGCACTTGATCAAGTAGAGAATACTAATCACAAACAAAATACGATTTAAATTTTAGATAAAAAATTTTCAGCTAAGAACTCCGGCTTAAACCACGGTTATATCAAAATATATAATATTTAAATCATTTTTTTTTTTAAATGCGACATTTCTCGTCCTTAATGTAAACGTTATTTTTATAGGGTACACTTGTTTGATATTGATATCCCGGTTTTGATTTTTTGAAACAGTGAAAGTTGTTTTGAATTTCACTGTTTAAGAAAATTAAAAATAATGGTTTTGTAGTCAATCCGAAAATAAAATATATAAACAAAAAATAAGTTAAAATTAAAATAAGACATTTGCTTATTCCTTTTAAATTATCGTCTCTTTCTCTATATTTCACTCTCAACTAACGAGAGCAATCCTAAAATAGAACAGAGCAAGAAAAAGTAAAGACTGAACCCGGCAAAAAAACGTCTAACCATTCGTGCCTGTAAATCTACCAAAAAAAAAAAAAAGGCTCCACGATAACTTCTATGGAATAAAAATAAAAAAGTTATAAAAAGATGAGAGGCCGTGACGATTAATATTGTGAAAATTGTTCATTTTTTTTCTATTTTTCGTACTGTAAGAATAATTTTGTTTTTTCTTATTTTGAATAATACGCTTGTCAAATCTGTTGTATCTATTGTTCTGAAAATTGAGTTTTATATCCCTTTTCTGAATATTAACATAAAAAACGGGCGTCATACGGGCATTAATTTCTGAGAAATGGATAAAAATATTCAAAATTGATGGGTATACGAAATATTTCGTCGTTGACTATATATATAAAACCTGCGGTTTCTTTTTTGCATTCTTCTATTTAATTTACTCGTGCACGCACACTAACAGAGCTTTCATCAAATACAGACATGCGCACGCGCGCACACACAAAGAGGCAGTCGCTAAATACCGTTATATACACGGTATTCTTTCAAAGTGGAATGCATCCTGTAACTTGTATGAAATTTCCGATAAACCGATTTCTTTTCATAGCCGACTCTAAAACTGAAGCACAATCTCAAATAAACTGAGTTCAGTATGTGATAACAATTATACGTAGTAGCAGTCTTTGAAGGCCACGCGCCACATCGTTTCTTCCAGTCGATCATTTCAAATAGGTGTGTGTGTGTGTATGTTTTCATAACTGACACCTAGCGTCGCCTTTCGCATAATCATTTATTTCGTCACTAACTACCATCACCACCAGTTACTCGACTATGTTCTATCTTAATCCAAAATCTTCCCCGGCTGCCGCACAACCGCATTCATTTTAAACTTCCGACAACACGTGAGCTGGTTTTCGTGCTTATGAATCTGCGCTTTCAGTGGAACTCTTTCGAATATGGAGTTAAGTTTACAACTCCTGTGCCGCAGACTTCAAATGATTTGCTTGTTAATGTTATGGCATTAAGAGAGCGCTTAGTAATAATGCAGATATATACGGACTATATTTCAATAAAGAGGAATTTGAACGAGAAGAAAAAATAAAATTTTAAACCCCTGTTTAACTATCCCACCGTCTTTGTGATGAAGAAACATTATCACCATTATTATTATGCTTTACAATTTGGATCAGTTTATTCAGTCAAGATTGAACATACAATTTATTTGTACGCAAACTTGTACAAAATGTGACACAGTGATAGGTTACAGCGTGTGTGTTGTGGTGGGGACGCGTACATGGGACTAGTGACAAAAATTTCTAAAGCCCCTTCGGCATTTATGGTTTTGTGGATGCCCCCGGGCGCTTTGTGATGATCCTGTCTTCCCATACGGAAGATGCACGGCGCCTCGAGGTACGAATTAATCTAAATTGGTATTATTTCATTTTATTGACTACATATTTACACATAAGTACACGTTGCTAACAAGCAGGAGAGGCAGAGAAACTAAGAAAAAAGAAAATAAAAAAAACTAAGAAAAGAAAAACTAAGAAAAGAAAAAAGAAAAAACAAAGAAAAGAAAAAAGAAAAAACAAAGTAAAGATAAAAGAAAAAACAAAGAAAAGAAAAAAAAACCCTAAAAAAACAAAAAAAAAACGAACCAAAAGAAAAAAAAAAACGAACCAAAAGAAGAAACTAAGAAAAGAAAAGAAAAAGAAACTAAGAAAAGAAAAGAAAAAGAAACTAAGAAAAGAAAAGAAAAAGAAACTAAGAAAAGAAAAGAAAAAGAAACTAAGAAAAGAAAAGAAAAAGAAACTAAGAAAAGAAAAGAAAAAGAAACTAAGAAAAGAAAAAAAAGAAACTAAGAAAAGAAAAAAAAGAAACTAAGAAAAGAAAAAAAAGAAACTAAGAAAAGAAAAGAAAAAAAAGAAACTAAGAAAAGAAAAGAAAAAAAAGAAACTAAGAAAAGAAAAGAAAAAAAAGAAACTAAGAAAAGAAAAGAAAAAAAAGAAACTAAGAAAAGAAAAGAAAAAAAAGAAACTAAGAAAAGAAAAGAAAAAAAAGAAACTAAGAAAAGAAAAGAAAAAAAAGAAACTAAGAAAAGAAAAGAAAAAAAAGAAACTAAGAAAAGAAAAGAAAAAAAGAAACTAAGAAAAGAAAAAAAAGAAACTAAGAAAAGAAAAGAAAGAAACTAAGAAAAGAAAAGAAAAAAAAGAAACTAAGAAAAGAAAAGAAAAAAAAGAAACTAAGAAAAGAAAAGAAAAAAAAGAAACTAAGAAAAGAAAAGAAAAAAAAGAAACTAAGAAAAGAAAAGAAAAAAAAGAAACTAAGAAAAGAAAAGAAAAAAAAGAAACTAAGAAAAGAAAAGAAAAAAAAGAAACTAAGAAAAGAAAAGAAAAAAAAGAAACTAAGAAAAGAAAAGAAAAAAAAGAAACTAAGAAAAGAAAAGAAAAAAAGAAACTAAGAAAAGAAAAGAAAAAAAAGAAACTAAGAAAAGAAAAGAAAAAAAAGAAACTAAGAAAAGAAAAGAAAAAAAAGAAACTAAGAAAAGAAAAGAAAAAAAAGAAACTAAGAAAAGAAAAGAAAAAAAAGAAACTAAGAAAAGAAAAGAAAAAAAAGAAACTAAGAAAAGAAAAGAAAAAAAAGAAACTAAGAAAAAAGAAAAAAAAGAAACTAAGAAAAGAAAAGAAAAAAAAGAAACTAAGAAAAGAAAAGAAAAAAAAGAAACTAAGAAAAGAAAAGAAAAAAAGAAACTAAGAAAAGAAAAGAAAAAAAAGAAACTAAGAAAAGAAAAGAAAAAAAAGAAACTAAGAAAAGAAAAGAAAAAAAGAAACTAAGAAAAGAAAAGAAAAAAAAGAAACTAAGAAAAGAAAAGAAAAAAAGAAACTAAGAAAAGAAAAAAAGAAACTAAGAAAAGAAAAAAAGAAACTAAGAAAAGAAAAGAAAAAAAGAAACTAAGAAAAGAAAAGAAAAAAAGAAACTAAGAAAAGAAAAGAAAAAAAGAAACTAAGAAAAGAAAAGAAAAAAAGAAACTAAGAAAAGAAAAGAAAAAAAGAAACTAAGAAAAACTAAAAGAAAAAAAGAAACTAAGAAAAAACTAAAAGAAAAGAAAAAAAAAACGAACCAAAAAAAAAAAAAAAAACGAACCAAAGAAAAAAAAAAACGAAAAAAAAAAAAACGAAAAAAAAAAAAAAAAAACGAAAAAAAAAAAAAAAAACGAAAAAAAAAAACGAACCAAAGAAAAAAAAAAAAACAAAAAAAAAAAACGAAAAAAAAAAAAAAAAGAAAAAAAAACGAACAAAAAAAAAAAAAAACGAACAAAAAAAAAAAAACGAACCAAAGAAAAAAAAAAAAAAACGAACCAAAGAAAAAAAAAAAAAACGAACCAAAGAAAAAAAAAAAAAACGAACCAAAGAAAAAAAAAAAAAACGAACCAAAGAAAAAAAAAAAAAACGAACCAAAGAAAAAAAAAAAAAACGAACCAAAAAAAGAAAAAAAATAGAAAAAAAAAACGAACCAAAAAAAGAAAAAAAATACAAAAAAAAAAAAAAAAAACGAACCAAAAAAAGAAAAAAAATACAAAAAAAAAACGAACCAAAAATAGAAAAAAAAAACCGAACCAAAAAAAGGAAAAAAAACGAACCAAAAAAAGGAAAACCCAAAAAAAAACAAAAAACAAAAAAAAAAAAACTATAAAAACTAAAAAACCAAGAAAGGAAAAAAGGGGAAGAAAAGAAAAACGGAAAAAAGGGAAGAAAAGAAAAACGAAAAAAAGCAACGAGATTCGAAAAAAATAATTTCTCTCTTTAACTGTTTTGATCTTAAGTTAAAGGAAAACAAGGTGTTGTCGATTTTTGCAAATACTGACTCGGAATATTCATTTCAATAAATTCACAGAAAAAAAAATGTTGTAAATCATGTCAAATGTCTTTCCTCCAGCTACTTCCTAGAGCTTGTAAAATCTGATAACTGATGTGGTTCCAAGAGATTAAACAAGTTTCTAACAGAATTCTAAGCCAAATGCATGTCGATTTTCAGTCACATGCAATTTTATCGATTTTCGTTTCATCTTATATCTTCTCGGTCACTTTTGATATATACAAACACAAACGGACATGTACGGACTGTAAAAAAAAATCTTGCACATGCTTTTAACATTCAAAGTTATCGATAGTAAATATCACTAGTGCGATAAACGGTAAGTGCGTGTGTGGGGTGGGATAACCCTTTATGTGCATTTGATAAACATAAAAAAGATAAATATCATTAACGCTATTATTCTATTCATACGCGTGTATGAGTAGGTGCTGAAAATTTCTCGACTTAAGGAAGCTGGAAGCGACAACTTTTTAATTATTTCCTTCTTCTACTGTTCTTCGAAGGCAACTTGCAAAATCATACTTAATCCAGCTCTTTGTAGACGCAGTCCTGCATTTTAGACATTTTATTTCTCAAACGGGCTTACACGCGATATCTCGTATATAAACACTTTCAGAATAGGTGAGGCTTTTTAAAGTAAAGGATAATGTATTTAAAACTAGGAACAAATCATTTTTTCTCTTGGTGGTGAAAATTAAAGCTTATTATAACAAGTCGTCATCTAGCGATTTCAGTTTCTTTTTTTTTTTTTAAAGAAAAATCTTGCGTAACATTAACTGTATGTTTGAAAATTAAGTCGTCAATTTATTCATGCAATATTCGACACATTTTTAAATGCCGCTACACTTGAGACTGTAGCTGACCATATCCGTTTCTTTCTGCCACTTGCCATAACTTCTTTAAGAAAAAGAAAAAAAAATGGAGTGGTTTCCCGTTGCCTTCTCCACGGGTGTGAATTTGGAGTAGTCCTTTTCAGAGACTTGACTGTTACCCAATTGTTAGATACCCAGTCTACCCTGCAATTTAACCCATAGCTGGCACTTTGGGAGAACCCATGAAGTCATGCTTTTGCCAGGAGCATCAGTTTGAAAGTGAACGCAGCAGTCTAGGACAAAATTTGAACTCTGCTCGCAAATTCCACGCATCACCTGAAAATATGTTTGCTTAATAATAAATATTAATAATGAATAATACTAACGCTTTCATGCGCTTGAATAAATTGAAAGCTGCTTTGTATACATTCGCATAACGTACCCCCCATTCCAACGCACACACAAACACTCATCTAATATAATCATTTACAGTCATTGACAGCGTGCATAGAGTAGAGACGGTTATTTAGTTGATGTTTGACAATCCCGATTGGTTCGTGATTTGGACCAGTGGACGAATATCCAGTCCAGTGGCGTTATACTTCACGCTATTTCATATATGGTTAGAGAAAAAAAAAAAAATAGAAAAAAAATATATATAAAAAATTAAAATTATATATACATATAAAAGGAGGGAAACAGGTCTGCTTAATGAGAAAGGTAGAAGCGCTTTTGAACAAGTACAAATACGCCTTTGTATTTGTTAAGGTAAATTTAACATTATTAATTTTGAAAACTTATGATTCGATGTGTGCGCAAAGTCCTTCTTTCGCAGCTGTCCGCGTCTTGGTATCACTTTCCTTTCTTTTTTCCTATTCTCATTCAGCGCCTTTTTCCGATTCTCATTCTCTCTCATTCCTCTCTTTCTCTCTCATATGTTACTTTTGGTGTGAACGTCTCTAACTTCAGTGACTAATACCGCTTGAAACCCAAGGTGCAGAAACTTTCGCTAAAACGTCTCACTATTCACTATCAAAGACTTATTTACAATTCCGACCTCTAGAGTTTTTCGAACTTAGCATAGTCTGACACAAGGCCGAAAAAGTGGGACACCTTGGGAAATACTGAACCGTTTTCGGAAAAAGCATCGTTATGTGGAGCCAGCAACATAACAGTTTTCGTTCTACATGTCTGTAAATTTATACCCACAGGTATCAACTCCCCAGAGATTAGTCAGGTACAAGGCAACATCGAGAGGCAACTCACTGAGGACCGAACTCATTATTTTCGAAATGTCGAACCACTTCCCGGATCTATAGCTACTACTTCATATGCACGGTGCGTAAACCTACACACACGTGTAGCGATAAATTCTGCTATTCTGTCTTTTTGTATTGATCATATTATCGCAGTTCATAAACAATAACTATTCATTTATCTATTACACTGTCAGCCTGTTGGTAATGTGAATCCATTCGTAAAACTACAAACAGCTCCACCCCCACCTCTGCCAAAAAAAAAAAAAAGTCTCGCTCTTGTCTCTTTCTCTATCACCCTCCTCCCCATATCTTTCACATACTACCACCTGCTATCCGCTTCCTGACTTCATTCTTAAAAACGACATGCCCGTGAAAACTTCCTTCATCCATTCAACTCAAAGAAACCGATGGGCATTTTTACAATGAAGAACGCCTCTGTGTCCGGCTATACACACTGAAAACACCAACGAGCCGTACAGTAAGGATATCGGAACCAAAAATGACCAATTACACTGAAAATCGGGTTTTACCAAGCACAAGTGCCACTGCTGATAACTGCCAAACGGCTACACCAACCACGTCACTTTCACCAGGTAAGTGAAAGAAAGTATTGAGCCGGTTTAACTAAGGTGATAAAGGTCGATCGATAATGACTACCTTTTTTTGTTGCTCGAAACGTATTGTTTAATTTTAAACGTAAAAATTTCTCGTTTTATATATATATATATATATATATATATATATATATATATATATATATATGTGTGTGTGTGTGTGTGTTTGTTTGTTTAGACCCTTTAAGCAAATTTAATTACATCTGAGAGCAGGAAAACTGAGTAAAAACATATATAAAAGCCGCTCAATAAAAAAAAAAAAATAATAATAATAATAATAAAAATGGGCTGAATTTTAATTTCATGAAATATAATTTTAGGTACAATAAACCAGCTTTTAGACAACGAAATTTGATATACAATGTTACACATATACAGACACAGACATATATAATTTTTTTTCAGTGTGCATTTTAAGTATACTCCTTCGGGAATTACTTCTGTGTTATATATATTATTTTTTGTGTGTGTGCGTATAGTTATACATACAGGCATACCCAGTAGTTTATAATCTCATGCTTTTATTGACATGTGTGTATACATACATACGTTTGTTTTTGTAGTGAACGAGTTTACTATAACAGAATATGATATATATATATATATATATATATATATCACATTATACGCACACACTCTGTATATATTTACTGTTTTTAATGTATATGTGCAAACCTACATTTTCTTCTATACACACAGACAATATACATCTAAAAACATACGTGTGCGCGTTAGCCATTATGTACATTTGTATACGTATTTTTGCATAGCATCTTTCATTCATCTCTCATATATATATATATATATATATATACACACACACAGCATACATATGTTTGTGTATATATATATATATATATACACACACACACACACAACATACATATGTATATATGAGAGATGAATGAAAGATGCTATGCAAAAATACGTATACAAATGTACATAATGGCTAACGCGCACACGTATGTTTTTAGATGTATATTGTCTGTGTGTATAGAAGAAAATGTAGGTTTGCACATATACATTAAAAACAGTAAATATATACAGAGTGTGTGCGTATAATGTGATATATATATATATATATATATATATATCTCATTCTGTTATAGTAAACTCGTACACTACAAAAACAAACGTATGTATGTATACACACATGTCAATAAAAGCATTATATATATATATATATATATAACACACACAAACACAAATATATATATAGCATACATATATATGTTGTGTGTGTGTGTATATATATATATATATTAGTACATGGTAGGGGGCTCACATACACAAGTGTGTGATAGGTGAATGTTAAAAGTGTACGAGTCCTATTTTATTTATTTTTGTATCCTCGTTGATAAAAGTCAACCATTGGTTTCTTATAAACACTTCTTTTAGAGAGCGTACGTTTCAACATGCACAGGGGAAAATGCTCGTGGCTAGAAAACCTTGTGTGTAGGATATTTTCTCATATTTTATTTTTAAATTGCTTTTCTAGCTGCAAAAACTTAAAAAATATTCGTTACATTCATCATTTCAAAACTCACAGAAATGGTGAGTTTCAATTAACGAAACAATCAATTTAGATGTTATTCGGCTCAGAGGCTAAAACATATTGATCATTTTTTCAGTTGTTCTGATGATGTCCTTATTGACTGAAACATTGACAACGAAATAAAACAAAATTAAACAGTTAACTGATTTTCACGTATTTTATCTCACGTACTATTTTATTACTTCTATTATATATTTGTTTATATGGGAGGGTGTTTTCTTCGGACATTTCCAAGTATCTATTTTTATGAAAATTTTCGATGTGTCCATAACAGCCTTCCTCGAATGTCGTGCGTTTCAGAATGTTGTCGAATCCTAGGAAACCGAAACATTGCGATAAACAGCACAAACAACAACAACGCTAATTCAAACAATTTGTAAAGAATCCGTGTAAAAAAAAATCTCCTTAATCATGTTCGCATCTTCATAGATAGACATCTAAAAATCTTCAGAGACTATCTATCTTCAGAGACTATCTATCTATCTATCTATCTTCAGAGACTATCTATCTATCTATCTATCTTCAGAGACTATCTATCTATCTATCTATCTTCAGAGACTATCTATCTATCTATCTATCTTCAGAGACTATCTATCTATCTATCTATCTTCAGAGACTATCTATCTATCTATCTATCTTCAGAGACTATCTATCTATCTATCTATCTTCAGAGACTATCTATCTATCTATCTATCTTCAGAGACTATCTATCTATCTATCTTCAGAGACTATCTATCTATCTATCTTCAGAGACTATCTATCTATCTTCAGAGACTATCTATCTATCTTCAGAGACTATATCTATCTTCAGAGACTATCTATCTATCTTCAGAGACTATCTATCTATCTATGTTTTTATCTGGGTGTTTCTACTAGTTGTCTGTTGGTATCTAGCATAAATACCCGACAAACCTTGACCTTGTGACATACAAGGAAAGATAAATACATTCCAATTAGTTTCTACTTTAACCTGGAAGTGGACAGATATTAATCTAAGCAGATATTTACGTATTCTGAACAGTTTCTCTCTAATATTCCACAAATCATGATGTTCAAATCACTATAAATTCGCTATAATATCAATAAGAGAGGGACGTGTTGGTTGTGTAACGGTTATCGGCGCCGAAGGCGGAATTGGCGAACATAGTTCAAATTTTGCGCAAATACCCTTAGGAAAGCGATGAACCCATCACCTCTGCCCCAGAGCTTTGGATTAAATAACAGAGCATCTTTGCATTCACACTGGTGGCAGCCACTCTAGGAAAATGGCTAATCTGAATTTGGAACCGTGAATAAGGAAAAGGTAAACCAATCCACAGGTAATAAAGAAAAGGAATCGCTGAAAATCCTGATCAACTATATATATATATATATATAGTGGTCTCTCCTGTCGTATTCGACGTATGAGGGTCAAGCAGCTCAGTTCCTCGGAACCGACAGCCCAGACACCAGCACGTATGATTTGGTTATAGTGGTGAAGGTTGGTTGTTGGATTTAACGGCATGTCAACTCCTGTTTGGGTCATTTTATGCCGAAGCCTTGTTTATTTATGTATATAAGATGGTTATATTGTATAAAAGGTTGAGAGGCTGTTGGGTTTCATAATCTACTGTATTTTTTGGATTGCTTTTTCTTGTGATTGTTTCTGATTGTATATTTTCACATCTACATCCATGCGTGCATATATACGTCTATACCTACATATACACCTACATATACACTATTTGAAAGTATTATATTTTGTTGAGGATCTTGATTTCTTTGAGAAAGTTGTATATTTTATCTGTGTCTTGTATTTTTAAAAATTTCTTTTAAGCCTTTTCCATTGAAATTCCTAGTAAGATTTTGGTTTTAGGAAGTTGTTCCATTAAGTTGTTTATTTCTGTTATATTTATTGGTTCTTGTAGGAGTATATGGATGGAAAGAATTGTGATGGTTTTATCTAGTGTCACTTGTGTTGCTATTGCTTGTAATTTAGTTTTAATATCTACTTTACTTTGCGGTATGTCATTTCTGATCAATATTGACATTCCTCCATTAGCTCTGTGTCCTGTATTCTGGTTATAGTGGTATTGTTTATAATTTTTAATTTTTAAGTTAGCATTTTCTTGTGAATAAGTTTCCTGTAATCAGATGACGGCTGGATACAGTAGTGATGTAAGTATGAGTAGGCCGTTGTAATTAGATTTTATTCCATGACAGTTCCATTGCATGATCTTATGTGCCATAGTTATATTTTCATTTTTTGGGGGGTAGAGTTACCTTCTAGGTTTATATCACTTGTCCTCTCCAGTTTTTTTCCAGCTCATGAGTTTTTTTAATTTTTATCTTCAACTACTTGTGGTGTCCTTCGATCAGATTTTTGGTTTTGTTTTGGAATTTGTTTATTTTCATTCTCTTCTACTTCCATATATTCCAGAATACAGTAGTGATTTATTTTCATTTGATATATTGGTTCTTGATTTTGAGTTAGATCTTGATCGAATGTTTTCTTGTTCTGTTGTTTCTTTTTTGTCTTTGTTTATTTTTTTGTTTTCTTGGTTTGGGAAGAAGAGGGTTCGCTGAAGTTTTGTTCTGTTTTCGTTCCAGAATTTTTTGCCTTCTGGGTTAATTCCATTTGGTTTGGGTTGTTGAGTTTTATTTTTATTTGAGTTCGGTTAAGAAGGTTTTTAATTCTTCAAGGAAAGCTTTTAATTCCTTATATAAGTTTTTTTTATTTCAGTTGAATCTTTTATCTTCAGTGCTTATTTTATTTGCTTTTTGTACCATGGAAGCGTAGGTGTTTTCTTTTGTGTTATTTTTAACTTCTTTTCGTGCTTCTGAGAAAGATATATTTTCTTTGTTTTATTATGATTATTTCTTTTTCCTGTTTGTAGATACTACATTGTTTTGAGAGGGCTGAATGGTTTCCCAAACAGTTTGAGCAGAGGCTCCTATTTGGACAGTTCTCTTTATGTTTTGGTTCTTTTTCACTACATTTTCCACATGTTTGTTTGTTTCGACAGGAGTCTCTGTGATGCCCATATTTGTGGCATCAGTAACATTGGAGAGGGTTTGGTATGTACTGTTCCATTCTTATAATTTCATATCCGATTTTAATTGTTATCGGAATTTGGGGGATTCGAAAGTTAAGATGTAGGTATTAGTTCGTATCTCTGCTTCATTTTTCTTTGTAATTCTTTTGACGTTTATAACACCTTGAGTTTTGAATTCTATTTTTATCTCCTCTAGAGTGCACAGGGAGAGCTCCTTGCTTTTTACTACACCCTTTGAGAAATTTAGGGTTTGGTGTGGGTAGGATTTTATTTCTATTTCTTGTAATTTTTTTTGTCTTATTAGTATATCTGCATATTTTTTCCCCACTTCCACTAGTAATGTTCCATTTTGTAGGTTTTTTTTTACATTTTTTGGTGTGATTGTATTTGATATAGCTTTTTGGATTTTAAATGGAGATATTTCAGTTAGTGATTTGCTGCTTCTAGCTTTTAGAACAATAAATCGTGGAAAGTTTTCATTATCATTTTCAGAGTCATTATCCACATGTGGTCACTTGGAAGATTTTTTTTCCATTGTTTTTATTTTGATTCATCTTCCACGCTCCCTACCCACCGCGGAGTCCAGGATTGGGACATGACAAGGGGGAAACCCATTCGCCTTGCCATGTCGGGGCTACGTGAAAGGTATACTCTCTTTGGGAGGAGTCTTTGAGCACGCGTGTTCCTTTGTTTCCGTTATCCAAGTTTTACGGCTGTGTAGGTTTAGCAGGTGTGTCAGATCCCTTTTCTCCCAAATTGATTGACCCTCAGCCACCGCCTTCCATCATATATTTAGGGATAGGTGTTAGTTTTGGTTGGGAAGAGGGGTGTAAGTTATAGGTTTGGGGTGGATTATATGTGATGGGGCTTGACATGACCATTGATCGTATCGGGCCCCTCCGACCGCCCGTCTAGCCCAGGTAAGGACCAAAGTGGTGTGTTGCAGGATTGTGACCGCTTTACACATGGTGTCACGACCTGCTCAACCACCAGGATCCCGTCCCCAGACATTATGGGTCGCCACCCACGACCAACAGGTGGCCCCATTGAGGGACTTTTACCCTATGCAGGGAGCAGTCGGCGTATTCTGATGCCCCACCGACAGGGCGAGTGGTGAAGGCTATGTGCAGAATCAACCACACTTTTTAAAGAGCCGAATACAGAGACCTGCTGCAGTACGTGCCACAAGGTCCCTAAACGACTCTCCGCAGGTTTTGAATTCAGAGCTGTTCTTCTCGACCAGTTGCCTTTCAAGGTTATAGAAACCACTCTGTCCTGCTATTTACCCATAGCTGGAGGGAGAAAAGGATTAATACTTTTCCCAAGGGTATTCGCACGTAAGTGAATGTAATGGATTCGACTGGAATTCGAACTCTGCTCTCTCATTCATATATATATATATATATATATATATATATATATATATATAAATATATATATATATATATATATATATATATAAAGCGATACCTACGGTTTCAAATGCAATTTAAAAATCTTTCTTCAAGCTTCGATTTTAGTTTAAATTGCAAACTAATAAGTGTAATTTAATATTTCCAATAAGCAAAATACTTTGCTGCATTTCAAACCGAACTCAAATTGATTGAAATGAGTTTTTTTTCAGTAAAATTGTCCATATCAAATCTTTCAACACAGCATAATTCTCTGTATTAGAAAAATCTTTCAAAAATAAAATATAATCTTTTGAATCTTTAACTGATTCAAAGTTTAATTAGTCTGAAACAAAACAAATATTACTTGTAGTTTAAGATAACGCAGAAAAACATTTTTGAACCGGAAATGAGTGTTTTTTTATGAGGTGTTGACACATCTATCGATAACTTGATGTTTGGGAGATTTATGTAAGAGGAAAATAATTATAAAATTACATGTTGAATACAATGTAAACGCTTCTTAAAAATCATTTTTAACTAAGCAGTAATCTCTAAAATTCAAAATATTTTAAACATTCTAATATTTTATTGCCTTTTAAGAACTGGCTTTATAGCCTTACGTACGAAAACGCTTGTTAAAAGAAATGTTATGAAATTGTCAATACTTTTTAAATTTACTATAGTTATCGCTCTTATTTTCTGATAAGGTCTTTTATGGATGTTCGTATAGAAAAATAAATCGACACGTTTATACAGATACACAAAATAAATCCAAATTTTTTTAAATACTGATGGACGCTGAAATACATTAAGCTTTCCAATTATGATTAGTAAAAATAATTTTTATTTAATAAAAATTAAAATTGACCACGACAAATTAAATACAAAATTTTAAGATTTAAAAGTTCGTAAATTATTCTAATTGAATTTTTTTAAAAAAAATAAATAAAAAAATAACAATTCTTGCAAAAATTCATTATTCATAGATTTTTTTCTTAAGACAATAGTATCTATTATATATTTTATTCACAAAAGCAATTAAAAGATTTTCTATTTAAATAAAACCTTAATTTTATTGCATTTTTTATTTTACAATTCAGAGCAGACTTTTTTGTAACTGACAAAAAATTCAAGGAGAATTTTATTCTCCTTGGACATGTTCTTATAAACATTAAGCGCTACGAAAACGAATTTTTCGAAATTGCATAAAATTAAATTAGTGAGGGGGTAAAAAATGTAAAAAGAATATTTATACGAAGAGTTTCTGAAAAAAAGGTTTCAAAAACAATTTCATTCATTTGTGAATAAGTCCTGAAAGTTTAATTACAATGTGACAATTATCTGGTTTTTGCAAGAATTTCCAAATCAATGTGTTTTTCATCGCATAAAGACGCTCAAATTTCCCATACAAATTCATATTATCACTTTGACGCCAGAGAAAATTTTCTTAACCAAAATTTCTAAAATTATATAAAGAAAATCCGTTGGTTTTTCCTCTTAATAACAAATATTTTGACGATAAAACTTTTTATTAAGCTTTGGGCATTTTTTTTTCATCATGTACGTTCATTTTTTTTAGCAAATATTTGGAGGCACCTATCTTTCTCTCTAAAGATATATATATATATATATATGAAAGTCGGGCTTGAATCAAACCATGGTTGATATGGATTCTTAATATCGGCTTGGGGAGGCGATCCTACCGTGCTGCACCTTTGTTTGGGAAATGCCTAAAGACCATATCACGAGTTGAACCCGGCCTTATGAGAGAAATTGAGTAGAAGGAATGCTTTGTTCGAACTTGATCCCGTGAGACAACGAGTTTTCTCCCAGAAATTGTAAGTAAAGTGTGCTCAGCATAGTTGCAGTAAAAGAAAAAACAAAACAAAACACAACAATTTGGCTCTGGGCATGTTGAACACATACTCGAAACGATGGGACACCCATTATATATATATATATATATATATATATATATATATATATATATATATATGTGTGTGTGTGTGTGTGTGTGTGTGTGTGTGTGTGTGTGTGTAAAATTTGCTATGTTAGGGAAAAGTGTCCAATATAGATTGCTCGTTTGTATATAATGTATTAGGTCATCCCATAAGTTCTGTCCGAATTTTAACTTTTTGTTAAAATGAACGAAATTTAAAGAGTATTTTATAATGTCTAATGGAGCTGGAAATTATTTTTATGTTTAGATGCATTTAAACTGATCAAATTTTATTTCAGAGAACAATAAAATTAAATTTTTGTTTGATTAAAACCCTGCTAACATGGAAGTACCCAAGAATCATTTGAGGCACATAATGCTTTATGAGTTCAAGAAAGGAAACTCAGCAGCCGAAGCGGCTAGAAACATTCACTCAGTTTATGGAGAGGAATGTGTGAATGAAAGAACTTGCAGAAGATGGTTTGCAAAATTCAGAGGTGGAGATTTCACCCTTGAAGATGAAGATTGAACCAGACGTCCAGTTGAGTTTGATGAAAAGCTTCTTGAAGCAGCCCTTGAAGAAAATCCTGCTTTATCAGTTGAAGAATTGGCAGTGGTTCTCAGTTCATACCATACAACTGTTCATCGTCATCTTCAACAACTTGGAAAAGTTCCTAAACTTGGAAAATGGGTGCCTCATGAATTGTCTGAAAACAACCTCAAATCCCGAGTTGACATCTGCTCTTCTCTCCATTCTCGCCAACTTGTTTCACCTTTTTCGGATAGACTTGTGACTGGCGACGAAAAATGGATATTTTATCGAAATGTTAAGCGTCGTAGACAGTGGCTTGGTAAAGGGGAAGGACCCTAGCCACAGCCGAGAAGGGAACTTCATGGGCAAAAGGTTCTTCTTTTAATCTGGTGGGATTGCCAAGGAATAATCCACTTTGAATTCTTACCACCTAATGCAACAATTACTGCTCAAATATCTTGTCAGCAATTAGAGCGTTTGAACCAAGCTTTGAGGAAAAATGACCCGCTCTAGTGAATCTAAAACGGGTGATGTTTCATCAGGACAATGCGCGACCACACACAGCAAGAATCACGCCACAAAAGATCGAAGAACTGGGTTGGGAGAAAATTCCTCATCCACCTTATTCTCCCGACCTTGCTCCTTCAGACTACCATTTGTTTCGTAGCTTACAGAATCATTTGGAAGAAACAGCTTTTATAACACGGGAAGAGGTTAAAACTGACATTTGTGAGTTCTTCGAATCAAAGCCAAAAGAATTAGTAAGCTTGATAATAGATGGAAGGAAGTCATAGATAATCAGGGAAAATACATTGTTGATTGAATCTGTAATTAAAATGTAACATTTGGTCACTTGTTTTCTTTATTCAAAATTCGGACAGAACTTATGGGATGACCTGATAGATATAGAAATTAGGAATTAATATAGAAGTTAACACCGTATGATAAATATAGTCTCAGTTTCACGCCTTAAACGATCATCAGGCAGTGTCTACATTATGTATGTGCTTGTCTGTATACTATAATCTCAGCCAAGCCAGATGGAAATGGCTATAATTTGAATGCTCGATTTAGCGCCTCCTTATGAATAAGTGCCCCCATTTCACCAAGGTGTCTAAACGAATACATTTCAGAAACGAAAGGGGGCACTTATTTGGAACTGGAAGTTTAAAGACGAAGTTAATTTAAATCAAAATATGCTGTCTTAAACATTTTTAAATAAGCACCCCTGGCGCTAAATCGAGCATTTACGGTAGACCATGTTGTATATAAAAACAGTTTGTTTGCTTTAAAATTGAAAGACTGCTTTTTCCCACCCTGAATCATAAATGACTTTTCGTCCAGTCAACAAACATCCAAAATGTGGGAAGATGTGTAAACCGGTTTATATATTACATACACTTATTCACAAGCCCGTATCATGCACATCATAATGATGGGCCAAAAAATAAAATTGTGGTCATGATGTACTCCACTGTATCAGCATCTCTCGGCTATTTCCACACACACTAACTTTTAGTCACTTGTAAAAGAGAAAATGACGTCACACACCAACATCTCATATGTGTGTGTATGTGTGTATATATATATATATATATATATATATATATAAGTAGCTTTCTCAACGCAGTAATGGGTTTGGCGTGCAGAGTTCAAATTCCAACCTGGGAGTTACTTTCGCATATTCATGGAAAGAGGTAAATCCGCCATATTTACCCCAGCAAGGGGTTAATAACAGGGCAGGCTCTCTAGGTTTGCTTGGCAACCAGTCTAGGAGAAGGAACACACTGAATTCAAAAACTTTTTGACCGGTGGCTAGCCACTCCACACGGTAGAAACCTACAGAAACCACAGTAGCAATAACTAGCAAAGTGAAAGTATGCCTCTGTACTCCACAGGGCAGTTTAAATATCATACATACATACATATTATATCATATATACATATAGGATGTAGCAAAAAGTACCTGGAATTATTGTGCGCGTGTAGCGCTCCTATAAAAAATCAAATCAATCTGTAACTAAACATCTATCGTCAGGGTACTATATTGGTTTATTCAGGATATTGCTTGGTATAATATGGGTTATTTGACAGTGTTTCAGCTCCTCTCCGAACAACGTGCGTTGTACTGGGTTACATAATATCAGCATTGAGACGTAACTCATGTCCTGATCAATAAGGAGAGCTGGATTCTTGCATGTTCCAAGGGTGTTAATGTCAAATAAATGTATGCCAACTTGAATTGAACTCGTGACCTGTGCTATTAACCATTAATCCAAACCGACACGAATAGACATATCGAACTTTAGACAAGCCAGAATAAAAGCGGATCCATTATTAAATATTAAATTCGTATTGGCTGGCTGACAATATATATGCAATTTATATATATATATTATTTATATATTATATATGCGCGGTACTTATTGGAAAGCGCTCAATATCAGTGATAGAGCTAACATTGTTTGGCTGAATATCGCAAATAGCGTGAAACCCAAGGTCACAAACTCTCTCTCTATATATATATATATAAAGGTATGTTTAGGCAGGAAGTATTCATCCAAACAAGTTTGATAAAAAAAAGAAAAAAAACAACAAACAAAAAAACACAAACAAACAAAAACAAACAAAAACAAAAAAACAAACAAAAACAAAAAACAAACAACAAACAAACAAACAACAAACAAACAAACAACAAACAAACAAACAACAAACAAACAAACAACAAACAAACAAACAAACAACAAACAAACAACAACAAACAAACAACAACAAACAAAAAAACAAACAAAAAAAAACAAACAAAAAAAAACAAACAAAAAAAAACAAACAAAAAAAAACAAACAAAAAAAAACAAACAAAAAAAAACAAACAAAAAAAAACAAACAAAAAAAAACAAACAAAAAAAAACAAACAAAAAAAACAAACAAAAAAAACATTAACTTTTCAAATAAGGTGTCGAGTAAATACATAAAATAAAAAAATAAATAAATCGCCTTCTTTTTGTGCGGCTTCGTCACCATTAATCGTCACCTTAGATCATTTCAAATGTCCAACTTTACAAACAATGCCAGGATGTAGACAAAGGAATTCTATCTCCCACACAGGCAACAAATCGGTTCGTGATATTGACTGTGACGGTCGAAAGTACTTGAATAAAACAATACCAAAATATGATCTTTGGATAATTGTTAATAACAGAAGAAAAAAACGAGAATAGTCAACCCCTTTTTTTAATTCTGTTATTAACAATTATTATTGCTATATGGGGTTGCTCTAGTATTCTGTATTTGCAAGGTTTGCTTGCTTTGAATACGTTGTATTCCGGAGCTGTCCCGGTCGATCGCATTTTTGACGAAATAAAGTTTTATTATGGTTACATAGGTATGAGGACGAACAGCGCTGAACGTTCGTCATTTTAAACCACTAACATCCGACGTTGAAATACGCGTACCACACAAAAAAGGTTTTCGGTAGTCTTAGGAGCAAATTTGCCGAGTTTCGTATACAAGATTTGATGCAAATGCATTGCTACCATTTGTTAGCCATCGTTAAGATTGCAGAGCAGTTCCAGGACAATCTAACAAAACCATGCATAATTGAACACTGGGGTGAGAATAATAGTACGAAGCTTATTTATAGTCTCACTCAGTGGAATGATAACCAATAAACCTTATCTGCATTTTGTTGAACGGGACAATTACTGCAAGTACACTCCATGTATTTACTCGTTCCACCTTCTATATTCCGTGTCCCTTCATGGCTCACCATAAATTTCTGTACTTTGTAGCTCTTAATAAATTTTGTCTTTTTGTTATCTCTCCTAAACCTTACTCCGCCATACATTTACTCAAGCTCTCTAGGGAGGTCACGCGTTGCTTCCCTATCTCCTTCTTGCCTTCATTATGTCCTGTGAGTACCAATTTTTACCAGCCTTCGTACCTCATGTGCCCTAGAAATTTCAACCGTCTCTTTCGGATGCTAAGCATAAGTATCCTTTTTGTTTCCATTTTCTAATACTTCGACGTTGTTCATGGGTCCATGGTATTCTCAGCAGCCTTCTGTAGAAGGGCATTTCTGTAACTTCATGTCTCTTCGCTGCATATAAGAGGACCGATATTTCATGTACCGTATATTTTCGTGTATAAGGCGACCTTTAGATAAGACGAGGTAAAAATATAGCAAATTTTCATGAATTTATCCTATACCTGTACTATAAGACAGCTACTTATTGATTATATAAAGGTGATGTTATTAGAAATGTTGTTACTTACTGTATTCTTAGAAATTCAAAATAAACGAAACCAATTCTATATCGTGTTTTCTTCCGCTCACCTAAAAGGGAAATCATTGTTTTGTTTACGTTTCATCAAGTGATCTCTTGCAAATAGCGATTCTTTTTTCCTATGTTACAAACAAAATGATAATGAATTTTTAATGAGAAATGAATATTATCTTATCCTAAGTGTTATTACTGCCGTAATTAACACTACCATGATGATTACTGAAAGTTTAGCAAAAGATAGATTGCTGTGAACGGAGTCATAACTTGATGTTTACATTTTCTCAGCCGAGCTTGCATGGATACAAATTTATTTCACTGATATGAAATTATTCTTCAATAGGCAATTTATTATGAACTTATTCCAGTAATATATATAAGATAGAAATGGTTGTATTACTTTTATTATCAGTTTATTTGATAATGCGAATATTTTCATGTACGTTATTGGTTATCGTACCGAGGCCGAGGTTAGCCTACCGACAAACATCACTTAGAATTTAAGGTTTCTTTTTTAGAACTGTAGTATAAGACGATAATGGTGATATTGGGGATTTAAAGGTCGTCTTATACGCGGAAATGAACGGTATTTATATATGTACATAATAACAAATTAAGAACGAAATTTACATATTAACTCGAAGCCGTCATTACCTTTTTTATTTCAATGATATTTGCTGTCATATGCATTGTTCATCGCGTTACATATTGGAAGAAAAAAAAAAAGAGATTGAGATAAGACCATAATATTAACTGTTTCCTTATAAGGGAACTTTCGGCATTCATTGACTGAGCCGTCAATGCTGCTTTCGGTTGAAATTTATAAAATCTTTCTCTGAAAACAGTTTTTCAGGAAAATAGGTTTCACAATTTAAGTAACTTATTGCTTTTTCCAGTATTGATGGCGACTTACTTCCTTACTTTTTGTCTGGAGTAGTGTGGGATGCTAACATAATGAGTATGTCATTATTCTCTGTGCAAGTCACATGTCATATCCATTGTAGTTGTTGCTGCTGCTTTGCTGAAAGTCCTCAAGTGATGGGGTTTCTGCTTTTTGGTACAATTCTTTGTCAGTGTTTCTCTAACACCAATCCACAAGGTTTGAAGCAGGATGGTCCTCGCTAAGACCTACAGTCTTCATCGCTCAAAGAAATTTTAAGCATCGATCAGAGAAATCTGATGTATGCAGCTGTAGCTGACAATTTAGATATCTCTAAATGGGTTTGGTGTTCAGAAAAAACAAATAATGGTTAAATTTACTTGCAGAGTGTGTGTGTGTGTGTGTATATATATATATATATATATATATATATATAT
Source organism: Acanthosepion esculentum (assembly GCA_964036315.1). NCBI lineage: Eukaryota > Metazoa > Mollusca > Cephalopoda > Sepiida > Sepiidae > Acanthosepion > Acanthosepion esculentum. The sequence goes on along the minus strand of OZ038490.1, from coordinate 85,924,022 downwards.
ATATGTATATATATATATATATAATTCGCGGATACCCGTCTACTAGGGCGGATAGCCAATCCCAGGCTATTTTGTCAATCAGGCACATTTGTGTTTGTTCAACACCCACAGAGCCAACCTGTGGTTTATACTGCAACCTTAGTTACAGTTTCTGGGAGAGAGCGTGTTATCTAAAATGATCAACAATCACACTCAAACCCTCGCTATCGATTTTCAATTTCACTCACAAGGCCTGGGTCAACCCGCGGTATGGTTTTCAGGCACTTTGCCGTACGCTGGGATCATCCCTACTCCCGACTCATAACATCAGGAAGTCTCCCTTCTGAAAAATCGACCAAGGGGAGATTCGAACCCGGATCTCATGGTCAGAAAGCGAACGTTCTAACCACTTGGTCACGCCCCCTCCCTCACACACATATATATATATATATATATATATATATATTGCGCGCGCATACACACACACGCCTGTCTGCAAACTCTTAAATAATATCTATCCCTGTTCTATACCAATGGCAATTTTGTTCGCATCTATGCTCTCTCTCTCTCTCACACACACACACACACACACACACACACACACACACAATGATCATTTATGTAACAAGGTGTTGCGCCTATAGAACAATTCATATCCGATCGGGCAAAGGATCTGCAATACTTCTGATTTCTGATTTCCTCTTAGATCTAGTTACCGGATGCTCAGAGCAGGTTCTTTAATTGACGAAATTAAGGCTAATATAATAGACATCAGCAGAAAAGTGGAACTGGTGAGGCGAGTTCAAATTCCTGCCAAGTCTTATGTTAGCTGTTGCATAAATGACCTCGGGAAAGGCATGCATCCGTTCCTTCTCCCCCACCGCTATGGATTAAATAGACTAGACTGGCTTTCTATCCTTGGGTAGCAACCAGTCTGAGAGAGATAGAGAAACTGTAAACTTTAAACTGAAAAGAAGGCAACGGGAAACCACTCCTCTATCTTTCCCAAGAACGCATGGCAATTCAAAAATCAAGAACAGAAAGAATCTGTAGCGAGTCACGATCGCCTACGTCATGAAAGGACATGGCATTAAAAAAAAAATTACGAAGAGATTATAAAGAGACAAACCTGTTTTTCTAATACACCCAATGAATGCTTAATCGGCCTGAATATCTATGGGATGTGTTGGACCGAGAGGGTTTGGGGACTTTGGCGACAACAACACAGTGAAATCTTCAGGTTTCTGAAACTATTCTCGTACAACCCGTGAGTGACAGGACACACTCTCCTGTTGAAATATGCAACTGTCATCTTAGAAGACTTGCTATGAAGAGATATACTTTGTTTTTTTAATGATGTTTAGGTCGGTAAGATGCGAAAAAGTACTTTCTATATCAATGATAGAACTTAGTATATCGCAGCGAGCCATCAAACTGCTACCACCGGCTTGATTTTGCCCAGAGTTTATCTAATGTCATAGTTTCCTCCAGGATATCGACACACCAGTACCCAGCCGTCCAATTTATTTAGAAGAAAGCAACAGTGGCTGGAAGAGGAGAGCTTCTAGTAATAATGGGTAAAGTACTGGCGCTCGCGTCTACATAGAAAACACTTAGGTCCATGCATATTGGATAGTAAGGGGATTGATTGAACTGTGGCTACACAATCCTTCACACAACAAAGATCGAAATAATGTGGACTGTGACGCATCTCCTTATTCACGCTGATTAAAGCCGTCTGCGATTTGTGTCAACGTAGCAATAAGAGACAATAAGAAATGCTAAAGAATTGTAGAGAATAAAGCACATTAGACAAATATTATAAACAAATGCACTGAAGAAAAAGAATAATGACTCGACAACTCTAAGTTAGAAGGAGCAAGCATCATAATTATGGCAGATATGTATAAAAAAATAATAGGATAAAGGACATGATCCTCAATTACGTTCATAAACTCTAAAGAGGGAACGGTCATAAGAAAAAGAAAAATATTACAATGGTAAATGTTAATATTAGTCGTTTCCCGGATAAGGAAACATTCGGCATTCATTGATTGATCAGTCATGGCTACTTTCAGTTGAAACTTATGAAATCATCCTCTTGAATCAATTTGGCATGAAATTAGGTTTCTGGTGTCCCGTAACTGTTATTGCTCTTTCCAGTATTGATGGGAGCTTCCTTCCTTTCTTACCTTTTGTTCGAGGTAGTTTGGAACGTCAATATCTTGATTCTCTCCAAGATATCCATCCATTTTAGTTGTTGCCGCTGTTGAAAGTCCTAAAGTGATGTGGTTTCTGTTATTTGGTACAGTTCTTTGTGATTCTGAAGCACTAATCCACAAGTTATTCCGAATATATTTTTAAGCATAGATCTGAAAAAGCGGTTATGTGCAGCTGACAGTTTAGCTATTTCTGCGCGAGACTGGCGCCATATATGGTCTCCATATTAACGTCTCGATTCGACGAGACTATTTAAGAACATAACTAGTTTTTACATTTTGGTTTTATAGTAGCTTGCGGTGTTGGGGCGGGGAGGGGGAACTAGCCCTAGCACAACCTATTCTATGTTCAATTGATAACTGATCCATACGTCGAGCTATTTGAAGTACTTAGTATTTACTAATTCCACATCCTAAATTTTTCAGGGTACCTCTTTCAATTCAATTCCAGGTCATAGTTTTTGTTTTGGAAAGGTTTATCTTGTGTTCTACTTCTTGAAACCCTTGGTAGAGGATGATTTTTTGTTCAAGATTATTTTTGTCCCAACTATGAATGGCTATATCATCAGAATAGCCCCACCTCTCATCCCCTGTACACTGGCGCCGGAAATGGAACGCCGTTTTCTATTAGTAGATCAATTTGGGGTACAGTATGGAATGTTCAAGTGATAAGTGTACATCTCCTCACATCTGTTCTTGTATATGCGCAGAGTATATTCTAGGAAAAGAAAAGATTCAGGATCTAATTTCCTCCTTGTCGTACTCATAATGAGGTTTGAAATGTTTCGCTTCCCTTGGCAGACATGTACGACTTTGAGGAACGATATTGTTCTATCAGATCTCGACATTCAGAACTTGAATGGCGATTTCTAAAGGATGAAAAGACGTCTCTATCGACGTGGTTGTAGTCTGCGGTGAGGTCAACAAAGCAGGTATTCATTTTTTTTTTTATTGGCGAGGTAAGCAATTTCCTGGAATTGTTTGTTGACATATATAATATCATTACAATTCTTACCAGAACAAAAGTCAAATTGGGTCGTGAGTAGTTGATTTTCATAGAACCATGAGTGTCTAGTTAATACAATGTTCATTAGTACCTTCGCCATAATGGATCCACTGGAGATACCTCTGTATGTATGAGGATCTCTGGGTTACCTCTTTGTTTCCATAGTGCATTAATGCGCGATAGGCCCCACATTTTGGGGATGTATTTCTGATTCCATACTTTCATGAAATTTAGAAAGTTACTTTTATATTAGGAGAGAGGGTACGCTATTTTCAAAAATTCAGTCTTCAATGTCAGGTCATACTTTATTATTCTTTAGTATTTTTATATAGCTTTCTTTACTTCTTCACCATTAGGTTCTTTATCATTTATGTTTGTAGATAGACATTGTAATGCTCCGATGTATATTGGTGTATGTTCTACTTCCGTGGGTATATTCAGTTTAGTGTGGTCAGGGTTAAAGTGTAATTCGAATTTTTCTTTTCAGGCCGAGGCATCACTTCTGTTTTGGCTTCGATTGTATGATGCTATTATGATTTTTCGCTTTTCTTCACATATCAACAGAATGTCTATGCTGTTTACCTTCTGTAATCTGGTTTCCAGTTTTTAGATGTTGGTTTCTTAAACCGTTGACTTTTTTTTTTTAGATTTTCGTTGTTAGTTGTTTAGTATTCCCCTTTCATTTTCTTTCTCTTCTGCTTGTTTCTTTCTAGTATCGATTTTTCAAAATCAGGATTGTCGTCCCATGTGAAGATCTTTTTCCCCCCTCAAGATATTGCTGGAATTGCCTCGCTTGCTTCGGCTCAGGATAAGATTACATTATTTGATTTCTCTGTATTTTTATGGTCAAGATTTAGGGACATCAGTTTGGAATCTAGTTTATTACAGAATTATACCCTTGGATATTATACCCAGTTTGCCATTCGGAGTTTAAATGAGCAGAAGGAGGCTATTTTGTTGGC
>OZ038490.1:85834856-85912356 GCA_964036315.1 Acanthosepion esculentum | reverse complement strand
TTCTGTAGCTTTGGATGGCAACTAGTCTACCACAGAAAGGAATGGCAACCTACTGCGGGAAAAAAAATCTGCCTCCTTAGTCATGTATCGAAAGACATGATCGCTTAAGCGTGTATCACGCATGGCACATAACCGACTCAGGAAAAGCAAATATGCTTTCAGAACCTTAGCAAATTTGTCAGGGATCGGAAAATATCCTTAGAAAGGCTATTAAACTTCTATATAATATATAGAATCTCTTAAAGGTCAGTGAATAATAGACAATTTTCTTACATAGGTGTAAACATTTTTTCCTACGTTATTAGAAGTGGAAGTACAAATCTTACAAACTAGTAATAGATTGTACAAGCCACTGTTAGTAATAAGGCGCGAAGTTCATCGATTTCAATCAAAAGAACAAAGTGACTCATTCAGAATATTTAGAGCAGAAACCGCACAATACGATTCCCGCTTAGTTGATATGAGAGGCTAAAAAGGAAAGAATGATAGACAAGTTTTTTTGTTTTTGTTTTTTTTTAACTATTTACAATGTTCGGACTGTTATCCTCATCTTTATTTCCATAATCATGATGTTTCGGCTGTTGTACATTTCGGCCTTCTTCAGGTGACTGGAATTGTTCTAGCTCCATGTGTCACGCCTCTTCCGGATATCTCAGTATCAGTTATTTCCCTTTAGCTCAACTGTTCAAGTGTGTGCGGCCAGGTATTGAACTCACAATACTTTGGGTCAAGTCACTAGATTACCAACGCTTTTATCCACTGGGCCATGTGACAGACAAATTTTAGTTTTGACACAGGAGACGAAAATCGAGAGATTGTAAAGGCATCGAGACAAGAGATTTATTAGAGAACTTTAGTAAATTTAACTAGAAACGGCATTTATTTCCGAAAGGAATTGATTGTTGTTATTAATAAATAAAAGGTAAATAGTTCTGTCAGGGAAACATGCCATTCCGGTAAAGTCAGAGGTGACATCACCATTGATGAAATAACGAAACAAGGATTAGAATCACAGGGCAAATTCATTGAAATCTTTGTTTAAATTTCTCAGTTAATAGCGAAGCAATCATTGATTGGTTTAGATTTTTGTTGTTCAAAGTATTCGATGAATTTGCCATGTAACACGCCTTTATAATTTTTTGCTTTCACTACAACATTTTTTGATACCTTGTACTTCATTGTTGTAAAGATATTTGTACTTTCTGGTCCAATCCATGAACCACAATTTCTCTATCAAGTCTTCTAGCAGCTGTATCATTTACTCTCTTTAAAAGGTTACCTTTGATCAAATTCCATCCATGGTGATATCACTGAATTTCTTTATTGTTGCTAACTTCCGGTTTATCTTTGGCAAATAATTCCATATAAAACGAGTAATAAGCTTATTAAATATGTGATATTCATAAGTTATTTATTTGAGAGAAATGTATGAATCAATTTCCTCCCCCAGATATGGGCTAAACAGTAAGACTTGTATCTGGAAAATACCTAACATACTTTCTCGTCAGTTTCAAAACATCGATGTCAAACGTTTAATTTATAAGCTAATTAGATTTGTAATATTCATAATCTGTGTTAGTTATTTCATTTGTCAGAAACATGAATCCATCTCCATCCAGCTATGGGCTAAACAGTAGGACATATCTGGAAAAATCATTCTCCCCAAAACAGTTAATGCAATATTCACTTGCAAAAAAAAAAAAAAAAAAAAAATTCTTACACTCAAAAATATATTTTGGCTTTAAATAATTCACAAATGGTTGATAAACCGTAAAAAAAAATCAAACATTTATGAGAGGCATTAATGCAATACAGAATAATACAGGTATTGAACTTCGTATCAGTTATTTGCCATGTAACACGCCTTTATGAACCACGGTTTCTCTATCAAGCAGCTGTCTATCATTTCAGTAAGTCAGTTATGTGCCATGCATGATACACGCATAGACTATCATGTATCTTACGATACATGACTGACGAAGCAGATTTTTTCCCGCAATAGGTTGCCATTTCTTTTTGCGATAGACCAGGTCTGTCCTGCAATTTACCTATAGCTGAGGGAAGAAGAAGAGGATTCATACCTTTCCCAAGGGTGTTAGCACGTAAGTGAATGTAATGTATTCGACTGAAATTCGAACTCGGCTCTGATTCCTCAATCCGAGCCGCTCCCCATTACTCCTCAGTGTCTATCATTTACTCTCTTTAAAAGGTTACCTTTGATCAAATTCCATCCATGGTGATATCACTGAATGTCTTTATTGTTGCTAACTTCCGGTTTATCTTTGGCAAACAATCCTCGAAATATTCTATTGTTGATCAGTCAGTTGTTATCTCAACTAATCCTATCATTAAGGTGCTTGAGGCTTAAGGTAGTTTTCTATTTGTCTTTTTTAAAACTGGCTTTAAAAAATTAATCATAGTGGGAGAAATCTTCATTAATTCTAATAACTTTATTCTTTCGACATGTAGGACACGACCATAAGCTTTTATTATAATCTATCTTGGCATTGCTTAAGATTATTTTGTTTTTCTGAACGGCAATTTTTTAGCAGCATCTTGCAGCCGGAAGAACTTTTTTGTATCATTTTGATCTACATGGATAATGTTAAGGAATAAGGAATTCATACGGCCATGAAGATCGCCTGGGTATCTTCTTAGTCCAGGGGTAGTCGTTCATTTCGCATATTGTATTCTACCCCTCCCCTTATTGCTTGCGCACTTTCTATGCCTTAGCTATGCTAATTAGGCAGTCATTTACATATCAGGAAACTTTTTTTTTTCTTTTTTTTTTTTTACACTTAAAATCGATGTGAGTGTTTTTTCATGTTGTGGATAAGCACGTGAATGGTCGGTAATTGGGGCTGGCTGTGTCATCAGGTTTGGGGATTAAATAAAGCTTTGGGTTAGCCATTCTGGATTTTGCTCTGGTTATTAATAGCATAAAAAAAGATAGATGCTAATGGTTTGTACATAATGAGGGGAAAAACATTTATGCAGAAGTTAAGTACCTTATCTACTGCAAATGTTTCCGTTTGTTTTGTTTTTATTATTATTATTATTATTATGCGAGTGAGTGAGATTGCATTTCTTTGACGTCTATACTGTTCATTTCTCTTGAGCATCCTTAAGCCACTAATTCTTTTTATTTCTTTTGTCTTTATCCCCAGCAAAAAACAAAAAAAAAGCTCACTTTATTTGATGGTGTGTTATTCTACGTTTCGGTGATCTCTCTATTTCTCTGTGTAATTCTTCTTAGTTGTGAATCCGTTGTCTTGTTTTTATATATATATATATATATATATATATTTACTCCTATCTTCTTTGTGCTTTTGGTTGGGTCTGTCAGTTATGTGCCATACATGACCGACGAGGAAGATATTTCCCCGCAGTAGGCTGCTATTTCTTTCTGCGGTAGACCAGTTGCCATCCGTGGCTATAGAACCCGGTCTCTCCTGCTATTTACCCATAGCTGGGAGGAGAAGAGGATTTTCCCAAGGGTATTAGCACGTAAGTGAATATAACGAATTATTTTATAACCGCTTTGCAGTTGGCATGATACTTTCTTGTATATTTACGTTTCATTTCTTTCGATAGTTATCTTAGACTGAAACTTCTGCTTGCTTACGTTTCCTCATTTTTTAAAAATAATGTCAATTTATGTTTATTCCTTGAGTTTACTTGTTTTCCTATTACTTACATAACTGTTTCAACAGATGGTTAAATTCAAGCCAACTTGTAAAACTTTTTCTTTAATTATCTTAATTGTTCATTTAATATTTTTTCTTTTTTATTTCATGTTTTATTTTGTCTTTCTTCCTTTTTATTTTGCCACATTTTTTCTAGAGCCCTAATGATGTTTGTTTTCATTTCCTTAACTTCCGCCATATTTGTATCATTATTCTAATTTCTTAACTCATTTTTTTTTTGTTTCTGATCTTTTTCTTGTCTATTTTCCCGTCTATTGTTTATTAGTCTTTCACTTTCAACATCATTCATTCTTTTATCTTCTATTCTTTGAGCTCTTGAATTTACAATTCTAATAGTCACCAATTCTAATTCATTACTCGATTCTGCTTTAACACTGAATTCAGCAAACTCTGAACCAATAAACCATTTTTAAATAATATTCTTTTCACATTTGTTAGTTCATTCACATCTATATTTTCTCTGATGTTCTTCTCCATATTCAATGATTCGTTGATAACATTGCACTTTGAAGGTAAAGCATCATGTTATGGTCGGTTAAAACTTGGTTAATCTTCATTTACATTATTTGGACTGTTATCCTAATCTTCATCGTCATATTCACAACGTTTCTGTTTCAAGGACACATGGCCCAGTGGATAAAGGCGTTGGTTAAATTCAGTGACTAGACCCAAAGAGTTGTGAGTTCAAAACCAGGCTATAGCAGTGGTGAACCAAAAAACTTGGAGAGTTGAGTTAAAGGGAAATAACTGAGAAATCCGGAAGAGGCATGAAACTAGAACAATCTACCCCGGTAGACGAAATAAAGGGTTCAGTTCGACACTCCAATCACCTGAAGAAGGCCGGAGAGTACAACGACAGTCCAAAAATACCTCATCTCTGAGATATAGACAGATATTGGATAACATTCGCCCGTCCATTTTTCTTCATTCCTTCTTATTTTTAGTTGGTGTTTGAGGTGCACTATCGTTTGGATTTATTTGCTGATTGTCCATTATTTATTTAGAGGAAAAGTACGAATAGCATATGTTTAGTCCCCAATGAGGATTAAAATTATTTCGTAAACAAATATATCGGCTGCATGATTGTTATTTCCCTTTAACTCAACTCTCCAATGATTGTTGGTTATTATGCTAATGAAGGATCCTGGTATATCTTTATAACGATTGTTAATCAGATCTGGTTGTGAACGCAAGCGAGATGAAATAAAACTACATTCACTTTATTTGGAATTCTCTATATTTCTCTCTGGTCATAGAATGAAGAACAGTTAATGGTAAAATCTTTATAATGACAAACATCTCAAAACAATACATCCTTACTAATTATGAAATTAAATCTAGTTCAGAAAAATACAAGTGACGGAGGCAACGAATAGCGGTTCGGATTGATGAGCCTGAGATCAGAGTTCGAATTCCAATCAAGTTCATTGCAATCAGTTACATCCAAATACCATCGGCAAAGGAATGAATCCATCTCTTCTATCCACCAGCTATGGGTAAATAACAGGGTAGACTGGGTCTTATAGCCTGGGTTGGGAACCAGTCTGAAAGAAGGACAAAACCTGAATGGTCGGCAACTGAACCGGCTGCCCCCAGAAGGGTAAATAGAACCCAAGCAGAACCGGCTTCTGTAACGCCAGAGAGTGTAGCAGGGAGAGTCAGATACTTACTGGAGCGGTACAATCAACTGAAACATTTTTTAGCAATAGATTGGATATATGGATTCCACTTGAGGACTGGGGTGAGTTTAAGTTCCAATATGCGTTAAAGTCAAGAAGCCTCCTTGAGAGTAATTCCATCAATCATGATTGATGAAAGACCAGCGTCTGCTCAGTGATGGTGGAACGTTACTAGAACGTCCTTCTCACCTTGAGCCAACAGGGCTAGGTCAGAGGAGCGACCAACTGCTAGGTTCTGGTCATCCAGATTTTGGGAGGTGCACCTATAAACTGTTGTGTTATCAGCATCGATATTCACTAAAATTCGGAGTATGTTCTTAGGTACATCATTAATATAGAGCAGACAGATGGTAAGATAGAAGAGAAAACCCTGAGGAACGCTGGCATTGATTTAATACGCTTCCGATGACTGGCCGTTAACAATGACCTTCAACAACCTGTTAGGAAGGACTTGATACTCGAAAAAGCTCTTCTAGTGATTCCATAGGAAGCTGGAATGTTTATGTAGTAGCTCCCGATGCCCCATCTTGTCAAAGGCCTTTGATATGTTTAAGGCGATGCTCTTTGTCTAGTGCCTCACCGATTCTGTGTGTAAAGACATTAGCTGTGAACCCAACAAAGCGAAACCCATAATAGTTATCGCCTCAGAGGTTGTTCACGTTGAGGTGTTCAACCTTCTTGTTGATCATAGATTTGTTGATGAGACTAAGATCATGATGAAAATCATAATTTGCTGATGAGACTAAGATCATGATGAAAATCATAATTTGCTGATGAGACTAAGATCATGATGAAAATCATAATTTGCTGATGAGACTAAGATCATGATGAAAATCATAATTTGCTGATGAGACTAAGATCATGATGAAAATCATAATTTGCTGATGAGACTAAGATCATGATGAAAATCATAATTTGCTGATGAGACTAAGATCATGATGAAAATCATAATTTGCTGATGAGACTAAGATCATGATGAAAATCATAATTTGCTGATGAGACTAAGATCATGATGAAAATCATAATTTGCTGATGAGACTAAGATCATGATGAAAATCATAATTTGCTGATGAGACTAAGATCATGATGAAAATCATAATTTGCTGATGAGACTAAGATCATGATGAAAATCATAATTTGCTGATGAGACTAAGATCATGATGAAAATCATAATTTGCTGATGAGACTAAGATCATGATGAAAATCATAATTTGCTGATGAGACTAAGATCATGATGAAAATCATAATTTGCTGATGAGACTAAGATCATGATGAAAATCATAATTTGCTGATGAGACTAAGATCATGATGAAAATCATAATTTGCTGATGAGACTAAGATCATGATGAAAATCATAATTTGCCGATGAGACTAAGATCATGATGAAAATCATAATTTGCCGATGAGACTAAGATCATGATGAAAATCATAATTTGCTGATGAGACTAAGATCATGATGAAAATCATAATTTGCTGATGAGACTAAGATCATGATGAAAATCATAATTTGCTGATGAGACTAAGATCATGATGAAAATCATAATTTGCTGATGAGACTAAGATCATGATGAAAATCATAATTTGCTGATGAGACTAAGATCATGATGAAAATCATAATTTGCTGATGAGACTAAGATCATGATGAAAATCATAATTTGCTGATGAGACTAAGATCATGATGAAAATCATAATTTGCTGATGAGACTAAGAAACCTAATGAGTTGACTTGGGAAGCGTGTCTCCTTCAGGCAGCGGCTAAAGAGTTTGCTAGTATTGGAGATCAAAGCTTTTGATAAGTCTGGAATAGAGACATTACAAAATTCGTGCTCCGTGAGGAGTGGGAAGTCAGGTAAAGAGTGGTCCTTATCATCTAACTAAGAGATAAAGTCAAAGTTAATAATAAAGGGCCTTGTCTTGTCATATAAGGATGTAATAATTCCAAAACCATTTATGATAGATGGCATTGACACTTTGACTATTGAGAATTTTATTCGAGATTTTCCACAACTCACAAGAACCAAACCTTTTGTTTTCACCCTTGGCTTGGACTAAGTATGCATAGCTGCTCTTTGCGTTTTCTAGAACTCTTTCAAAGATTGCGGGCAATTCAGAATGAGTCCTACTACACCGTTCTCTGTGGCAGAGATGATGGTAGTGGTTACGTTACGACTTCTCAAAAGTCTTCATTTTAAGAAGGCTACCTGTTCGGATAAAATCTTTGTGGTTGTCCTTAAAACCATTAACCCAGAGTTATCCCCAATCTTGGCAAAATTGTTTAACCGCTTGCTTTGAACGCCTATTGGGGTTCAAATTCACCCCAAACCTTAAGTGAAACTTATAAATACAATCAATCACTAAAGATGCTGAAAAAAAAAAAAAAAGAAAAAAAAAAGATCTCTTTCTTGTACCAATCCAGTATCTGATTCCTCCTGATATTCTCTATCTTTACAAGAGCTCGATCAAACCAAAAATGGAGTATTGCTGCCATATCTGAACTGGCGCTGCCAAGTCCTCACTTTCTGTTTCGATGAAAACCTAACGGAAAAATATGCAGAGTACATTAAACCGGAATTTTTCCCTCTAATCTGAATTCCACGCTGAATAGTTACAAATTTAGTTCATAAAAGTTCAATTCAATTTCCCTGGGGCCATTTTTATTGGCGATGAATTCGCTAGCGCAAAAATATTTCACTTAAGTGACGGAGGAGAAAATTTTGTCAAAGAATGCAACTGAGTGGAGGGGAGTCAAGTGTTGAAAAATAAAATACAAAAGGTCAGTGAGGGCAACACGAGGTTTAGCTAGAAGACTTTCAAAATTTTTATATAATTAACTCTACAAAACCGCATCCATTCAATTTCGTAATACAAAAAAGTAAATAATTAACAAACCAAACATTTATTTTGATGCGTTACGTTTAGAATGAACGTCTTCAGACAAGTAACAGGTTTATATATATATATATATAAGAAATAGCAAGAGGAAAACATTTTATGCTAACATTTCATTGTTATTTTTTATAATCAATACTAGCAGGCTTCGCAAAGTAAGATATATTCACTACTTGAAATCTTTGAAACAAATTTTAAATCGACATTTCATTCATAAGTTGGATTGTTATAGTTAAGGAAAGTTTTACAAACAGATGCCAACTTGTTGAAGGCCAGGTAAAATGCAAATTTTAAACACTTTTCTGCACTATATAAAGACGATATTCCTAAACAGAACTATTTTTGATATGAAGATCAAAATAATCCTCGAATAAAAGAACAATAATGAAGGACAGATAATGAAATAAACTTTTAAAATCAATATGCAAATTAGTTAAACATGAAGAGTAATATTACCCAGAAATAGATAATATATAATACAGATATTGAGCTTATTGCGCGTAAGTTCCTCCTTGGAGGAATTTCTAGCGCATTACTCATCTCTCAGTTGAGTCTCTGTCTTTGGGCAGAGTGCACTCAGGGGTTGACTCCGTCAAAGGACAGAGTCGCAACTGAGAAAAATTATACTAAGAGGTGCCCAGCACTGGGTAACAGCTGCCCGAGACCGCGCCCTCTCATTGCACCACAGAGAGGGATCGGTGCTCGCACTGAGGCCAGCGCAACCGACGGTTGCGTTGACTGCGGGAGATTTTTGTTCCTAGCCCGGTTGTACGCGCTCGGGCTCCCCACATTAAACCGCCCTTGTGTCGTGGGGAGTTGACTAAATACAAATTACTATAAATTAGAGCTGGGGCTTTTCAATCTCAGAATCTGTGAGAGAGCTGAGCTCAAATTTCGCATTTATTCATATAAATTCCAGAATATAGGTTTTACTTAAGTAGCTATTATGTTTCTCTAACTCTTCAAAATGTTGAATGTATAACTAATTCTAATTTCTATTTTCCCACCTGTACACTATATTAGATTTATCTTATAATTTGTCCCAGTTTCTGTCACCCATGAACTGAAAATGTTTGTCCGGAAAATAAGGATCTACGTATATCAAATCGTCTTTAAATTAAGTGGCAGCAGAAGAATTATCGTTGAACTTTTAAAAGGTAAGCTTAAACATTAATTTAATACTAAAATGCAGCGATCAATTTCGAGTTCATCTGTAGTTTATTGATGCCTATTACATCTATTCCTCTCTACCTATTGTGATGAAGGGTAAATCAAGATCCCTCCACAGGAGCTAGCTTAAATGCCACTTTTAAGCTAATTTATAATAAAACGTGCCCTGAAATTTTGGATACAAAAGGAAAATAAGAGTTACTCCCCTTGAACCATGAAAGCAACGATAATAGCTAGTATAATATATTAATATATATTTTTAACCTCTCAACCCTGAATCTGAGGTCAATGAAAATTTTTCCCTGCACCTAACTTTTCTAGGGCTTTTAAATGAACTATGAATCATTGAAATCAGACCAGTGAGAGTGGAAGAGTTGCTTGGACACACACACACTTTACTTTATATAAGATTTATTTTGATTCATTTTAAAGAAAGAGAAAATAATCAGGATCAAAATCTTCAAAGTGACTAGGAGTTATATATATATATATATATATATATATATATATATACAAGTTCACTTTGTAAGTTTGGGGTATTTTTTTATGTTCATTTTTCAGTGAATAATTGAGGTATTGTGTGTGTGTTTGTGTATATATATATATATATATATATATATATATATATATATATATACACAAACACACACACACACACACAATACCTCAATTATTCACTGAAAAATGAACATAAAAAAATACCCCAAACTTACAAAGTGAACTTGTATGTATATATATATATATATTATATTATATATAAGATATATAAAGATATGGGGGTACCTACAAAGATTTGATAAAAAATTACCATACATAATGAAAGAATGCCCCAAAATTTCATAAAATAAAATTTTATCATCAAAACCTTTGTTATTATTGAGAGGAAAGACCAAAGGAAATTTCTTATGTAATATTATTTTTTCATCTTTCTTAGAATCTTTGAAATTTTAGTTAAAATCCTTGTCTCATGGCATCAATGGTAGACCATGAATTAGCATGGGAAATTTGAGCACCCTTTGTGGGAAAAACACATTGATTTAGACATTCTTTCAAAAATCAGATAATTTAATGAAAATTTCAGGACTTAATCCCAAATGAAGGAAATTATTTTTGATTTTGATTTTTTTCTTTAGAAAAATTATGGTAAAAATATTTTTTACATTTGTTACCAATACTTATTTTTTCAAATTTTGATAAATTCTTTTTTTGTAGCATTTAATGTCTATATTAGTTATAAGGACAAGTCCTTGGAGAATTTAAATAAAATACTTTTGGTTAACCAGGACCCCAAGGTACAATAAACTTCTTTGAATCGTAAAATAAAACTAAGACATTATTTAATTAGAAATGTTTTTAATTGATTTTATGAATAAAATATATTATGGACACTTTGTCATAAATCTTAAAAGTCTGTATTAATTTGTACCGGTTAGATGATATTGTTATTAAGTGTGTGTTTAGCAGTATATCAACTTATGAGTCATTTCATGCTGAAACAATTTTCTTGGGAGAATTAGTAATTTCTTTGCAAGAATATATTGCTGGTATTTTTTTCCTTACAGAAATGTAATGCTGGTTAATTTTTATTTTTACAAAAGAGTCATTCCATGTCAAATCAACAAGGGTCTGTCCATCACAGACACAGATTTTTAATTTTTTTCAAATTTGGTACACTTATAAGAACTTCATGCTAGAAATTGAATGGTGGTACCTATTTTACATCTTTAGGTCAAAGGGTCCCAGCAATATGATCCATCAACCTTTGCCAAAAAGGTGAATTTTAGGAAACAGTCAAAGTTTACATATCAGTATCTCAATTTTTTTTCCACCTACATCTTGTATACCATTTTAAAGTACTTGGATAGATCTAAAAAGGTGATCTATTTAATTTTTTTGTTTGAAAGTCAAATAAGATAATTTGACCATAACCTTAAAATTTGACCTTTAATTTCTCCAAAAGGACATCTAATATTTTTTTTAAATTAGACAATAAATTTATCTGCTTTATATGAAGATACTTACAAGATTTTGCGTGGACTTTTGATTATGGTCTGAGTTGCAAGGGTTTTACCGAGTTGGGCCAAATTCAAAATGGCGGATATTGGTATTTGCAACTCTATGCTAATATTTTCATATCTCCCAATATGGTCAAGTTGTATATCATTAATATGCTCTTTGAATGCTGATTATTATATACATAAGAATTATGATCATAAAATCGACAGAATTTGTGTTATTAGTGAATAAATGTTGACCAATTTGGTGGAAAATAAACAATATTTTTTGTTTTCATGAAATTTTTATTATACATCAAATAGATTTTTATATGAAAAAAAGTGACAATGAAATTACTTTAAAAAAAAAAAAAAGCATCATGAATTAATGTTAATATAAAATATGAAAATGTACAAGAAATTATGTTAATGGCTAAGCTTTTGTTAACATGGTACACTAAATAAAATTTTCAGTATTTAAAAATAAAGTTTTGATCTGAAAAAGTGATTCATTAGAATGAATATTTTAAAAAAAGATTTCTAACCTTTATAAAGATTAACCAGCAAAATAATTTTTCTTGTTGGAATGAATGTTTAAAAATAGAAAATAAAAATTTGAATATGCAAACTACTCACTTTTTCTCTTGTAATGACCAACGTTTATTGCATCTTTATTTAAATTTATTTCAAGAAATTCTCTTTCCTAAACTATTTGAGGCGTTTTCCATCTCAATTTTCAAAAATTTTATAAATTCTTCCAGTGTCAGTTATTGGATCAACTAAACTAATATCAGAGTAATTTAAAATTAATATATCTAGATGTAATAAGTAACAGAAAGATGGGGAAGAGGTATTCAGTTGTAAAACTGTCAATTTTACCTTTTTATTATCAGGGTATTTTTTGAGCACACATGCTAACCACCAATTCCTATCAAAGATTGATGTAACAAATCTCTTAATGTTTTCAAGCTCTATATTGGCCCATTTTATAATGTTAACTATTTTTTCCATCCTGAGTTGACACTGTTTTTACTTCTGCCTCTTCCTGAGACACAAAGAAAACTATGTAATTTTTGAGTTCCTGGAATTGTTGAGGTATTTTATTCTAAGATTTCTGCTTCATTTTGCAATTCTTTTGTTGAGGAATACAAAATATTTATGCCTGAAATGTTTTTTCTTGCATAATCAAATAATTGTCTTGGTGTCATTGTTCATTATTGGGTTGCTGCAGGCTTGCTTTTGCTGCTAGTCTCTTAAGAGTACCACCTGACCCATTACATGGCCCTTTCCAATGAGATGTAGCAAAAAAACTGCCACTCTGCATAAATTGATTAAATTTTTATAATGTTAAGTTGTACCATCAAAGAAATAGATCAGATATTCTATTTTAAAATTAACATTTTTTCAGTACTTCTGTAAGCTTTCTTTGAACCAAATGGACAGCTACTGTGTCATGGCTTGAGACAATCTGATATAATTATAATATTAATATGCTCCAGCTCTCTATCATTTCTGTAATAACAGACAAATGGATGTAATTTGACATGAGAATTATTCCAGTGGAAGCCTTGTGCAGCATCCTGCAAAATGAATAATTCTCAGCAAAATCTACAATCAACGACTTCCTCCATCAAAGGATTTTTATTAGAACAAAATTTTGATTGCATTTGGCAATGAAATCATGCTTTTTTTCAGGTTTGAAGTTTTATGCAAAAAGGCTCAAATTCTTCTGTAGATAACAATACAGTTTTCAGTGTGGTTCTATCAATTGATAGCTACTGTTTGTAGATAAAATTATCAATTAAATGTTTTAGAATTTCTATAAATAAAGCAAAATCTTCCATCAAATTGCTACAAATTGAGCAGTCAAGCAAGTATCAGTTAGGGGTTGCTTTATTGCATGTAACAGCAGCTATGCATTGGTGGTAATCTGTTAAATGATGTTGTTCATCTTGAATCAGTGTACCAAGATGAACTCCTACAATCATCATTCATATTTTGATATATTGTACAAACACAGACAGTGTGTTCCAGCACCTCCTACTACAATAAATTATTTTGGTCAGAACTCAGCAAATTCTGTAATTCTGCTTAGATTTTTTTATTTAAATAATTAATATGCCTCTTTCATGTTAGAGTACATAACACTTGTTCCTGAACTCTTCTACCATTCTTTAAGACTGTCTTATAGTTATTTTTTTCCAGGAATCACTGCTGACTTCTTCACTTTTATAAAACATCACCTCCTCGTCAATTGTCTCATGTGGGAATCAACATTTTCGTATATTTGGTAGAGATAATATTCCTTGTTCACTTACAAGTTTTCTAGCTTGTCTTGCCATGCATGTTGCGCTACCAAATTCCATTTGAATCTTTTGGATACTCCAGCTTTCTGGAAGTAATGTCAATATTTATACTTTTTCAACCATCTTTTCACAACTGAAAAGATTTTTTAATTGTCTAATAATTTCACTTTCATCAGGTGTTTTGTGCTCTGCTACACTCATAGATTCTTGAGAAATCTTAGTCAAAATCAGTTTAATTTTCTTTGATACTGCTCCTTTAATTTTTACTACTTTTTATTCCTCATAACTGTTTTTTTTAATGCATGATTGGTGATTCACCAATAATTGCCAGGGACTCACTAAGTTGCAATTGAATTTCAGTATCTACAAAATTTCTAAAATAATCAGGTAATGCTCTTTATTTTATTTGACAAGTTTGCATGTTTATAACATTGTCAATTTTAGGAATTTTTTTTTTTTTTTTTTTTTTTTTTTCAAATATTCATTTTAATGTATCACTTTTTCAGATCAAAATGATATATATATATATATATATATATATATATATAAAATACTGAAAATTTTATTGTTTCATGCATTTAGTGTACCATGTTAAAGTTTGTTAATTATCAACCTCATTTCTCATATTTTCATATTTTATGTTATCTTAACATTAATTCGTGACACTTTAAAATAATTATTTTCATTATGTCACTTTTTCATATAAAAATCTATTTGTTGTATAATAAAAATGTAAACAATACAAAAAATATGATTGTTTATTTTCCACTGAATTGGTCAATATTTAACCACAAATAACACAAATTCTATCGATTTTATGATCATAGTTCTTATGTGAATATTAATCAGCATTCAAAGAGCTTTCTAATGGCATACAACTTGATCATATTGGGAGATATGAAAATGTTAGCATCGAGTGGTAAATATCAAAATTCGCCATTTTGAATTTGGCCCAACTCAGAAAAACCCTTGTAACTCAGGCCATAGTGAAAAGTTCGCAACAAAATTTTATATATATCTTGCCATAAAGCAGACAAATTTGTTGTAAAATTTAGAAAAGGTAATGAAAAGGTCAGAATATTTGGTCACGGTCACATTATCTTATTTGACCCTTTAAACAAAAATAAATAGATCACCTTTTAGATCTATCAAAGTACTTTAAAAGAGTATATAATTTAGCTTTGTAAGAGAAAAAACGACCATCATATTAATATTTAAATTTTGTAACTATTTTCAAAAACTTCACTTTTTTGGCAAAGTCAAAGTATCATATCTCGGGAACCCTTTGACCTAAAGATGTAAAATAGGTACCATTCAATTTCTATCATGAAGCTCTATCAGTGTACCAAATTTGAAAAAAAAAATCTGTGTCGGTGATGATCAGACTCTTGTTGATTTGACAAGGAATAACTCAAAAATGTACTTATTTTTTATATTTTGATGGAAATGTATTTCTGGTATTTTTACTATAACATTAAATACTTTCATTGTTTTTTGCCGCCAGTTTAGGGGGTTTACTATTTGCCCATAGCTGGGACCCTAACAGATGCTACCACTCCAGGTAGGATCAACAGCAATTAAGAGGTGGTTCCACGCTCCTCAAAACCTCCTGATCAGAGGCCTTGGTGCAGGATGTAGTTTACCGTCATACCCAGGACGGTGTTATTAAGTAAAAGATATATGTATTAATCATAACAGCTTATTATATTTATTTTAAAAAGAATTTCGAATTTTGTGTGTGTGTATGGGAGGGAGTGCAAACGTAAGGATTTTTGTAAATACAGACACACATACACAACATTATCAGAAAATAAGTATAGTAACGACAGTAAATTTATTGGCAATTTTCTAGCATTTCCTCAACAAACGTCTTCGTAAGTAACACTATAAAGCCCAAGTACCAAAAATTCAGTAAAATGTTAGAATGTTTAAAATTTTTAAGATTACTATGTAGTTAAAAACAATTATATGAAAAAAGGTCGTTTAAGTTGTATTCGTGGAGTAATTTTACTATCAAACCTCGCAATACTCAGGTTATCGATATATGTGTCAACACTTCATAAAAAATACACTTTAGAGTTTAAAAGAATACTTTTCTACTATATTTTTTAAATAAAATTAAATAATAATTGATTTTAATGCAGATCAAATGAGCTTTAAAATCTTAATTTTCCTTACATTGCGTATCAAAAATTCTATTTTTAAAAGATTTTTTAATATAGAGAATTAAGTTGTTTTGACAGATTTATCAATATGACTAATTTTAGCGATTTAACAAAATGGTTCCAAAAAGATGGAGAAACTGGAAGTGAGAGTTGGATAACGTGGACAAAACAACGAGTCAAGTTCGAAAGAAAATAGGAATTAGAAAGTGACTAATGTTTAAAATCTGTAATAGTTGACATTTCTAGAACACATTAGGAAAGGCGGCTTGGAAAACGTAATACTCACAGGACGTATTGAAGGAATGAGAGGTAAAGGAAAAGCGCGAGAAACTTATTTAATGGGTTTATGTAAATGAATGGAAGAACAGGGCCAAGGAGTAATAGTAAATTGTTAAATCTTAGACCTACAAGGTACAGGAAGCTGTGGAGAGCCATGATTGTCCATGTTGTAAATTAATACGGCAGATAAATATTGAACCGTGGTTGAGATATTTATGTATTTATCAACTGTGTTCGTAGCCATTTCTTCGAGCTTAGTCAAAAGCTGAGAGTTTGAATGCTGACAAAGTTAAACTTTAAAATGTCGAGACAAATTAATAACAACCTGTTCTTTCGTGATACTTTTCGTATCAATATTTTTTTATTTTTTATAAAAGGATTAATATTTATAATAGAAATTCTAATGGTCATGTCATTTTTGTACGGAGAATTTATACTACAATTATTTATCTTAATATTGTGGAGTAAAAGAAAAATACAGGTTTCCCTCTCTATCCCAAAGTGGAGTGTTCTGGACCCTTTCATATAATGAAATGGCGTAAAACTAAGTAATTATCACTAATTTAAATGGGATATGTTTTTAAGCGTTCCCAGAATCTCCACCAAATAACATCGCGCGACCTTGTCGTTAAAATTGAAAATGCTGCATTGGCGGTAGAAAATTATAGTGTTACATTTGAAAAGAATCCGTAGCTTTAAGGTAGGTCTGCATAATCTTTAACTGCCCACGAGGAATGGTACGATAAAAAAAAGTGAGTCATGCTGAGCAGTTAAACCTATTATATTTCAAGCCTTTCACATCAGCCAATGACAAACGATAAAACTCGATCTTCGACTTCAAGGCAGGTTGAAATCTGTCAAATTAATGGTTACTTCTTCGCTTTACGCAATTTCATATAGCGGGTGGGGGCTGTTCTCATATCGGTCTTCCGTCAAAGCAAAGTGGCGTAAAGGAAAGCGAGGAATGTCTAAATTTATTCAAAAGGTTTCATTTTTAACAATCACAAAACTTATTAACGGAAATGTGTAAACTGCAATGCCTCGGTGGTTTGAACAGGAGTAGAGGTTTATTCTCTGTTTAGGATTAGGTTTCAGGTTCCTTCAAAAGTCTTTTCATTCTCTTTCACGCCCACAATACACCCTTGCGTCTTAGTGGCATTATCGCCTTGCTTGGGGTTAATTGATTTAAAAAATATCGCATTAAGGAATGGGGTGACAGCAATAGAGGAACGATTATCAATTCTTAAACGTGTCAACGAGATCTTCTGAACAGTTTCCTCTATCTGATTTCACTCACGAGATTTATTTTGTAAAAATACAAAATTGTGTCACAAGGCCGAAAAAGGTGGGGGTTGAGCTGAGGCTGGTCATCACTGTTATCCTATATCTAGCTAATCCGATTCGCGACCCATTCACTCGTTACAATTTACCACATTCACCAAAAGAACCTGTCCGTCATCAATCAATCCTCCATTCACCATAATGCCACATACACTCAGGGGGCCTACAAAAACGCACCCCATGACATGAAAATTCCATGATTTTTTTTCCACAAAAATTTACGAATGATGAGGGGGCGGAGATAATCCCCCCCCCCCAAAAAAAAAACGAAAATATAAAACAAAAGAAAAAAACTTATATTAGTTGGACCAGTCCACCCCTAAAAAAAAAAAAAAAAAAAAAAAAAAAAAAGAGAAGAGAGATGCCACTGTATTCTACCTTTTAGACAAAATCAAGAGGTTCTCTCGCTAAGGGAGAGGGAAGAAAGGATAAAATAAATACGGCAACGAGGAGAGGGGGAAAAGAGGCCGATTCAGTCGAAATGAAAAGAGGAGGAGCCAAAAATCAAAGTGGGGAGGCTAGGAATCTAGACATGGATCATAACAAAAGATGCAGCCGGGAACATGCCAGGAACAGAACTTTCTCACATTAATTAGGTACACAAGATGTGGACTAACCTAACCAGGAAACCGCCCCGATGTGACGTAGGTGGACCTAAAAGAGAAAAATCAAGACTAGCCCTGTTCATACGAACCAAGCTCGCCTCAGTCACCCACCTCTCAATGTTGAGACCAACCGTTTCCTGTCAGTTCTAATCTTTATTTGGAGATGGTGCCCAAAGAATCGGATCAGACGCCTGATGCGAAAGACTTCCTCCTGTCGCGTTGTCCAAATCGCCATTCGGGTCGTGGCCAGCTGCGACAGAAACACCATTCGTTTCAACCCGGAATACGGGGGCGATATATTGTCACACGCGTATGCACGATCGATGAGCACGAGCTTTTCGGGAGCGATACGAGCCGTCAACTCGCTGACATGGTCCCATGGGCGGGGGCGGACCAGAGGACAAATGGCAGAAGGCGTGATCGGCCGTTTCCTTCAGACCAAGGTCACATCGTTCGCAGTCCGTATGAAGGCCGTGTTATTGAGAGGTAGCCTATTCCGAACCAGTCGCCAAGTAAGCGAAAACTCAGGGTTACTGAGGTAATCCGCCGCTGACTCCCAAGACCAGAAGGAGCGAAACATCCCCCACCCGACATGTCGAGCCGCTCACGTAGTGGTTCCTTCGCGACTTTTTCCACTAGTTCACGATAGAAGAGTCTCCTAGGCCGAGAAAAGTCACTGGACCGAGGAATGACCAAGGCCGAACGACACTCGTGAATGAAATCCGATTCATCCCGTGGCTTACGATGGCGCTCGGCCCGCGAGATGGCGGGAGTGGGGGGGAGACAGTAAGGAAAGGGATTTCACTCACATGGCTTGGTTCTACTAGTGGTATGCCGCACACTGGGATCATCTCTCCAGGCCGATACTATCAAGAAAGTACCTCTTTGACAAATCAACCCTGGTGCTATTCGAACCCCTCAGTCCCGCGCTCATAGAGGATGATCAAGTATGTGTGCTTAGAGGAGGTACTGCAAGCTAATGGGTACGCAATCGCTTTGTTCGCTTAGAGAGCAGGAATTACCAATGTTATTTCGGCTTACTTTACGCATTAGTCGCTTAATAAAGTTATCCTATAAATAAGCTTGTAAATATCGTCTGTATTTTTATGTTTGGAAGCATTTGAAGCTTGTAACGGCGGATCAGTAGGTACACCTTGACATGTTGATAAAAACGATCGAAACTTGTAACATCTTAATTTCACCTAAATAATATTTATGCCAATCACCAGAAGAATGAGGAGAGACAATTTTGACAAAATTTATTTGTCGCCAATATATTGAACAGAATATATTTTATCTAAAAAAAAAACGAAACACATCAGAACAAATTGCCATTTTTTCTCTTACATTAGTATATCTTTTACATTATATTATTTCATTATCATTTCAATAAATCGAAATGCCAAATTGTATTTGTTACTAAATGTTTTGTTTTCTAACCCTCAAGAACAAAAAAGAAATACACGGACTTTAAAAGATATTACTGCTACAACTCATGAAAGGAGAGGTATTCGACTTACATCAGAAGCGATTTGGTAGAAGGTGGTCGGAATAGAACCCCGTTGTTACACGGAGACTACCCAAGAAATCCATGTGTTCAGTTTCAGCCAGATATACAGTGTAACCCGGATATAAGAGATTTTCTCTGGTCCCAAATTAGAGCCTGTGTTAATGTATATATAATAGACCAAACCCGGATATAAGAGACTTCTTCTCCGGTCCCGACAACTCTCTTATATCCGGGTTACACTGTATATCGACAGGAAGCAGGCCGCGCTATGGGTTCTCCGCTTTATCGTCAATTTGGACTTATTTTGAAGACATTTTCTTGAGATACACCTGCTGTAGCCTTCAGTATGGCTTATGTACGTAGATGGCTCGTTTATACTCTGGCGCCTCAATTCGATATACAGGTCATGTTAAACGAAATGGATTCAGTCAGACCATCTAGGAAAAAACATATTGGAAAAAAGAACTTCATTTTTGGCATGTCCTAGTAAAGCGCACGTAAAGTGAATATAGAGCTACTGTAAAGCACAAAGGACAGAGCTGCATCTGAATTTTATATCAACACTAGCAAAGTGTCAACAGAAATCATCCTATAAAACGGTAAGATGAATTTGAAGTATTGAAGAATAATGACGAGGACACACGTGTGTTATATTTAACAAAACAAGATAAGGAATTTATTTACAAGTTTACACATTTGAAGTTATCAGTAGCTTGTTTCAGGAAAAGGAATCAAATATTCAAAGTTCGTCATTTCGATGACTTGTCAAGAAGAGAAAATGTTCCTATTAAATCATCTGACACAAAGTAATATTACAAAATGTTTAAAACAAATTGAGAGAGTTCGTTTTTCACATAAAAGTTATACGGTTGTATTCAACATGAATGAAAAGCTATTTTAAAATTGCCCTGCTCACATTACAGGCTGATAATGAATCAACGTGTAATTTGACACCGGCGTTATTCAGATGCATGGATCTCTCTCATATATATATCTCAAAAAGGGATTTCACATTGGCTCATTACTTTTTTTTCTCAGTTTGTAAGCCGCTCCCTTTTCCATTGGTCAAAATAAGTTCTCATAGGCTCGTGAATTTGAAAGCAGTGGAGAGAGTTATTTTTATTCCGTATTCACCACAAATTAAAGCACACTCCATTGGTTGTTTCGATGACACGAAACAAAGATGAAAATGAGAAACAACGGCTAGAATATTATTTGGAAGTGTAGCTGAATAAATCCAAAATTACTTCTGGATATTATAACATCAGGGTGGTTTTTAAGTAGGTAATAATGTTAATAAACTTGGTTCTGACGAGAAAATTTGAGGGAAATTTGAAATACTTTTGAGTCCCGAATAGACGTCCTCACCTCAAATGGCAATTTCAAAAAACAAACATTTCCATCGAGGATAATCTTATTTCAGTACCTCCACTCGCTTATTAATATTCTCAGAGTTCCAACCTGGACAATTCCTTAAGGTGTAATCAGAAATATGATCCCGGACTTCATGTGTTTCTTAGTCAAAATCAAGTTGACTTTGCATTGCAATATTAATAAGTTTGAATTTATCGAATTGGAAAGAGTCCTCTGGGGTGCTATTTCTAATTTCAATATTTTTCTACATTTGTTTGGAGTATTAATATTGCAAATTATAGTAGGGGCAGATTTTTTTCTTTCATTCCCCAAACCTGTTTACTATTTCAATTCCCCCTCTTGTATTCGGAGAGAAACGAGAGGGAGAGAGAGAGAGAGAGAAACGAGAGGGGAGAGAGAGAGAGAGAGAAACGAGAGGAGAGAGAGAGAGAGAGAGAAACGAGAGGAGAGAGAGAGAGAGAGAGAAACGAGAGGAGAGAGAGAGAGAGAGAGAAACGAGAGGAGAGAGAGAGAGAGAGAGAAACGAGAGGGGAGAGAGAGAGAAACGAGAGGGGGGAGAGAGAGAGAGAGAAACGAGAGGGGAGAGAGAGAGAGAGAAACGAGAGGGAGAGATTTTACTATTTCAATTCCCCCTCTTGTATTCGGAGAGAGGGAGAGAGAGAGAGAAAAACGAGAGAGGGAGAGAGAGAGAGAAAAACGAGAGAGGGAGAGAGAGAGAGAAAAACGAGAGAGGGAGAGAGAGAGAGAAAAACGAGAGAGGGAGAGAGAGAGAGAAAAACGAGAGAGGGAGAGAGAGAGAGAAAAACGAGAGAGGGAGAGAGAGAGAGAAAAACGAGAGAGGGAGAGAGAGAGAGAAAAACGAGAGAGGGAGAGAGAGAGAGAAAAACGAGAGAGGGAGAGAGAGAGAGAAAAACGAGAGAGGGAGAGAGAGAGAGAAAAACGAGAGAGGGAGAGAGAGAGAGAAAAACGAGAGAGGGAGAGAGAGAGAGAAAAACGAGAGAGGGAGAGAGAGAGAGAAAAACGAGAGAGGGAGAGAGAGAGAGAAAAACGAGAGAGGGAGAGAGAGAGAGAAAAACGAGAGAGGGAGAGAGAGAGAGAAAAACGAGAGAGGGAGAGAGAGAGAGAAAAACGAGAGAGGGAGAGAGAGAGAGAAAAACGAGAGAGGGAGAGAGAGAGAGAAAAACGAGAGAGGGAGAGAGAGAGAGAAAAACGAGAGAGGGAGAGAGAGAGAGAAAAACGAGAGAGGGAGAGAGAGAGAGAAAAACGAGAGAGGGAGAGAGAGAGAGAAAAACGAGAGAGGGAGAGAGAGAGAGAAAAACGAGAGAGGGAGAGAGAGAGAGAAAAACGAGAGAGGGAGAGAGAGAGAGAAAAACGAGAGAGGGAGAGAGAGAGAGAAAAACGAGAGAGGGAGAGAGAGAGAGAAAAACGAGAGAGGGAGAGAGAGAGAGAAAAACGAGAGAGGGAGAGAGAGAGAGAAAAACGAGAGAGGGAGAGAGAGAGAGAAAAACGAGAGAGGGAGAGAGAGAGAGAAAAACGAGAGAGGGAGAGAGAGAGAGAAAAACGAGAGAGGGAGAGAGAGAGAGAAAAACGAGAGAGGGAGAGAGAGAGAGAAAAACGAGAGAGGGAGAGAGAGAGAGAAAAACGAGAGAGGGAGAGAGAGAGAGAAAAACGAGAGAGGGAGAGAGAGAGAGAAAAACGAGAGAGGGAGAGAGAGAGAGAAAAACGAGAGAGGGAGAGAGAGAGAGAAAAACGAGAGAGGGAGAGAGAGAGAGAAAAACGAGAGAGGGAGAGAGAGAGAGAAAAACGAGAGAGGGAGAGAGAGAGAGAAAAACGAGAGAGGGAGAGAGAGAGAGAAAAACGAGAGAGGGAGAGAGAGAGAGAAAAACGAGAGAGGGAGAGAGAGAGAGAAAAACGAGAGAGGGAGAGAGAGAGAGAAAAACGAGAGAGGGAGAGAGAGAGAGAAAAACGAGAGAGGGAGAGAGAGAGAGAAAAACGAGAGAGGGAGAGAGAGAGAGAAAAACGAGAGAGGGAGAGAGAGAGAGAAAAACGAGAGGGGAGAGAGAGAGAGAAAGAGACCAGCCGCACTCACAGAAAAGCTATATCCAAAAGAAAACGAAGTATCTGGTGTGGAAGTACACATCTGGGATGAGAAACACACACTCAATATTATTCTCTATGAATAATTGACGGAGAAAGTTATTGGAGAACGAGCAAGAATTAATCTTTTACTTTAGCTGGATTAGTCAAACCCATGTAGCGTGACATTCGATTGCTTTGTTAAACATAAACAGCAACTGACAAAATATCTTATGTGCCATGCCTTTTCAGCTGTCATTGCTCTCCACAATTTTTTTTGTTGTTGCTGGAAGTAATTCTTACCTCTTTATCGCCCATTTTTGTCCGAGATCCTTGTTCAGCCATATCCATTCAACCTGTCTCGTTAAGTAGCCTGCGTCTCTAGCCGCCAATACGCCTTGTGAGTGTTAAAGTTTCTAAGCCTTTCCACATATACCCAAAATGTTTAACTGTATCATTGTTAGCAATATTCATTTATTTATTTTTAGTCCCGATTTTCCTTAAGACTTTCTCCTTTCTCGCATATCGTGTCTATGGTATTCGTACCATACTCGGCTGAATCACATCTTTGTCGTTTCAAATCTTATCTCATCAGTAAGTAGATTGTCTAATATTCACTGTCCTCTAAGAGATTAGATATTACATAAAGAAAGTGTACTGCCAAGGATATTTTCCAAGTCTCTTAATACTTTACACGGCATGTGAAAGACATTGTTCGCTATTCCTATGGATTTTTGTGTCATACAGTCCATAATCTTTTACTAATATATCCAAACACTTCAATTTCTGCGTCTTTTAAAGTCCCTGATACGTAAACAGCAACTTGGACTGTCACTTTTGATGACAACCATATCTTCTTTCTTCTTACTTTTAAGTGTTCGTTATATTCTCTTACACGTAAAGACTCTTGGGAAATGTATGAAACCATCGTCTCCCAGTTACGGGTTAAATAGTAAGACTTGTATCTGTAGAGATTATCAAAAAGATTTCAATGCAATATTCACTCACAAAAATAATTATTCTTAAAATCCAAAATATATCTCGGTTTTAAATAAACCACAATGAGTTGATAAACCGTAAAGCACTAACGCTTAGTCCTTAATGTCGTACTGCACGCGTTGCTGGAAATAGGACTTAGATAATATGCAATGGACATTTGGAATTTTCAGAATGCTTCCTATTTTATTTTGAATTCGCTAGAAAAAAAAAGAAAAAAAGAGCGCTTCTCTTTCGATGCAGATAGTACATCTGGAAAAGATTAGAACAGGTCGACCGAAACGTCATAAGAGCAGAAATAACATAAAATGACTTTAATTGTTCAAAAATTATTTGGAAGTAAATTTTGTCATGTATTTCAAACTATTTTCAAGTTTTTTTTTGTCAAGTTTAATGTCAAAAGATGTAGAATTTTTGTCGTGCTTACTTTATTTTTATTTATTTATTTTTTACACTGTTCGTGGAAAGTATGGAAAGTTGCCAAATTGACGCATATAGAACTATATTTCTGTCGGCGTTTGTTCGTTTTTCGTCTCCCAAGTCTGGACCACAATTTCATTTTTCTCTATGTGTCGCATTTCTCTTTTGTTTTGAATCGTATATTGATTACAATAAACAGAGATTCAAATAAACGTTTCATTTATAAAACTTGCCTGTGGAAATGGGAAAATCATGAAGTGTGGCCATTTTTCTGGAAAGTCTGCTCTAATGAAAAGATACATAGTGAATGAATTCTGATTTGTTTTTTGTTTTTTTATGCTTCTCAATTATTCTAACAAAGGATGCTTCCGACTTTGGCAGTTTTGCTGAAATGTTTTCGACTTTGGCAGTTGTTTCTATATTTCTCTACTTCTTGGGGTCAAGTTTCTACTGTTGTCAGTCTGTTTTTTTGTGTTTTTTTTAAACTTACACCCTATATTTGGCAGATCTCTTATCTGATGGCCTCAAAAAGTGGGGGTTCCATGCTTGTCTGACTATTTGTTACTAACCCTGAATGTAAAACAAATTCAGATATCGTAACTGTGCTTTTTATAGCTTTTGCTCTGCTTCATCTTTACTATAGAAAGTTGCTGAATGACGATAGTTCCGGTTCGTGTGTTGATTGTTTAGCGGCATATCAACTCCTCCATTGGTTAATTAATGCCGAAGTATATTTTATACGCAATTTTATTTTTGGGGGGTCATAATAATGGCTTTAGTGATACACGTCTTATTAACCCATAGCTGGGGGAGAAGAAGTGGATTCATACCTTTCCCAATGGTATTTGCGCGTACCGAACCCAAACTGGAATTAAAATTAGATTCTCCGATTAACACTTCCGAGCCATAATTCATTACACCACCTGCCCATCCAAGCTTACAGTACCTAGTATTCCCAAGCGGTTACCCATCTAGATACTGACCAGGCTAGACGTTGCTTAACTTTCGTGATCGTATAATTTTTATATTCACAACATTTCAGCCGCTGTACCCTTCTTCAGCTACTAGTTTAACCTAACGAAACCATTTTCGAAGATCTGAAGGAATATTTTTTACCATTATTATAGCCATTATTTTGATCTTTATTACTAACCAGAAGTTATTTATTCAATGTATCTATTTTATTCTCTCTCCATATTTAATCGGGCGGCACAGGGCAATTTTTTTTTTTTATTTGAAGTACAATGCAAATGAAAATTACTTGAAGATTGCAATGATGTTTTGGCGGTAAGAATAAATAAATTATCAACATGAAGTAAATATGCAGATCGTATTTTCAATCTCTTTCATTCTGTGTGACATATTCCTTTAGGACATGGGCAATATGGGTCTCCACATTTTCCTGTCTTTTGTTGCTTTCAATAATTTTTGCTCCTTTACGAGGCCCCTTTTAGTTTTGTGATGCTCGCTCCACAATTAATTTGCTCAAATTTGTCAAGACACCCGTTGCTTTCCCGTCTTTGATATGTTATGTGAGCTAAAGTCTCCAAGAATTCCTTTGTCGTTCGTATTCTCTTTAAAATATTCTCATTTGTCGAATGCTCTGATATTAAAATTCGTCGAAAAAGAAAAATGGCATCTGGAGCAACTCAGCTGTTCAGGTTTTGGCTGTTAAATGGGGAATTTAGAGATTGTTTTGTAATTCAACAGTTTTTGTTATGCTTCTGTTTATATTCGGTCTTTTAATATCAGCTTCTCTTCATTTTCTGAAAATCTTATCCGCTATTCTTGCATGCATTCTGTGACCAACAAACTGTCCAAGGTGTCAGAATACCCGATGTTAAGTGGGCCCCCTATATCAAATAAAAATGCAATAAAGACAGACAGACAACTGCTTTAGTGATAAAAAAAAGAATAGGAAATTTATAAAGTCGTTTGAACACTATCAGTTACTCAAGTCTCATGTGAAAGGACATTTTCAAAGCTAAAGATAAAGACAAGGTTAAGAAATTCGCTGAACTTAGAATCATACATGTTGCTATCCATTGAAAAGGAATTGTTAGAAGAATTGGATGCAAAAGCAATTATTGGCAGATTCACACAATCATCTGGTAATTGCAATATTAACCGCTTGCCTATAAGGAAACATTTGGCATTCATTGACAGAGTAGCTAGTACTGTTTTTCGGTTCAAATTCATAAAATCATTTCCTGAAATTTTTTTTTAGGAAAACAGGTTTCACAAGTTCAGTAGCTGCTATCGCTCTTTCCAGTATTGAAGGGGGTTTCCTTTAGAACCTTCTATTTTGGTGTGGCGTGGAATTTTAACCTCTTGATTACGTCATTATTTTCTCTTAGAGTTTCATGTGCTATCCATTTTAATTGTTGCTGCTGTCAGTAGCTCCGAAGTGATGTGGTTTCTGTTATTTGGTACAGTTCTTTGTTTTCTAACGCCAATCCACAATGCTCAAAGAAGGCTGATCTTTGCCACGACCCTCAGGCTTCACTCGCTTTTTTTTTTTCACCATTGATCTTAGAAAGTGGTTGTATACAGCTGACAGTTTAGATATTTCTGAGCGTGTTTAGCGCCATGCATGACACCCAGATGAAAGTCGCTCTGACAAGACTATTTAAGAACGTGACTTTAGTTTTCAGGTTGATCTTTTAGCTTCATATTACCTCTTCCACAGTCAATTCTATGTTCGATTTCTCATTCTCTTATATTTCATTTTTTATAGCTGATCCATACGCTGGGGTATCCGAAGTGCTTAGTATTTATTAAATCTACATCCTGTGTTTTTTTATGGATTCAGGGAAGGTACCATCAATGCTTTCATCACAATTCTAGATTACAGTTTCTGTTTTGGAAAGGTTTATAGTTAGTCCCATTTTTTGGAACATTTTGTAGATAATGTTGATTTTCTGTTCAAGATCATTCTTATCCCAATTAAGAACACCTATGTCATCAGCATTACCCCTCGCCCCGTCAGTAGTACATTGGCTTCGGGATTGAAAACAGGATCATAGTCATCTATTTTTAGACTCGTTTTGGCGAGAACACAAAACGATTGTTCTAATTATAGTGAACTGCATGAAGTTCTCTGTTGTGCTTTTGAACTGTGAAAAATGGGCAGTAAAATATATTTTAAAATATCAACCAATTGCTTAAAATTAAAAAAAAAAAAATTATAACATTCTGCATTACGTTTACTATCCCTTGATAGTAACATGTAAAGTACATGTAAAATGCAATTACTAAGAAATACCCCCCACACACACACACACATAAAAATTGTACTTTTTTTTCATATGTAGTTTTTGAAAATTTTATTTATTCGTTATGACAAATGATAGCATTTTAGTTGTGGATTTGTCTTCTGGCAAACGTTTTTTTTTTTTTTTTTTTTTAGACAATCTGCCACTGGCGTCTTATAGGTTATTATACTCTCCAGTGCATTTAACACCTACATTAAACTCATTTAAATTGTTCTCTTTGACGACCCCATTTTTTAATCACTTAATTAGGAAAGTTACCCTCATTCCGGGCTGATCTCTGCCAAGAAGAATATTTTGTGTGTATATAGCAGAGAGTAAGTAGCAGTGTTTCTCCCTTTGCCAACCCCGCTGCTTTCTGTTCCGCCGTTCACTCACACAAACTCCTCGGGCAGGTTACTCGCTGCCTTCCTTTATCTTTCTTGCTCTCAATATGCCCTGTGAGAGTTAAGTTTTCCAAGCCGTCCTTTCTTATTAGATCTTCTATAAATTGTCTTTCTGATTCAAATGCATGTGTTCTTTTTGTTGCCATTTTGTTTGAAACTTCCTCGTTGCTTATTCGCTCCGTTCATGGAATTCTCAATATCCTTCCGTATAACCATATTTCTGCTGCCTCTCGTTCTCTCTTCATATCTCGGACGATTGTCTAGCATTCACTGTCATGCAAGAGGGTTGATATCACACAGCAATTCAGCCAGGGTTGCGAGTATTGGGTCTACAAAAGAATCTCTTGAAGTGGACGGCCACATGATAAGGACGGGTAATCATTTTTCAAAGATCCTTCAAGGTCCACAGAAGAGATAAAGGGATTCTTTAAAAAAATGTATTCATCTGCTGTGGAATCAACTACCGTCAATAGGCAACAGAAGCAGTCGACAGGGAGACTTTGCAACATGAAATATATCAGGCGACTATTCTTACTGAAATAAACTGCAAAGGAAGAACAAAATAAAAAATAAGTAACATCCTAAGATATGAGCTCCCTCGGCGGTCAGAATGTCTGTTTCAACCTGTGTGAGAAAGTCTCTTGCATAAGCCGCTCTGGCAACGTGATTTTCTGCAACAGACAAGAAAACTCTTCAAAATCTTCGTTCGTGAAGCCAGGTCGTAATTCTGGTCGGCAATTACATAGACGAGATGATGACAAATAGGATGCCTGCTCGTTGAACGCTTCAGCGTGGAGAAGCGGTTAAATCGCTAATCTTGCAAGCCATAATATCTGGGTGCTCCACTCTAATAAATTTGTACCAGATTTATCTCAGTGCAGTAAATAATAAAAATATACTGTTATTGTATCTGCAACTTTATAGGTTAGAAATCTTGATTTGCAATAAAGAGATAAAATTCCTCAAAAGAGCTCAGATTTTGCACTGAACACATTTAAACTTCTTTTTTTGGGGAGGGGGGGTTCAGTGTCAAAAAATGGATTCAACATTCCACCCTTCAAAAAAGAAAAGAAAAAAATATAGGTCTAGATCATGATTTTCTGATAAATACAAGGAAAGTTATGCCAGAAGCTGATATTTGATGCCCGGCATATGGGGTCAAAACCGGGTAATGAACAATTTAACTTATGACAGGAAAATGTGTATTTAGATATCTTCCCGAGAAGATTTTTTTTACATTTTAAAAATTTAAATTGTTTTAATACAGGGTGCCCTCAAAAAAGCGGCAAATTTATTATCACTATTATTATTATATAAGTAATATTTTATTATCTTTCCCAGCCATTTACACAATCTTGTTAGATAACTTCGTCAATGTTTCCCTCTGCCCTTCTTTACTTTAATGGCCTGTGAATACCAAATTCTCAAAGCGCTCTTTATGTTCCAGAAATATCAACTAATTAGGAGTATTTTTTTTATGTTCCCATTTTCCGAAAAACTTCCTCATTGCTCATATAATCCATCCATGGTATTCATCGTTCTGCAGAACCACATCTGTTGCCTGGATTTTCCTCTTCGTCTGTAAGGAAACTGTCCAGGATTCACAGCCATATATTTTCCTTTTTCTTGATACACTGTTTACCTTTTGGAAAGCATCTTTTGCTATTTCAATGCACGTTCGGATTGCTGTGTTACACATTCTGTCGTTTGTTGTAACAATTCCCAGATAGTTAAAGATGTAATGAATACATTTCAATAAACATCAGTTCTCTAAGTCAATTAGTGAAGTTAATACGAATGTGAAA
The DNA here is from genome assembly GCA_964036315.1 of Acanthosepion esculentum. Taxonomy (NCBI): domain Eukaryota; kingdom Metazoa; phylum Mollusca; class Cephalopoda; order Sepiida; family Sepiidae; genus Acanthosepion; species Acanthosepion esculentum. The sequence goes on along the minus strand of OZ038490.1, from coordinate 85,882,382 downwards.
ACTTGCTTGCAATTTAATAAAACCTCGAAGCATAGGTTCTCATTGGCCTATTGTTTGAAAATGTAATTACCTGAATTCTTTTATTTTCGAAATGGAATTTGTTTTGTTTTTTGTTTTGTTTTTTGGGGAGATGTGCCACGAAAATTGCCTTTTCTTAAGAGAACATGATGTCCAGATCCTGTAAATGATCGGCTGATGAACTATAAAGAACTTCTCGTTCTTAATTAAATTACCCAATTGCTTATTCATCCAAATATTAGTGAACTAATGACGAGTAATTGAAATAGAAAAAGATCGCTGTACTGAAGAGAAAGGAAAACTAAGGACCTAAAATAAATAAACACAAAATTATACCTTGTTAAATTTTAAAAAAAGAAATTAAAATAAGAGCGAGAAAAAGTTAAGAGAAAAATAGATTGGTTACGAGAAAATAAAGGTGTTTATCATAGCATATAAGAAAAATAATGAATTACATGAATTGTTTGAAAGAGCGGGAAGAAAGGCAACAAGGAAAAATAAGAGAAATTCTAAAAGCGACACTAGAGTCTAAGCTTGATGGAACCTAAACTTGAATGCAGAAAGACATACTTAATCACAGTTAAATGGACCCATGTCTGATATTTCTACAATCTAACGCGAACGCAGAATGGGCTTTGCCGATGAGCTAAAAAAAAAAAAAAAAAAAAAATAAATATATTTCTACCTCAGCGAAACGTGACGAGAATTACCGCAAATGTTACTAAACAACTGCACATGTCAATTCACCTGTCACACTGGTCTGTTACTTAAAGTCACATCAGCCATATTTCAATAGGAGGAAAGTTTTCTTCTAGGAATAAATAACACAGCACATGGTCTGTATGGGCTACTTTTATTGTACCCAGTAGGGAAGTTTTGCAGACCTTGCTAGTGACGCAAAGGGTAACATTGAATGGCAGACATTATATACCAGTATTTTGCCAACAAGATAATATTCTCACTGAAGTATTTGAGAAAGAAACTTTTAAAAACTTATTTAAACGATTTTTCCGCGTTCTGGAAAAAATTTCCAGTCATAGATTTTCATAAACATTTTCCTATATATATTAAACATTTTTAATTGGTTAGTGTTTGATTTGACACCCCTGTTATTTGAAACAGTGATATATATATATATATATATATATATATATATATATATATATATATATTCTTGTCAACAGCGTCAATCTATACGAATAGCCTGTCATTAAATCTTTTTTTTTTAATTAAATGTACATTTGTTTTTGAGCTTTCCCTGTCGAGATGTGTGTGTGTGTGTGTGTGTGTGTGTGTGTGTGTGTGTGTGTGTGTGTGTGTGTGTGTGCGTGTATATATATATATATCGAAGTCAACACTCAGAGGCAAGAGAATGACGAAAAAAACGTCTGGAATTTAGTTAGTAGGAAAACATTTCAACACTCTCTCCGTCATGTACTTAGTTTGGTACAAGGAAAAAGCAGTCATCATCGATATGTTTGTTTTTCCATATTCCGTATACAGATATACCTCCATACTGCTATTCTGTGTAACTGCTTCCCGCGTGGATACTTTCTCGAACACTACAAGCTTAAATTCTTTAAGTCAAGAGTTTATCGCCATCTAGCCTTCATATCGCCATAATGTTCACTTTCTACTCTTAGATTCATATCCAGAGTCTCATTCAGTAACACATTACCTTGAGTGGCTCTCAGGTCTTGTATTGCTTGAACATCAGTAAAGAAGCTAAAAGAAGAAATATTTTTTAGATTAGAGTGGAGTTTTTGGAATGATCGTGCGTGAAAAATCCGAAAAAGACCGTCGACCTGAAGTGTTTCCTTCAGTTCATCTCATCCTAGACCACAAAATACATATCCAGACTAGTTTCTTCAAATTATTATGCAGTTATTAGTTACCTAATGTAATTCCCTAGCTGTTCTATCGATCTTTTGCTGTTAACGACACGCCCTTGCTTTTGTTATTCGCCATTTACATTTCTATTTATAACTACAGGTTTATTCGACATACATTCCTCAGTCTGTAGCCGAAACAGGTGGTAAGCGGAGCAGATCATTTTTAGTGTTGCCTTTCTATAGCTGTTGTTGACAGATGGCTGAACTGGACATAAATATTGGAAGAGCTTTGATAGTACGGTCTTCATGTATGATCTATGTGCATTATCCATTCAGAATGAGCGATCAAGGCAAAACTTCGTTTGTTTTTTGTTTGTTTGTTTGTTTGTTGTAACTCAGTAAGGTTTTTGTTATGACGCCTATTTTATAATAATTGATGTAATGTGTTTAACTGCATATAAACTCCTTATGAGTCATTTAATGCGGAAATTTAATTTTCTTGGGAGCTTTGAAATCATTAAAATATGATAGACGCTATTCTACTTTCACAGGTGAATACATGGTAGATGATACTCAGCTTTTGTGCATATACATGTTTGCGTGAACATGATTACTAGAGGTGGTGATACATGTCTTACGTTGTAATTTTGTTGCAGTTATATTTTGGAATACAGTTTAAGAAATTGCACAATATTATATGGATTAATGTCGTGAAAGAGTTCATTTATTGTTGGCTGTTTGATTGGTTGGTTAATTTTGTTTAGCGGTATATCAACCTCACCGTGTTATTTAAATATTTTGAACGCAACTGTATGGCTTCAACTACAGATAAAATGTATTGTTGGTCATTCTGCTTAAAATAGGTATTGTTGGTCATTCTGCTTAAAATAGGTATTGTTGGTCATTCTGCTTAAAATAGGTATTGTTGGTCATTCTGCTTAAAATAGGTATTGTTGGTCATTCTGCTTAAAATAGGTATTGTTGGTCATTCTGCTTAAAATAGGTATTGTTGGTCATTCTGCTTAAAATAGGTATTGTTGGTCATTCTGCTTAAAATAGGTATTGTTGGTCATTCTGCTTAAAATAGGTATTGTTGGTCATTCTGCTTAAAATAGGTATTGTTGGTCATTCTGCTTAAAATAGGTATTGTTGGTCATTCTGCTTAAAATAGGTATTGTTGGTCATTCTGCTTAAAATAGGTATTGTTGGTCATTCTGCTTAAAATAGGTATTGTTGGTCATTCTGCTTAAAATAGGTATTGTTGGTCATTCTGCTTAAAATAGGTATTGTTGGTCATTCTGCTTAAAATAGGTATTGTTGGTCATTCTGCTTAAAATAGGTATTGTTGGTCATTCTGCTTAAAATAGGTATTGTTGGTCATTCTGCTTAAAATAGGTATTGTTGGTCATTCTGCTTAAAATAGGTATTGTTGGTCATTCTGCTTAAAATAGGTATTGTTGGTCATTCTGCTTAAAATAGGTATTGTTGGTCATTCTGCTTAAAATAGGTATTGCTGGTAGTTTTACTATAACTAGGTATTGCTGGTAGTTTTACTATAACTAGGTATTGCTGGTTTTTTATTATAAAAAATATATTATTGGTATTTTTAGTATAAAAATGTATTTTTATATTTTCATAGTGTTTAGTCTCTGCTTGGGGGGGGTATTTTCCCATAGTTGGAACCCTAAAAGCTGTTACCACCCAGTGTCAGGGTAGACCTGGGAACAGTAGTATTTAGGTGGTGGCTCCACGTTCCTCAAAGCCTCCAATCTCCCGATCAGAGGTCATGCTGGCGGATGTAGTTTATCGTCATATCTAGGACACTTTTATAATAAGAATCAAGGTTGGATGAGAGTTTTAATAATCGTTCTCTTTGAAAATCTTTTTAAAGATTTAATTCAGAATTTCGCTTGTAAATTTCATTTCTAAGATGAGCAATTGTCAATATTCTTGCATCATTTCGAACTATTGTTCCCATCTTGGTTGATACAGATGTTATTATGGACACAACCTCTATAATACAGATGTTATTATGGACACAACCTCTATAATACAGATGTTATTATGGACACAACCTCTATAATACAGATGTTATTATGGACACAACCTCTATAATACAGATGTTATTAAAGACAAGATGAGAACAATAGCTCGCAATAATACAAGAATATTGACAATTACTCATCTCAGAAATTAAATATTAAATTATGAAAAAGCGGTACGAACCCATCATAACCAAATGTCAAAACCAAGTAACATCGAATTTAAAAGGCTAAAACATACACAACTAATGTAGGACGGTGGGGTAGCGGATACCGAAGTTGGTTATAAATGTGTTATTGTCATCTAGCAATCATGCAATTGGCATCGCTTGGATCAGGTAGTGAAACACCAATAGGAACGAACAATAAATTGACATCACAGGGACAAAATAGTACAATAATCAAGATATTCCATATCAGCGAATCAATGGACACGTGATGATGACCAGAGGGTACATGGTCGAAATGTTGTGTCTATAATAACATCTGTATCAACCAAGATGGAAATAGCTCGAAATTATACACGACTCTTGCTTGAAAGACAGACAATGGATAAATAAACGGTTATATTTTCAGGCAAACAGGCAGTAAGACAAATGGAAAGATTTCAATACGCCGATATGATTGCATCAAAAATGGAAATTCCTATCTATGAATGCAGTATTAACGAAATAAGGCCCGTTTTTGTAATTCGCATTGATACAGGAGATCAGGCTTTGAGACCAGGTAAATCATCAGGATATTGGATGCTGATTTTCTAGGTACTTGTTTGTTTATTAGAAATGAATTATTTTCTTTGATCTTTTTAAAAAAAAATTAAGTCGCTATCAATATATTTCTTGTAAGCGCGACAAGCGATAAATAGAATACTGTATTTTCAAGCAAACAATCCACTATAAGAAAAATGGAAAAAAAAAGAAAAACAAAAAGAAAAAAAAAGAAAAGAAAAAAAAGAAAAAAGAAACATCGATGCTTGCATTGTTATAGGGACTCATTGTACGCGGGATTGATTCATTTTTTACGATTTATCAACCTTTTTTCAGATTGTTTAAGCCCGAAATATTTTTATATTTTAAGGATTTTTTTGGAGACGATAATAATTAACAAGTTCCACTAATTAACCCATAGCGAAAGGAAGAAGAGGTGGGTTCATTAAGTCGAGTTATCAAAGATTGATCTTAACTTTTTTACGGCTTAAACTTTTGTAGGTTATTTAAAGCCAGAAGATATTTTTAGATTGTAAGACATTTTTTGTAGATAATGATTTACAAGTTCTAATAATTAACTCATAGCTGGGACGGAGAAGAGGTGCATTCATACATTTCCTAATGATATTTGCGCGTAAGGGAATATAATGAACCCGACTGGAATTGGAACTCGACTCTACACTTACCAATTCCGGGCTGTTATCCATTACACCACATGCACATTCAAGCTTACAGCACTTGGTATATCCAAGCGGTCACCCATCGACGTTGCTCAACTTCAGCGATCACACGAGAACAATATATGCAGGAAAATGCAACACTAACAACATTAAATGAATATCGAGAAAAGGCGAATCTTGATAAATATTTTGCTATTAAGAACACACGTCAAACACACTTTATTATATCAGCAACTTTCATAAAATCCATACTTTAAAAAAAGATCTGTCTACCTACAACTACAACCGGTGTAAATTTAAGTTCTTTCACTCACACAAAACAAAAACATCCGTCAATCAACATACAAACATTACCAGACATAAATAAAAAATGCCCACTAGACGCTCAAAGAAAAATTTCAACTAAATGTCGCATAGACCAACTAGAATTCTGATACACAAAACAAAAAAATTATTCACACGAACGCCGCTTGACAAGACAAATACACGTGAGGTCTGCTTAAACAATGAAAAACAAGAATAAAAAATATCAATTTTTTCATCCATATTTTCTTTTGTGGTGAAGCTTAAATAAAAAACGAAACATTTTAAATTTATAAACCTTTCCTACTTGTTCCTTATCCTATAATTCTGTCAAATTCTAATCCACATTTGGTCTCATATATATATATATATATATATATATATATATATATATATGTGTGTGTGTGTGTGTATTTAGGCAGCAATCCTTTCATGCACATTTCATTGAATACGATAGACGAGGTGCTTTGATTTAGTTTTCTTAAACAATTTCTCATGTTCTAATAATTTTTTTTCCTTTTCAGATGATAAATTATATAAAAAACTGTCCGAATGTTCTTTCTATCCTAGCACTTTCGGCTATACATTTAGCCATTTTCAAAGTTGAAATATATTAACTGTTAATAAGAAATAGTTTGTTGCGTGTATGTATTTATATAATGTTTTCATTTTCAAAACATGGTCAAGATATTATGTCCATGTTCATAGTTGATATAATTGAGTGTTTTTTAAAATATGTCTTCCATTATTTTTAGCCTTTTTTGCATATAGATGATGCTATTATATGTGTGCTGTCCACAAGTATGTTACGAATAGGGTCCGGTAGGTTTCCGTGAATATTTAAATGAGATCTAATTGAGCTATTGTCAGAAAGGTGTAGAGCGAGTCTTCGTGTCAAACATGTTGTAGTGTGGCCTGTATAATTATTTACGAATTTTGATTGATCAGGAATACAATTCCTTAATGGACATTTAAATTCGTAAATAATATTTGTCCTATTTAATGTTAATCTAAGAGGTGAATTATTTTAGCTATAAGGTTAGGTTTTAAATTTTTTTATAATAAATAAATCTAATTTTTTGCTACTGTCAACTGTTATTGTTTTACCTTAAATTTAGAATTTCATATTCCCTCGTCAAAACAAAGAACACAAGATTTCCATACAAATATTAAAATGATTTGTTATAGAAACATGCCAGATTTTAATAAATCTGTAAAACTACTTGCGATGTGGAGTGAAAAAAATACGAAAATGAAGTTTAATTAGCGGCCAATCCTTACATAATAAAACTGCGTCAAATAAAGAGATAAACAAAAATTCTCAAGACATAAAAATGGTTATTTTTCATTTGTTAAATCGATATTTACTTACTAGTTTAAATGTAGCACAACGCAGATTGTGATGAAGAATAGAAAAGTTACGTCAATCCTCCAAGCGAGGAGAATCTACCTGCTTTGAAGACAAACCACTGGCTCCGGTGAGAAACTTCTTCAGCCATGAGGCAGGCTCAGTAATATTACATTGGTGTAATTAAATTGAGGAAAAGGGAATAGGAAAATTGGGTTACACCAATGTTCCAAGTAAAGAGAGATCCCACCTGTCTATACTCGAAAACACTGAACCCAGTAAGAGACGCAACTACGTTAGTTATGACGTAGCTCCATTTCCTTCGGATAGTTGACTAAATTTTATTTTGATTTTTTATGGAACAAGCTAATCCGGAGACGAATAATTAAAAAGAAAAAAAAAAAGCATCGATTTTTATACAAGGAAAATTTCAGAATAACCTACTTCCTTTACAATACAATTGTGACATCCGCCCTCGTATATGGCAGTGAATGTCGGATAATTTCCTCACGGACGAGGAAAAAAAACTGGGGGCAGAAGAAATGTGGTTCTACAGAAGGAAACTGATAATTCCTTAGATGGAGCGAGAATCAACAGAAAGAAAACTTCTACTCAAAATCAAGAAAAGACAGCCGAAATTACTTAGATGAGGAAGGAGGGAGGCTTGGAAAACTTAACCCTCACAGGACAGGTTGAGGGCAAGAGAGAGAGAAGATAGCGAGCCACTTACTCGATTAGTTTGTGTAAATGGATGGCGGAACGATGGGGGGGGGGCTTAGCAAGGGGAGAAAACTGATTAGAGCTACACGGGATAGGAAGTTGTGGAGAGCCATAGTTGCCTAAAGGTTTAGTTTGGTTTATTTTGTTTAGAGGTATATAAAAGTCTATGGATTATTTAATGCCGACATCTATTTTGAAAACTGGTTTATGGCTTCAATATATTTAAAACGCATTTGTATGCCTTCACATACAGAAAATGTATTGTTGGTAATTTTACTATAAAAATATATTGTTATACTTTCATAGTGTTTTGTTTTTGCTTGGGGGTTCACTATGTGCGCATAGCCGAGACGAACCGGTGCTACCACCTCGGATCAGGGAGGACGACATTGGAACAGCAATTCAGGTGGTTCCACGCTGTTCAAGACATCCAATCTCCTGATCAGAGGCCTTGCTGCCGGATGTAGTTTATCGTTATACCCAGGACTATCGCCTGAAGAGATGCGGCACGGAGAAGAAGTGACTATTAGCCATAGATTGAAGACTCAACCATATATATATATATATATATATATATATATATATATATATATATATATATATATATATATATGTATATATATATGTATATATATGACCCGATCAACTTCACAGAATCCTTACTTTGTTGGTTTAAGAACTTTTCAGTATCGTCCTTCGTTTATGTTAAAATTGAATAATAAATGTAAAGTTCAAAAATGGAAAATCTGCATTGAACGAATTTGTATCATTCTATCTTGAAAAAATGGTCTAAAAAATAAGTTAACGATACAAAACAAAAGCAAAAAAAAATTATATAAAATGTGAAACAAGCGAAGAAAAATAATTGAGAAAATGCAAAGAACTGTAGGAGTTCTGATAAAGTGAACATTGTTAGAAAGTTACTGAATTTTATAAATCTCTTATTAAGCCCTCCAGGTAGAATCATCGTTGAAAAATCACCAGAAAGATGACAAACTTTCCAAGAACAATAGAGAGGAAGAGGCCAGCACGCCCCTCGGTTATCTTTTGACCTTAATTATTGCATGCTGGTTTTTCTGACGCATACCTCTCCTAATGAGGCGCCTTATTTTCTTAGTTGACAATATTTTTTGTCATTTTTTTTTATTAAACTTATTTTCTTCCCGGCAAACGACACGTCTTCACCGTGCTGCGGATATTTCATTATCAGTTGAGCGAAACGGAAAAGCAAAACCTCCATTTTTTTTTTTTTACTTATTTTTTTTTAAAAATCATACTGTTAGAAGACGGAACGTGTAACACCGAAATCATTGGTACAGCAAAAGATGCGTTCCATAAGCTAAACAAAGGAACAGAAAAATTTGATTAGGAACAAAGACTATTGAACTATTACGTAATATCAGTCCTCCGATATGGCAGTGAATGTTAAACAATCACCTCAGACCCAACATGTGAGGACGACGAAGTTTTAGAGAGAAATGGAAACAAAAAGCACGCTTATACTAAACACCAGAAACCGATAATTGAAATTTCTAAGGCATATAATGAGCAAAGAGGACAGATTGAAGGCAAGAGAACCGGGGGGCGGACAACGCATAACCAACCTAAAGAGCTTGAATAAATGAATGGTGGAACAAGGTTTATGAGATGTAATAAAAAGAAAAAAATATTAAGAGCTCCAAAGGACAGGAAATTGTGGCGAGTCATGATGGCCAACGTCCTGAAAGGATATGGCACATACGAGGCATCGGATATCTTATATAATGTAGACCGAAAAAAATTCATTTGGATTTAACTTTTTTTTCATTCTATCAAGTGATTTTGTTGTTAGCCTGATCATCAACTTTAAGCCGCCTCCTTGTTTGCAACTTGACCTCATCGTTGCTCATATGCTCGGTCCATGATATCCTGTCGCCTCGAGTCTCTTCATCTTTCAGTTGAAATCGTCCAACATTCGCTGCCGTAAAGAAGGACAGATGCCACGTCAGAGCTCCATTCTGCCACATGCCCTTTGACTTTACTGTTTCATTTATTCGTTCATTATTAATCATTTTATTTCTTCTGCTGGTAGAAAATATGATTATTCATAGAATGTTGTCACTTTTTTTTTAAGTTAATATTTACACAGTATTAAAATCCGTGTCGATTCCATTAAGCACGTTTGTTGACTATAATCACGGCCATCTATATTAAACTTTTAATAATGAGGAGAAAGAAGAGAACGATCAGGAGGACAGTAGATAGCGATTGACATTGCATTTAACCAAGTTACGGCGATGGGAAAGAGACTGAGGCCGAGATGACAGATTGCAGATTCTTTGAATTTTATGAAGAATCTAAATATATAACAGGAGCAACAGACCAGACGTGGCAACAATATTAAAAGCAAGGACAAATGGTAGCTGTAAAATTCCGGCGAGAAAAATAGTTTCGCACGAAATAGTGAATGAACTTTCTTAACTGCAAACTTAGCAATCGATTTAATATAGTTTTTCTACGTCATGTCAGCTAAAAATGTTAGTTCGAGAATGCGCAATGAGTAACTTTCCTGATGTAAGGTAAAAAAGATTATCTCAGATGATTAAAGGAGTAGTTTTGTTTTTGAAGCATTGAAATTAACAAAACACCCTTTGCCCCATTTAGTAACAGATTGTAGGCCTTTTTTGACATCAGCTACCAATTTGATTTTATCGAACCGATCAGACTTACTATTAAGAAAATAGTTGTTTCGTCAGCATATATACCGAGTTTTGAACGGATGGCACCAGGAAGATCATTGGTGAACACCAAGAACAACATAGGTCCAAGGATAGAGCCCTGGGGGAACACCTGCATTTATGTAAAAAGATCTAGAAGAGTGGTCATTCAAGCATCTTTCATTTCGTGATTTGATAAGACTGAATCAATTTAAAAGTTCAGCCAGAAATACCATAACCTGAAACACCTTTGTGAAGAAGACCAGCGCGCTAAGCACTGTCAAATGCCTTCGAGATATCCAAAGCAAAAGCCTGAGCTTCACCATTCTTTATCTAAAGCTTGATCGATTATCAATAAGAGGTAGAAGGCTAATAGGCCGATAGTTAGGATTAAACGGTTCGCCTGAGTTCTTAGACTGGAACTACAGAAGAGGATTTTCCAACAAACAGGAAAGCAAGCAGCTGCAATTGCCGAGCTTAGAGAAAACAATGAAAAGCTGTGGGCTTAATTAGGGAGCTTTGATTTCCTTGATCAGCATCCACTTATTTAGACTAAATAAAATGATACGAAAATAAATACTTCATGAATTCAAGCACAGTACGAAATTATCAGCTAGGTCTCATTTTACAGTTGAAATGACTTGCTCTAACCGTAAGCTCGATGCTAACAGTTTTTTTTCTCTCGCACTTCTCGCTTGTGGAATTTTCTGTCGATCTCTTATTTTCCAGTTACCTTGATTGTCAACAATTTAAATGCAGTGTCAATAGTTATCTTCTGTTTTCATAATTCCTGTTCTTTTATTGTCCTATCATTTAATATTTTCTTTTCTTGCGTTTTAGTGGCATTATTGTCTTGCTTAGGGTGAAAAGATTTTATACTAAAATATAATACAAAAATAAGAATTTTACGATCAAACCCCTGACGAGTGAACACACAATACTCGCAAAACTCAGACTTAAACGTTAAACATTTTATTTACACACACAATTTTATATATATTTCTAAAGAATTGATGGATTATATTTTTTAATCGGCCATATTTTTATTACTTCAAACGTTATTTTTAATGGATACCCGTATCGGAGTAGATGCTCCGTTTTATTTTGAAAAGTATTTATTTCCTGCACACTTTAGAAAATATATTGAAAAATCCTGTCAATGGCCATATTTCGTCTCATAAGTTTTCTCGAGTGTACAGGCCGGCAGACGAAATAAATAAATACTCTTTAAAATAAACGGAACGTCTACACAGATACAGGTATTCACTAAAAATAACACCTGAAGTAATAAATTTTTAATCGTTTCACCCCAAGCAAGGAAATAATGCCAGTAGGACGCGAGGGGTTATAGCGAGTGAATGAGAATTAAAAGACTTTAGTGAGGAGAAGTGAGAAAGGACAATAAACTAACAGAGTTCAGGAAGACGGAAGATTGCGACTGGCGTTGCATTTAAAGTTTTAAAGATTGTAGATGGTAGGGAAGCAAGAAATTGGAATTTGGGAGTTCTACAGGCGAGAAGAAACTATCAGAATAGAACATACGGCTGCATCTAGCTAGTTCAACTTTAAAACGATGAGACCTAACTGCTTGAATGCATGCAGTCAATGCACCAAGGTGGAACGCTCATACAAACAGTTGCCATAAAAATATTTACAGAAAAGTCAGAGTGAAGCCATGTCGATGAAAAAGTGACTGAAGTCGAGATACCAGGCCAGGATCGATTACATTACAGACACTTTGACTTGTCAAGAATCTTGAGAGGTGCAGCAGGAGCACCCGACTAGATAGGACAGCAATATTCAATTTACGGACGAATGGTAGATTAATAAATGTGCAAAATGGATTCTGACAAGAAAGATTTTCTAGTACAGTGTCGCAACTAGCCTATCAGTAGACGTAACAAGTGATTCAATATAGTCATTCCATTTTATGTCAGTGGAAAGCGTGAACTCAATTTGTAGAGTGTGGCTCTGCTGTAATTCAGCATCAGGCATGAAAACAGTTTTGTTTTGGAGGCGTTAAAATTTACAAGCCATTTCTTGCTTCAGTTAACCACTGATTAGATGTCCTTTTCGAGAGCCACAGCTATATTTATTTTTTTCATGTCTGTCGAACTTGCTACTATGACTGGATTAAATAGTCGTGCCATCTGCATAAATACCCAGATGGGAAATGATGACATCGGAAATGGAAATCAGAAAGAGTGTAGGTTCAAGAATAGAGCCTGGATCACTAGTATGAAATGATCTAAAAGCATGCCCGTTCAGCTCGACCTTCATTTCAGTTTCTTAGGAACGATTGGATTAAGACCTTGAGCTTACGGAGGGCGCCAGAAAGCCAAACCTTCAACGTCTTCCAGATACCTATGGCCACAGCCCATGCTTCGCCGTTCTTATCTGAAACGTGATAGACAAATTCAGTACATCTTTAAGTTAATAATTCCCACTTTTGGTTTTCTAAATGGAATCTTCATACTTACAATGTTTGAGTCGTATACAACAATAAGACATGATTCAACAGCGAGACTAGCTTGTTAGCAATCGCTCTGCAAGTATTTTTTCAGCTAAAATGGGCAGCTGGTGTAGGAGTAAATCGCCACATTTATTGGCCATATTATTGACAGTTGACGGGAGGTTTCCTTCACGGTGATATAGTTATCTCTGATTGTTCACGATATTAGCGTTAGAAGGAGAATAAGATATTAAAAAATATTTTTTAATAGTCAACATAATTGCTGATCTTGACAGACATATAAATAGGGAAATATTTCCGTGGGTTGCTGTAAAATACTCAGCCCGACACACTTCCCAAAAGTCAGTAATTTCATGATCAAACATTTAAATATTCATTTTGCTAAGTGTGTATATAAAACATGAAAAATAACTTGGGTCCATCGACAACAGAATGAGTCATACAGCAAACTAACTAGACAGACAGACAGAGACATAGGCAGGCAGACAGGCAGACAGAGACATAGGCAGGCAGACAGGCAGACAGACAGAGACATAGGCAGGCAGACAATAATGATAATTCATCAATCGTCTTAGAAACTGAGAACACTTTCAAATTTTTAATGGTATAAAATCTGTTGACATTTTATGACCTACGGGACAATAGCCTTGTGGATTGAAGTTTTGTTTAGCGAATTTGGTGACATTGTAATTGTGAGTTCAATTCCAGGGCTGGGCAGTATATACTTTGGCCCAGTGGATCATGGTTTGTTTTGTTTTACTGCATATCAACCTCAACACGTTATTAATGCCGACAAGAATTTTTACAATAGATTCGTATGAATAGAATATTTATTCTTTGTAAGAAATCGGTTTGTAGATCTGGTTTCATTAACGTATTTTTGTAAAAAGGTTTTTTGTCCAGAGTCTGGTTTCATGGACATTTTAGGACATACAATTTGGTTTGGTTTATTTTGGTTCTGTTTTTACGGCATATCAACCTCAATGGGTTATTTAATGCCGAGAAAATTGATTGTTATTACTGGTAATTTAAAAAAAAAATGTATTGCTGATATTAAAACTTATTTTTAGACTTTCATAGTGCTTTGACCCCAGTTTGGGGGTTAACTATTTGGCTATAGCTGGGACCCTAACAAGTGCTACCATCCCGGGTTAGGGTGGACTTGGGAACACCAGCAATTAAGAGTCGGTTCCATGCTCCTCAAAGCCTCTTCAGAATCCTTACTGTCGGATGTAGTTTGTCATCATACTCAGGACGCCAGTGGAAACAGAGCAGTACTAAAAATCAAAACTATATGAAATATCCGTGGACACGGGTAGTGGAGCGAGAATAATCTAACCCCGTATATAGAATAATGCTCGGAATTTCCTATAGGTTAATCAGATCGATATATACCCGATAAAGGTCAGAGGTCACAACGGCCAAAGCTTTGTAATAACAAAGATGGGGACGATACGGTTGGCATTTAATAGATAAATCTTATAATCGATTCCTACAGCGATCGAAGGCAGTGTTTCATCAGAAATCTTTAAGTGTTATAATAGTTTCAAAATCGGTGGTTGTGTATATGGGCGTCGCCCTAATCCAAACCAGCTATTCTGTTGTATAATATTTCTAAAATTACCAGCCTTTTTTCTTTGTGTGATCCTGCTTATTGTATTTGTTCAGTTAAGTATAACTGTGTAAAATAAAGACAAACATAATAAACATGCCAATATTTTTGGAAAGAAACAGCAGCTGTTATGAGTGAGTGAATATATATATATATATATATATATACACACACACACACACACACACACACACACACACACACACACACACACACACACACTCAACTGCTGCATTTCTAAATATAACACCGTCTGGGTTACCAGTCTTAGCGCGATAGTTAGGAAACGAGATGACGGTTAGTCAACAGTGCGTCAATATTATTGTCACAAGGAGTTTTAGCGGGAAAGCAATGACGAATTAGACAGATGTTGCCGAAAACGCTGTTATCACGGTTTCTGGTAAAGTATTTAAAGCCGTAACGAATCCGCTATACATACTCATGAAACAGAGAATTCAAAATTTAGTTGCATTATACTTTCCAATGTAATCTTTGCTTCTTGTAACTATTTGACAACCCCGGTTCAACTCGTTCAAATAAGAACCCATCTCTAAAGTCTATCTTTACTCGGAGACGATTTGAAACGCATATTTGGGCATGATAGAAAGTTCGTTTTTTTTGTTGAAAATGCGTACGACCCAATATTACATTTTTTTAAAAATCCAATTCACCTCAAACAAGGCAGTAAAACCGCTAAGTCACAAGCGGTTACCGGACGTGAAAGAATTAGAAAACAGAAGCGTTATTAAAGAGTACAGTAGAAGCGTGATCAGGAAGACAATAGATAGCGATTGACATTGCATTTAAATTTTTGAAGATCAAAGTCGGTTGGAAAGTACCCAAAAAGTTACAAAATAAGATAATAGTAGTTTTTTATAGTTGAAGTGCTCGCTAAAGTTTTGATACTATACAATGGTCAGATATTTAAGAAACGTTAAAACTTCAAGCGAGAGAGAGAGATAAGAGGTGAGGTGAGTATAGATATAAATCTAATTACCGTTAGGCACCGAAATCCTTTGTATATATGTTGTCCATCTAATCAACTGAAAATCCCAATAATATTAAACAGTATGTTGGGTCCACTAGAAATGATTTTAAGAAGAGATCTTATAACCACATGTCCTCTTTTACAAATGCAAGCAAACCCAACAT
The DNA here is from genome assembly GCA_964036315.1 of Acanthosepion esculentum. NCBI lineage: Eukaryota > Metazoa > Mollusca > Cephalopoda > Sepiida > Sepiidae > Acanthosepion > Acanthosepion esculentum. Next base: position 85,866,799 of record OZ038490.1, on the reverse strand, counting down.
GACTTAGCTTTCTAAATATTTCTAGAAACCGAAATAAGAAAAAAAAAAACACCGAAGGTTAAGTGGAAAAATTCTCAAACAGGTCAGAACCCGCAGATGTCTTAAAGAACCCTTGTTTCTTATGTCTGCAAGAAAAATATGTATTATTAGGCTTTTCAATTATTAAATCAAAGTTCCGAGACTACCGTTTTTTGTAGACACATTAAGGATCTAACATCTTGCTAAACCGTCAAACTTAAAACTAACCTCCTTCATATATTTTATTGTACACCTTTACCGATCTATCCCAAATTACAACTCTAAAATGTTTTGTGTATATGTACAATACTAGCAATACTATCAGATAATTAGATTTATATCTATACTTATTTTACAATGTATAGAGTTTTATATGCTTAATTTTATAGAAAATTTATATTAGCAGTCCCCACCTATGTCTTTTTACTTACATATTAAATTCTGAACAAAAATTTATTGTAGAATTTTTAAAATAACTTACGTATTTTTACATACTTTTATTAATTTACACGCTAAGTTTATCCAAAAAACAAGAGGCAGAAACTCCAACCTAAACTTGGGGTCACTCAGCCTTGATTCTGACCTGAAATAGTTGTTCCTTTCACGAGTGGAATTTTTTTTTTATTACTACTATGACCTTAGCCTACAACTATCTCTACATTTCTTACTCTTTTTTCTATCTTCTACTCCCTCCTCACTTCTTACTCCTCTCTTTCTTTTTTTGCTTGGAGTTTTAACGTGGGAGGCGTAAATATCTGACCATTGCATAGTATCAAAAACTTCAGCTATAAAATATTATTATGTAACTTCCTCTTTTCATTCTTCCCCCTCTTTACCCTTTTCAGTTTCCTCTTAAATTGTATCTCCTTATAGGTTTTTAAGGAAGTGACGTGCCACAGGCGAATTGTTTTTGTTAATAGAATTGTGCATAACCATTTTTAGTTCCCATCAGATACAATAAGGCATCGAAACAAGAATGCATCTTTGGAGTGGGCAATTGTTTTTGTCCACATTATAGGCAGAGAGAGGGATAGAGAGGAAGATGGAGGGAGAGTAATCCAAGAAACGGCATGTGAAATTAGCATGAAAATGGATTAGCGAGTCAGGAAACGTGGACCAGAAGTAAATCAAAGTACCAATTATATATATATATATATATATATATATATATATATATATATATATATATATATATAAAAATCGGTAATGAGGATAAAATATTCCAAACGACCTTTGGCACAAACCGAAACTACTACGTAAAAATAGAATATTTCTGCCATATATGGTTCGTTGCCCTTTCTATTTACTTGGGACTCCTTGATAAGATCCAAAGAAGACTCATCAATATTATTGGCCCTGATCTGCCGGCTCGGCTTCAGTCACTTGCCCGCTGCCGTAAGGTTGCCTCTGTGCCTTATTTATAAATACTTTCATGGTAATTGTTCGGATGAGCTCTTCGCTTTGCTAATTGTTGTTTTATTCCCCTCCCCCCACAGACACTGAATTGTAAATATGGGGACTAGTTAGTATTTTCATAGAGACATTATGGTGGTTGTAGTAAGAACGGTACGTATGAATGTGTTGTTTTGGTGTAAGGAATATTGTTCGTACGATTGGGTCAGTGTTTGCGGCTAGCTAAGTTATAGTTAAGACAGAAGAAGCCCGTCTCTTTTTCCCCCAATCCCCAACTTCGGCCTTATGCCGCATTTCTGTTTATTTTACAGAATAAATATCACTCTTCGCTTTGGTACCTAGACTGTATGAATTCAAGCGCAGTGATTGATTAGCGGCGAGATTTCATCAATTTACAGTTGAACTAGTTCTACGTAGCCGTAACTTCTATGCTAACAGTTCATCATCTCGAACTTCTCGCCTGTGGAAATCCCTCCCAGCTCCATGCTTTCCCGCCAACTTTAATCTGCAAAAGTTTAAATGCAATGTCAATCGCCACTCTCCTCTTTTGACTCATTACTAGTGTTTTTGTTCCTAATTCCTCCACTTCCTGTAACCTCTTGCATCTTAGTGGTTGTACTGCCGTGGTTTGGGTGATACAGGTTAAAGAAATCTTGACCACCGAGTAGTCAAAGTTCATTTCGTTCACATACAAAATGACAAACCGACCTGCAAACTAATCCGAATATTGCCTCGCTTAGGACCCTTACAGATTCGCCTTTTTCTCTTTTCAAGCAATTTTAACATAGATCACATGTTTATATTATTTTATATCTATATTTTTATTAAAGAAGGACTTAGATCATGCGATGAAACAAGTCAGCCAGTCGAAGTCTACCAACCAGACATACCAGTCTCCCAGTAGCAGTCAGGCGTTACTCGTCGCCGCCAAACCCGAAAGAGAAATTATTGACACTATACAATGCTCGCTGCTACTAAAGAAAGAAAGGGTCTAAGCTGACAATTGTCCCCCTACTCACAAGTGCAAGAGAAATAACTCGTTTCATCCACTGCGCACATAGAAAACGAATAGAGGCTGACTGACAAATTTATTTGAAAATAAATCTGCTACGAGGAAATATTTGGTTCAGTATGGCGTGATAAATTCTGTCGAGAAAAATTGTCTATCTTACATTTACAATTCTACCATTTGTTCATGCATTGAATATTGCTTCTGCTACGTATCTAAAGATTCTTTATAAAATCCAAAGAAGAATCTGCAATATTATTGTTCCTGACCTGGCATCTGTTTCAGTCTCCTTTCCACCGTAGCTTTCCAGTGCCTTTTCTATAAATATTTTCATGGTAATTGTTCTGATGAGCTTTCCACTTTGAAACCTAGACTTTACGAATTTAAACGCACAACCAGATTGGCAGCAAGGTCTCGTCATTTTACATTTGAAATGCATTTGATGTAACCCTAAGTTCTACGCTAACAGTTTATTCTCTCGCTCTTCTCACTTGCGGATCTCTTCCGGCTTTTTAATTTCCGGTCAACTTTCATCTTGAAAAATGTAAGCGCAACATCAATCGTTATCTTGTTTTCTTATCTTCTATTCTTTTATTGTTCTCTCTACTTAACGTTTTCTTTTTCTCGTATTCTCTCAGTAACCACCCTCTTGCGTCTTAGTAACTTTATTGCCTTGCTTGGAAAGGTCGACAAATTTTTTTTTTTTTTTTTTTTTTTTTTTTTTACACAGAAGTAAGAGCTTCCATTTTTTTTTCTGGTTCGTCGAATGGTAGCAGGCAATTTTTTTCTCCTTTTTAGTAATTCACAAGTGTAACCAGGACCGGAAATAGTCTCAAAATGGTCCGCATAAGTGATTCGGTTACAGTAAGAATAAAAGATATATATATTCTCCTTGTTAACATAAACGTCAGATATACAAGTAGGTTTGTTTTTCTTGAAATAGAATTTTATGTCTAAGTTATTCGGGAAGTGATTTTGTTTAAAAGACTATCTGGATAAAAATTTAAAATAAAAATTGTGATGGATAGTTGCAAACGAGAGGGAAAATGGGATGTGCTTATTTTATTACCACAAAAACAAACTTATAGAATGCAAAAAAAATAAATAAATAAAAATAACATTGTAAAAACAGGTTTCATATTAATGTGCCAGAGATTGTAATGCTGCCACCCCCTAATCTATGTAAAACAAAAATTCCCTTGAAAATTATGACAGTGTTTCTTGATGAGGTCTTCCCATGTGGAACATATTGGACATATTATTTGACGCTCGTGGGAGAGCGACGGAACTGGCCCTAGGAAATCAGTTATCAAGCAATTGCAATCCAATCGCCTCCAACAGCCACCTTGATATCTGCTGACGGACATGGAAAAATATATCCTCATTAGAAACTGCAATGGTTTCAAATCAAATCAGCGGTCCCTCGAAGTAACTAGATTTCTTGGAATTAACACATCTTGCCCAGCAGCAAAACCTGTCACTTCAATCAACCAGTCTTTTGTCCTAGCACAAACGTGGATTATTCAAGTTCCAGAGAAGAAGAATCCGTGCTCATTTCTTCAGTTTCAGCCTATGAGATGGCGCATTTGGCGGCGCCTGTATGTTATTCGTGTGGAAGACAACTTCCTTCGGATCTGTAACATGCTTGTACAACTTATTTTGCAAATATTCAACGGTCCCCTTTCTCTCACTCTCAGCTTTTCAACGATTAGACAAACTCACCTGTTGTAGTCATGTGCAGATCTCCACCATATAAATAGCAGTCGATACAGCCTGTTACTAAACTCGCCCTTGACATTGAAGACTAAACTACTAGAGAAATAGCAGTAAATACTTCTAGCTAATTATAGCTTACCACGTTCTAGTCACTACTGATTTTTTTTTTTTGCTTCGTACCAACATGGACAAGGTCCTAAATGCTAAAATTCTGGATCTAGACAGTAAGACTCCAGGGAGAGAAAATATGGAATCATTGGTACCGAACATTTTAAACTTCCTCAAATATATTGAGGGTGAGGAGTTGGATATTCTTATAAACTACGTGTCGTCTGATGTATACAAACTGTTCAGTGAATGTACAAACTTTGAAGAAGCTATCAACAGGCTGGAGAAACCATTATCTTCAAGTATTGCACGTCCTGATGAATTAATGTAAATTCAAAGATGTTACCCCTCAAGCTTACAAAGAAGCTATTAGAGATGCCTTCATTTCTGAGTTGTCCGCACCTCCTATTCGGCAAAACAAAACGCTCACCCTCGCAGAAGCTGGAAATCAAGCGCAAAGTGTGGAAAGGACTATTCTGAAACCTATTCAAGTTATAAAGCTGCGTCGGTATCGGAGGCCCGGACTAACGCCTTAACTTCTCAAGAGGAAGAAAATCAAAAGGAGGACATCTGCTGCTAGCAAATACCTTGTAAAAGAAAGGTATTTTTTCTGCGGAGGAATTAGACACCCTACAAGTACGTTTCCAGCTCTAAGAACGAGTTGCGACAATTGTAAGGTCATTTCGCTAAAGTCTGTCACTTGAATGCTAATAAATTTTTATCTGTATTACCAGACATGGCCACGGTAACTACTGGGCTACAGGGAGTTTCGAAAGACACGGTAAAATGCCTCGTGAGCACAAACAAAACAAAAAAAACTTACCGCGCTAGTAGATTCGGGAAGTAGTCTTAGTTTTATCGACACCAAAATAGTTCAGTCAATTAGTTTGCACGTTAAATCTACTAACTACCATCAGTATGGGTTCGTCTGACTGATTAAAAACTGTAGGAAAATGTAAAGGTAATCTTACGGCGGGTACAGAAACTTACAAAAATTTTAATTAATACTTAACGGATAATTTATGTGCTGATGTGATCCTCGGACCAGACTTCCAAGGCCTGCAACAAAAAATATAAATTTTATATGAGGGCGACAGATCGCCTGATTGTAGACCTATATCTGTGAAATCCCGATGATACTCTAGAGACATTTATAAGAAAGGAAATAAAAAAGCTTGTTGGATTCATATATCATTGAGCCCAGTAGATCTCCGTGGAGGGCGCATGTAGTGGTAACTGAAGTCGAGAAAGATCTTACTTCGTAGATTTTTTTTTCTGGTCATAAAAACACCAGACACTTCAGACTGATAAAATAATTTAGGATCCACTCGACTTCATGTGTATTCTAATGACTAACAGGTCTGGTCGTGTCACAATTCAATGATCCTATTATTAATCTGATTAATTGAAGTCCGTATTTTTTTTCACTTAACTATTGATGATTCCGTTACTGGTGTTGAATCTTGAAAATGAGATGATACTGAAAAATTCAGACATTTTTTTTGTGTAAAATCCTTCTTGGTCGGGCGTAGAATATATGCCAGCAACCCTTCGTAGTTTCGAGGTCAGCATCTAAGGGTACCACAGAACTAATATCACCCACTGACATGTCACCATCACTTACAATTACTCCGTCAACTGCCGAGGACCTTTTAGCAAAGACAACTTGAAAAAGTCGACTTTTGTTTGTTTTAATCTCAGTTTCCTATTACAATCACTAAAATTATCTGACGAAACTTGTGTTAAAACTGTTACTTTTCCAAAGGGGCATTTGTTCCCGTAATATCTCTAAGAATCTGATGCAGAGCCTAAAAGGCAATTTTCTGAGACAGTGCACCCGTTGCAGACTATCACCGTTTTAGCGTTTCCGTTACTCAATTTGACAAAAATTACATAGAGCTGAAAGAATTAGAATAAATTAAGTCTTCGTTAAAATTTTTAAATTCACTCATGAAAAAAAGAAAAAAAAATCTGCTAACTGGATATCTGCCTGATTATTTTCTACAATTTCTGATATTTTAAAGCGTTAATTATTTTATGAACAATATTTCAATATCAGATAGAAAATTTAATTTTTCAAAAAATACTAAAAAAAAAAAAAAAAAAAAACAATGGTTACCCGCCTTTATATAACCGCAAACTTTGATTCATAAGTCTTTACTACGTTCAGAGCAGAAAATAGCTTTATTTGAAGAACTAATCAAATAAACTATTAAAAACAACAAAACAAAAAAACATTCCGATAGAAAAGACGGAAATTATTTTTGCAATTTGAATTTATAAAACACATACGCAAATATGAAACGTTAGCCAAAACACAAAAATAAGAAACATATTACAAGACAAAGTAACATCATCAAAAACAGCCCAAGGACATACATGGCAGTTATTTTAAGGACACAAATACTACACTTTGATCAAAGGCCGATTCGCTAATTACCCAGCGATATGATACGTCATGTAGGAGACCTATACGGGTACGATGGGCCAATGACAAAAACTGACCCACGTGACAGGTACACATCAACCCAAACCACCGTTGCGCAGTGAGGAAGGTGCGGCCTCGGGATTGGAATCCCCGGAACTAGACTTTCCTCATATATTTAAGAGAATGCGGAAACAGATACCCAAATTTAATCTCAGGCGTCATTTACCCACATCCCCACGGTGGTAGGATATGGTATAAGGTTGTTTTAACGTGGCAGGGGCACCAATACGCGTACATATAGACTGATTTAAAAAGAAAGTGAAGTACAAGACGAAAGGAAAGAAACACGGTCGCCCGTCTCAATTTCTTGCTCCCCCCCCCCCCTGGCTGCCCTTAGAAACACTGTTATGAACGCCTTTCTACCCAACTCCGGTGTCAATTTCGTTCGTTGTTTTATTCTCTCGCAAAGTACTCGATCTGGGTGTTTGGATTAAATTCGGATATGCAAATCTCGTCACTTTCCCAAGATCCTGGCTTATGTATTGTGCGTTCACTCTACTCGGATAAATCAACATCAACTGGTTAATGCGAGGCTCGGGTTCGAATCGCACCGAAATCAATTCTGCTTACAGTTACAAACAGTGCATGTTGTCACGCGAATACTTTTCTCGGCAACTCCTTCGTAACATGGAGCAAGGACAAAAATTACCCAGGCCGCACGACTACTGTCACGCTGGCGTTGGTATCTACCAACATTCCTTCTTTCGTGGAATGAGGAAGGCGCTGTCGCAGGATTAAAATCCCCGGAAGAAGGCCTCCCCTTAGTATAAAAGGTAATGGTAATATTACGCCTACATATGAGCCAAAAACAAAAATTGCTCAAGCCCCGCGACCACTGCCACTCTGGCGTTGGCATCCACTAATCCCATCTCTTTAGTACAATGAGGAAGATGCTGCCACAGGGCTGGAAACCCCGGAATCAGGCTTCCTTGATAGATCTACGAGGGAAAAAAAGAGAACAGATACTCTTTGATCGCAAAATGATCACAGGAAGAGATTGCAGATACTCTCATCCTTAACTCAAATTTCGCTGAATACGTAAATAAACCAAGATTTTTTTTAGGGTACTATGTATAATTTTCTATTTAGAAAATCATATGTGAAAACCTATTATCAGTAGCGGTGTTTGTAGAACATTAAAACTACAAACTATTGTTTTTTGACAGATGGGTAAATTATTTCATTATATGTTATCAAGTTTTCCGTAAATTCTGCAGACTAAAGAACAAATGCGAACGACATCGAATGTAATAAAATATATAATAGGCTATCATGGAACGGAAGCCATTGTAATAGCATACGATAAATCAAAAAGGGATACAAACAGAACAGTGATGACGCATCAAGGAAAGACAACCGGTGATGGTAGAAATGGTGAATTGTGATAAATAACTAAACAGCGCCTGTAAAATTAATGAAACGGAGATGCAGTTCAAGGGAAAGGAAGGAAGCAACGATTTCCAACGAGCGAAACTAAATAATCTCTAAATCAAACGGCAAATCATTTCCCGAAAAGAAAATGACATTCGTTTTTCAGTCGTACCATGAGTACGTTATATCGATTCAGAAGCGATCGAACAACACCAGCAAGTTTACCAGAAAATAGAGTATTTCAGACTTATTTGCTGAAATCTGAAACTCTAGGACAGTTACTGATGTTTAAACTTAGTTTAGCGAATTCCTTTAAACAGTTTTTGCATGTCATTCTCCCGACAAAGTATTTGTACATGTCTTAATACCCGATTCCTTTATTACTCCCTCTCCTTAAGGTTGTTTCCTCATATTCTTTCAACATCCGTAACTCTTTGCGTCTTAGTGGCTTTATTGCCTTCCTTGGGGTGAAATGATTTAAGAAAGTATGCATTATATTACGGAGAAAAAAAAAGTATCTGTCGATATATTTGACCCAGTGAATAAAAACGTTGGTTGGATTAATCCAGTAACTTGACCGAAAGAGTTGTGAGTTCAATACCTGGTCACAGCAAAGGTGAACAAAAACTTGGAGAGTCGAGTTGCTAAAAATGGAGATAATGGAAATATCCAGAAAAGGCATGGCTCGTGGAATTGGAACAATCTATCCCGGTGGACGAAATAAAACGTTCGGTTCGAAATTCCAACGTTTATCCCCTGAAGAATGCCGGAGTGTACAACGGTCGAAACGTCGTGAATATTACAACAAAGATGAGGACAACAGTCTGAACAATATAAATAGTGTAAATAAGAGAGAGAAATAAAAGGTTATTTAGATAAAATTTAATTTTAAATTCAATATTATTACCCAGTATAAAAAAATACTTAAATTTCGTTATTCTTTCCAAACATATCTAAAGCAAATAAAAGCAGTGGTTTCCTTTCCTCGTTTCTTACTAAATCAAAATATGTCAAAGAGTATCAGAGTAGCGTGTAAAGACGATAAACGAAACCGTCTGAATTTCTGGGATGAGGTGTGATCATTAATTACGCTATTTACATCTGAAATATTGTCCTCATCTTTGTTGTCATTATCACAATATTTCGGATGTTGTGCTTCTGTCATTCATCAGGTGAATGTCGATCCGCGTAATCTACAGCGAATTCCTAACTGAACCATTTAAAGGAATAAAAAGGTATACTGTTCTTGTTCCATTACCTATATCTATGGATACTTCCTCCAGTTCTTTAAGAATAAAATCTAGATTTTTTTAAGAAAAATTTAAATGACGTACTACATTTCTCCTTAAATAATATTGTGCCATAAATAACATTCACTTTATGCTTGAATTTCTGGGATGAGTCATTATTTACACTATTTACATGCGAACTATTGTCCTCATCTTTTTTGTTATCATCATAGCATTTCGGTCGTTGTCCTCTATGTTGTGATAACAACAACAAAGATGAGGACAATAGTCCTCAAGAAAATAGTATAAATAGCTCATCCCAGAAATTCCGACAGAAATTATCGAATCAGTACAGGCCCGATGGGATAAATCAATTGTAGTGGTCAGAAAAAAAAACCTATAAAAGACCAAGGATTTGAAACGACCGAAACATTGTGATAACAACAACAAAGATGAGGACAATAGACCACAAGTAAATAGTGTAAGTAAACGAGACTTCTTACAAGCCTAGAAAAAAAAATTGTGTCGTTGAAGAATTACACACGTCGACGATAAATGTTAAAAAATTTTAGGGGAAAAATAAGTTGGAGAGAGAACTGAAAACTAAATGCAAAAAAAAAAAAAAAGAAAAAACAAAACAAAACATTTTAATAGATAAGGTTAATTTGCAGTGTAACACCCGCACTCAGATCGCATTGAAAATTTCCAGAATACTTACATTTATGCGTAATTTTACATGCACCACTCGAACCGATTTCATAAATTTCATATCTACCGTTTTGGAGTTATCGACAGTGAAAGTTCTGATTCATTCGCGTCGCAGGCAGCCATTACTGGCGTTGTTTGCATACATTCACTACAGAAGAGTGATCACTGTAGGTATAATTCCGAAAACTGGGCGTATCTACGTAAATAGTTTTCGTACGCAGTAACTGAGACAAATTTAAACAAGAAAGATTAGTTCTACGCTTAACTTTCCGTAGTCTTCCGCGCTTAGCTTTCCGCGGCGAATGTATGCAGACAACGACAGTAATAGCTGCCACCAACGACGCGAATGAATCCGAACCTTTACTGTTGATAACTCCAAAACTGTAGATTTTATCAAATTTATCAAACCAGATTCGAATGGAGCATGTACAATTATACATAAATGCAAGTATTCTGGAAATTTTTAATGCGAACTGAGCGCGGGTATGACACTGCAAATTAACCGATGATAATTTAGTTTCAATGAATATAAACTTGCAAAACTCTTTTCCTACCGACAACATTCAAATAAAAGTGATATGTAAAATTTTGAACATTTTTAAACATCTACATTCCTAAATTCAAAGATTGATTTGTTTTTTTTTGTTTTTTTGCGACTTATCAACCTTTTTTTAAGATTTAAAGCCGAAACATTTTTAAAATGTAAGAATATTTTGGAAACAATGATTTTCTGACACAAGTCCTACTATTTAATCCATAGCTGAGAGGATATGTGGATTCATACCTTTCCCAGTGGTATTTGTACGTAAGTGAATATAACGAAACCGACTGGAATTCGTACTCGCCACTCCGATTTCTCATTCAAAGGAGTTATCCATTAAACTACCTGCACGTTTAAGCTTTTAGCACCTGGTATTCCCGAGCAGTCACCTGTCTAAGTACTGACCACACTTAATGTTGCTTAACTTCGGTGAACGTACAAGAACCGGTGTTTCAACGTGATATGGACATAAGCCTTAAATTCAAAGCCTATTCTTTATTTTGTTCTCAAGGTGTTTGCCACTGGCTTTTAGACCTAACGCCATCTTTCAGCGAAGATTTGTATTCCATCATAAAACAACTATTTCTTGGTTTGGATGCAATCAATTTGCGGAATTTTGTTTTTAACTTGTTGAAACTGCCAATAAAGCAAGCGTTGTATGGAGCGAAATAATTGACGGCCTGAAAAAAATTTAAAAAATAGCAGTCGAAGAACACTTTAAATCGTCACTTCAAACCATTTGCAGAATCATCATTTCGTAGCTTTTTGCAATAAAAAGACGGACGTTGTCCTGCAGCGAAAATGTGCTCTCGATTAAACGGTAAAAAAAAAAAATCAGTACACCAATAAGAAATCTAATTTAGTGCTTAATTTTATTTTAGAAAAATATTTTTAACCAGTTTTATTAGATTTGATATCTGGTATTTTGTAACTAACAGATATGGGACGCCTCTAGCAATACTTCTCACCCGGGAAACGCTACTGGAATTGGAAGTCGGCAATTCGATTCTAATTCGTTACCTCTTCGTCACCTAGGCCCGTTGGTATGACGTTTGTCTCATATCATAACGGTCCAGCTTTCAATTCTCGGTAGAGGGTGCGCACTGCCAGACCAGTAAAATAAGCTTAAAAGTACGTTTATTTTACAGGGATCGGCAAAATAGCCTCTTCCTTTTGTTAAAAGTACATCTGTTGTCTAGAGTTTACTTTTCTTCTGGCATTCACTACCGTAAAGAACTTTTAACGTAATTTGCAGCTTCACGTCTTGAGTGAAATATATTTTTTTGTTTCTTGTTTTTGTCTGGATGTAAGCATGAAATTAAATCTGATATTTTTTTTTACCATCTTCATTTAGCCTAACGCTGCTGAAGACAGGTTAGAGTATACCAGAAAAGTTCGGTGGTCCAGTAAATGACAGGTGTAATGCAAAAATAACGCCTTAGACATGATTATTAGAACGAGAAGCTACACTGAGAATTATTGAATTTAGAGAGAGAAAAAAAAAGATAGGATTCAGAAGATTATGCTTCGACTACATGAATTTAAGTGTACGACTGGGTTTCACAGTTGAACTAGCTAGATGCAACCGTCTCTTCTATTCTAACAGTTTCACTTGTGGAACTCCATTACGATTTCTTGCTTCCTTACCACTTACAATCTTCCAAAATTTAAATGCAACGACAATCGCCACATTGTCTTCCTGAACCCTGTTCCATTATTGTCCTTTTCCCCAGTGTTCTCTTATTCACTCTCTGTAACACTCCTGCGCTCTAGTGATATTATGGCCTTGCTTTGAGTGAAATGTCTAAAACAACTGATAATCCTTGTTCGCCACACAGAAATATGCAAGTTGATTCAATTTTACAACGTATCAAAATGGAGGTTCAGTTTAACGGAGTTTAGAAAGAGGGCGTTTTTTTTTGGTGGACTAAAGTTGTAAAAATTCACACCCTCGCGTTTTTATTTGCACCACGAGATTAATAAGTAAATTCGTACCATTTCATACGTTACAGTAACGTCTTTTCTTCGTTTTAGGCACAGCACAAAATAATAGACGGGGACGAGTTGGTCGTAATAGTAGAATAATACGGATTAATATTGACCTCAGCGCTTCGAAACAATTTAAAATATAGGCCCTTCTTAAGGTTATATTATCTATGAGATACCCGACGATAGTCAACTTGGGAAGTGGAGAGAATGTCTTTCAAAATGGCTGCATAACAACATCACTACCTGGAATGATGTTCTAAAGGATTTTAAATCAGTTTACATATCTATGTGCGCACACTTTCGCACCTAGAGTATTGCAGATCGTCATCTGACTTATTCTAGCTGAACAGCAGCAGTTATCGTCCGCCCACAAAAAGAAATTGTGAATTTTGAATTCACCTACGATTTTAAAGATTTACTCCCGAAGCATATTGGAACTTTATTGTATTTTAAAATCCAATTGTGACACAAGGCTGAAGGATAAAGATTGGTCGTCGGTAAAATCCTACACCTAGTTAATCTGATTCACAGCGCATTCATTCTTACAATAGATTCAATCACAACAAGAACTCATCCATCACCATTCGATCCAATATATACCACATATTCACAGGGATCCTACTAAAACACCCATGACATAAAAATTTGGTAATATTCAAATTGTCTTTCCCGAAACATTGGGAGTACGAGTACCGACTTCCTCGTCACGGAATTGTAGCTTCAGTTTAAAACATCAACCAACTGATGTTACACATTCTTGCCAATCCTGAAATCTCAGATTTATGTGAAATGAAAAAAGAACAAGAAATGAAAGTTCCCGAAGTTCCCTTAATGACAGAAACAGATTGTTAGAAACTGGTCATTTTCTATATTTCGGGAGTATTTCTATCAAAATATTGGGCTGGCCAAAAAATTAATTCTAGTACAAAATGTACTTAAACTGAACGAACATTTTAGCCAATCCAATATTTATTTGCAGAATAAAAAATATGGTACAAGGCCGAAAATGGCGAGGGCTGGTATTCACAGTTCTAGCTTTTAAAATAGCTAGTCACAATCGAATTACACGAATATTTTCCCTTTCCCTAAAACCTCACTGACACTTCTCAGTCATACTGCAGACAGCGAAAAACTAGACTTTCACTATGAAGTCCTAACTAGTATCATATGTACAATTTTTTTTGTATGTAGTGTGGTAAGTTTCCCAATGAATATTTACAACGAAAAAAATTTAAAAGTAGTTATATCAAATCCATTGTCCAATTGAAAGTTCTACTATATACAGTGTAACCCGGATATAAGAGAAACCCGGATATAAGAGATTTTATCTGGTCCCAAATTAGAGCCTGTGTTAATAAAACAAAATAGACCAAACCCGGGTATAAGAGATCCATTCTCCGGTCCCGCCAACTCTCTTATATCCGAGTTACACTGTACATTGGAAGCCGCTTATTGTGAACACTTTGGAACATTAAGCAAACAAGCAATTTATCTGTCTTCACTTTTAAGTTAAAATAACATTGCATAAAAGATTAAGAAATTTGACTTTGGAATCGCTCTCCCCCTCTCCCTTTTAATCAACCGACCGATTTTAATAACTGGTTGATAACATTGTCCATGAGTATAATAAACAGTTTCCTCTACAAAGTAAAAAAAAAATAAGCAGTTGATTCCTAAGATTAGACTTTCAGTGACGATTAAAAAAAAAAAATTCTGGTGTTCAATTACTGTTTACCAGGCACGCTTATGAAAAGAAGTAGCGATATTATTTCTGTAATTGTTGTTTAAGAAATTTATTTCAATTGTTAGGGTTTAAGTTTTTATATTATTATAGAATGCTGATAAGCTGGCGATAATTCAATTGTTTTGGTGAAATGGGAAAAAGATCTTGGCTATTGATAATACTTTTCCCAATCGGAGCCGGTAAAAGCTTGTCCTGTCTTATCTAGAGATCAAGTTCAGTTTTTTTTTATTCATTGTCTTTTACTACAACATTCATAAACAATATTTTAAATGACAAAATGTTACGAAATACCACTTACCTCATTATTAGCGAATTATTGGGGACATGCACTTCATTGATCAGAATGCTGGTAATGTTTTAATACTGCGTAGTAGATGAAAAAAGTCTGTAATTTTTCGATCCTTTTTCATCTCGCGTTGTTTCTTTTTTTATCTGAAATTCCTCGTTCACTGACTGCAAATTCATTTTTGGCAATAACTTCGTATAAATATTGGCATCGCGAAAAAGATTTACTGAAACTGATTCTTATTAGATTTCTTCAATCTGAAATCATTGCATTTTGTTTACAGAATTAAGTGACAACGTCTTCATTGATACTTTTTACAAACACTGATATCTTGTGTAGAAGTCATTTTTAAACTAACGATACATCATGGCTGTTGGTATTATTGTACTACGACACCCATCTCAACCCCAGCTATTATTTTATGCTCTTTAAGTAGTCAATTAGCGATTGACGGTGAAGTAAGGGCGGAATTGAACATGCGCATTAGGCCAACATGGGAGACTGGTGCAATAGTAAAAATTTACCCGGTTTTTACTGGGTTACTAAATTTGCAAAACGTTTTATATTCTGCCAGGTTTTATTTTCTTGGTAGCAGCTTTAGTTTCTTAGTTCCGTTCCAGTCTCTATATTCATTTCGTAACATTTAAAACCAAGTCTAATAGATAATTTATTTCGAGAGTTATATTTAAATTCGGTACATTTTTTGCTATTACACCCGTCTCCATTATTGACCTAATGCGCATGATCAATTCCGCCCTTACTTCCCAGTCATTGGTTTGTTGATTAATTAAAGCACATAAAATAATAGGCGGAGATGAGACGGGTCTAACAGTAAAATAATACCTTACATTCGTTTATAGAGTTGGTGTATTGCAGTATATATAGGATTGAATGGGGATGGATGAGTTTTTGTGGTGAATGAGCAAATTATAATGGATGGATGGAGAATCTGATTAGCTAGGTCCAGCATAGAAAGTATTGACCAACCCTACCCCACTTCCCCTTCGGCCTTGTGCCAAAATTGTTATTTTATAACAATAAGTCATCATTCGTTTATAGAGTTGGTTATCTATTGAACAATTCCATAACTTTCGTTTGCTCTTTTAGTTCAACTTCCATACGATCAATTCTTTTCACGTGGTGTCTAAATCCGATCGCCAATGAACGACGTGTTATCGTTAGCTTCCATGCGAGTCATCATATCGCAAATTGAGATAAATGGTTGTTCACACAGAAAAGAGATTCGTGTTGAACTTCGCAGTTACATGTATGCAAATTAGGTGAACTAGTTCTCCAATTAAGAAATAACGTGCACTTTTGTGTGTGTGTGGGGGGGGGGGGTAAAGTGTGATAAAAAAATTTTACAATGGTTTTCTTTTAAGAAATTATCTGAAAGTTTTTATCTTAAAAATATTTTGCGTAATTTTTTTTTTTACAATCAATTTACAATAAACGGCTTTCCATCAATCACAATATTTCACTATCTGCTAATTGAAATATAAAAATTAAAGATCTATCAAAAATAAAGTTATCGTCAAAGGAAGATAATGTAGTAACGGAGAACATCGCTTACCTAGTACGGAGCGTATTCCATTTTCTGTAGCAAGAAACCCCGGTTCGAGGCCTACGATATTTATTTCTGTTAAAAAACAGAAAATGTGGCACAAGGCCTAAAAAAAGGGTTGGAAAAAGGACGGTCAACATCTGTCTTAATTTTAAAACTTAGCAAGCCACAACCGCTGACCCAAACAAACAAACAAACAAACAAACAAACAATATTCCTAGCACCAAAACACGGTTCGAGGCCTACGAACGCGCGTACGCAATGATCGTCATTTAATAAAATGGACATCAAACCTATGCAAATGTAGTAATACCTGCCGCTTACTATATAAGCGGCTACATGGCTGAGGACGGAGAATTTAGTGAAGGCTGCTGAACGGAAAAAAAAAAACAACAACAAAAAATCAACAACAAACAAACAACCACCACACACACACACACACAAACAACAACAACAACATTTTGAACTCTCATCAGATTATGCGGTATTTTGGTGTATGCAGGATCGAGAGGTGATGGACAAGTTCTTTTGGTAAATGAGCAAATTGTAATGAATGGATTTGTCGCGAATCTGATTGACTAAAACTAAGATAGTTAATGAAGACCAGATCTCCTTCCCACCCGGCCTTGTGCCACAATTCTATATGTTACAGAATAAATATCGAAGGCTGCTGAATGGAAGTTAAAAAATAAATAAATAAACAAATAATAATAATATAAAATAATAATATAATATAATATATATATATATATATATATGTCAATAAATAATATTAAGATTATAATAATAAAATATAAATAATAAATAAATATATAATGATAAATAAATAAATAATAATAAAAATAATTTATAATAAAATAAATATAATTTATAATAAAATAAATAAACCAATTTTTTTCTTAAAACAACGTAAAATAGATTTTCTCAACAGTTAATGATCAGTACAATTCAAAATGGTTGGCGTGCGATATGTTTATTCCAGTCGCTTGATGGCACCATTTTGATAATCAGCGAAAAAAGCGAAAAACTACTTTCACAAATATAATTCTGAAATTCATGCCAGCCATAAAATAGAACAAAAATGATAGAATCTTAAATATTTTAAATTGATTTTTTTTGTCGCAATAATAAAATAAATTATTTCGTGTTAATATTTATTCGAAGTTTTTAAAAAAACAACTTCCAATTGAAAAATCAGCGAGAAAATCTTGAATTATTTTAGGTGAGACCCTCTCAACACCCCTCGTATTAATCGAATACAGTAGTTAAAGACTAAAATAAGAATTTTCAATTCTATTGATCTAATCGGAATATTCAAAACAAATCCTCTTCATAGAAATAATTAGTGGGAATATTTTCTCTTTATAGATTACTAGCAGACGCAGGAATTGTGTGATGATGTAATGGATAACGACTCGGAAAGTTCGAATTCCAGTCGGATTCGTTACGTTCACTGACGCGGCGCAAATACGCTTAGGAAAGGTATGAATCCATTTCTTCTCCACCCCCGCCATGAGGAGAATAGCAGGACATAGCTGAGTCCGACAACCTTGGTTGGCAACCAGTCTACCGCAGAAAGAAACGACAACCAACTGCGTAGAAATATTGTGCCAAGTTAGTCATGAATCGAAAGAGAGATGATCGCCTAAGCCTGTGTCACAAATGGCACTTCAATAGCTGACTGAGCAGATGAACACGACTTTGTCAAGATTTCTAAATATAAAAAAATGAATACCTGTATTCCCTATATTTTGTATAGTAATGGAAATTTAAACCGTATGGGTAATGGAAATTTAAACCGTAAGGGTAATGTTAATTTTAACCGTAAGGGTAATGGTAATTTTAACCGTAAGGGTAATAGTAATTTTAACAGTTTCCTAATGCATTGGCCTAATAGAGGTATGATATCAGTCTACAAAATCTTACATATTTGGCGTGGTCCCCAATAGGGAAACAGTTCAAACCTCGTCAAGAGTACGGCAAGAAGAAAATGGGGGTCCCCAGTCTATTTAATCTTTTCCTAAACTATGCTCCCTGCATTTACAAACACAGACATAAATAGATGGCCACTAATCAATTAAGCATTCCATCCTATATCCAAAACGAGTTTACCAATAGAAGACACCAATCCTGCTTTCCCTCCCGATCCAATATATTGATGATGAGTGAGTGTGGGGTGATATACCGATGACATGGGTATTCATAGTAGACACAAGAATGATCTTGAACAGAAAATCAACATCCTCTACTTAGTGTTCCAAGAAATGGGAAGCAAGAAAACAGAAAACATGATCTGGATTTGGAATGAAAGCAATGATGGCACATACACATAATCCATCAGAGAAATTCAGGATATGGAATTAGTAAAAACTAAACATTTCAAATACCTCGGTGTATGGATCCCTTATAACATATTTACTATAAAAGGAAATTGAACACAGGCTACGCAAGAGATAATTTCGACACAAACTACAAATTGTTACAAAACCAAAACATTAACTTGAAAACTCGAAGCCTGTTACGAAATTAATCGCCTCGTCAGATAGAGACTTTGATATAGATGGGTCAGAAATATCAAAACTATCAGCTGTATACAACCACTTTCTAAGATCAATGATTAAAATGACTTTAAGCGAGTGAAGCCTATGTGTCTTGGCGAAGACAGCACTTCTTCGAAACCTGCGGACTGGCTCTACAGAATCAAAAATAAAGAACTGTACCAGCTAACAAAAAAAAAACACATCACTTGTGGAGTTTCAATAGCAACAACAGCTGAAATTGATATGACATGTAATTCAAAGAGAAAATAATCAAGATGTTTGTATTCCACACTACTTCAAACAACAGGTTAGGAAGGAAACTCCCGTCAATACTGGAAAGAATGATAACAGCTACTAGACTTGTTGAAACCTATTTTCCTGAGAAAAAAAATTTGAAGATAAAGATTTTATAAATTTCAACCGTCAGCAGTACTGGCTGCTCGGTCAATGAATACCGAATGCTTTCTTATAAGGAAACGACTATTATTGTTATTACCATCACGTCGAAACATTCAGCATCCACTGACCGAACAATCAACACTATAGGAGGTTAAAATTTATAAAATCTTTCTATTAAAGGTTTTTCAGGAAAATAGGTTTCTTAAGTCCACTGTTATTGCGCTTTTCAGTACTGATGGAGGTTGCCTTCCTAATCTTTTGTTCGAAGTAATGTGGAGCGTCAACATCTTGAATATGTCATTAATTTCTCTTCGAATTACATTTTAGTTGTTGCTGTTGTTGGAAGTCCTCAAGTGATGTGGTCTCTCTAATTTAATACAGTTCGCTGTTTGCGATTCTATAGCGCCAGTCCACAAGGTTCGAAGAAACATGGTCCTCGTTAAGACCTGCAAGTTTCATTCGCTGAAAGGCATTTTTAATTTTTTTTTTATCAATTGCTTTAAAAATGTCCAAGTCCGGGAATGCTTATTCTGTATGAATTGCAGTTTTGAAACGACAAAAAGAACAAGAAATATTTCAACTTTATTAAAATTGGATTAAAATAAACGAGAAAAATCATGAGACTTAAGACGAAATTCTATTTTACAATTATTTTTTTTAATGAGGGGGGTCTTTTTATCCATATACTGTAGTCATTTACATAATTACTGTATGTGAATTCTTTTTCATCAATAATTTCGTTCAATTTCAAGATGCCAAGTCTCTGATGACATTTACCGACCATCTACTAAGCTGTGAATTAATTTGAACTGAATATTACTGTACGCTCATGTATAAAGACATTTACTTTTCAAATGAAAATTATAAATTTCCTTAAAAATTGAAAAAGCTGCATTTCGCTGGAAAAATAAAGCAAAGATCGGAATTTACAATGTTCTTTTTTCAGGGAAAGCGTTCATGATACAAACCTGATTTTTAAGTCAAATACAAAATCGTAAAAAGTAGAATAGAAAATAGCATCATTTTGCACAGTCTGTGGTTTTTTTTCCCCGAGGTGTGTGCATACATTTTTCGGTCTATTTCCCTTTGCCTCTTTCCATCTCGTTCTCTTCATCAGCCAACTGAAGAAAAAAACCTTTTTCGAAGCAATTTATGAAATAAAAAAAAGAAAAGTCAGTGTAAATAGCTGAACACACAAACTTGAAATATCTTAACGATTCAACGAATCGTTTTAGAAGAGTCCTCAAAATAAAAACGTAAAGTGTATTTCGTAAAATACTATATTCTAAAAGGCAAAAACAAAAAAGAAACAGCAGGTGCATTGTCTCCCGATCAAAACGTTCTGAGTTGCTTCTGCCGGTAACTTTTTCAGATCATAAAGCACACGACAAAAGGAAATAAACAATTTCCGTATTTTTTCCGTCACGATCTTGGGTCGTCGTGAGTATGACGATAAACTACATCCGGCAGCAAGACCTCTGATTGGGAGATTGGACGTTTTGAGGAGCGTGGAACCACCTCTTAACTGCTGTTATTCCCAAGATCACCATGACCCGGAGTGGTAGCACCTGTTATGATCCCAACTATGAGCAAATAGTGAACCCCCATACAAAAATCAACCGTACATTTTTATAATAAAATGACCAACAATAAGTTTTTATAGCAAAGTGACAGTCAGTTATGTGTCATGCGTGATACACGCTTAGGCGATCATGTATCTTTCAGTACATGACTGACGAGGCAGATTTTTCCCGTAGTAGGTTGCCATTTCTTTCTGCGGTAGACCAGTTGCCATCCAAGGCTATATAACCCGGTATGTCCTGCTATTTAACTTACCCATAGCTGGGGCGGGGGAGAAGAAGAGGATTCATACCTTTCCCAAGGGTATTAGCACGTAAGTGAATAGATTCGACTGGAATTCGAAATCGGCTCTCCGATTCCTCATTCCGAGTCGCTATCCATTACATCACCGTATAAAATACATTTTATAATAAAATTACCAACAATACATTTTATGATCTCCAGACTGTATATCTAAAAAAAAAAAAAAAAAAAAAAAACTTTACCCTGAAAGTATAAAATGATGTCAAAAGCATCTGCAGTTGAAAGCATAAAATTACGCACAAAATATTGAGATTTCGGCATTAAATAACCAATGGACGTTAATATGACACTAAACAAAATCAACCAACCAACAGCCACGATCTTGGGACACGTGACACGCATCTACAACTTGTTTCATGTCGTAGTTATAGTTATCATCTTTATCTACTATGAGGTTTCTTTCATTTACCCATAAAATACAAATCCACAAAGTCAAAATTTTAAATGTCTGTTGTGTAATATATTAAAAAAAACACCATGTGAACTTATATATTTTATCGGTCATGCTGCCTGATCTTATATTCTGTTGTGATAGCAGCACAATGAGTTTCTCGACACCAGTAAGCGAACATATCCTCCATGTTACCATAACAACGGAATATCTCATTTACAAGTAGGAGAGATCGGGCTATACTAGGTTTTATATTTTTGCTTCGTGCGAGCTTTGGATTTTTTTGTTACTTTTAATGATTTAAGAAAACAGAATTCTAATTTACACGCGACAGTAGTTTAATAAATAAAAATCCTCCATTGCTCATGAAGACAATATAACCAATGTAATTGCAGCATTAGTGAAATATTTTTATCCTTTTTTTTTTTTTGACAGCAAGAGGCAAGTTAGCTCACTTTGCATATTATTATGCATGATTTTTCATGATTTAAAAAGCAGAATTCTTTCTTACGTTCGACAATATAATTAAAATTGCATAGATAGAAATCCTTGATTACTCATCCAGTCGGACATTCTTGGTCAAATCGGGAAAAATAGGCTCTTTCCTCAAAGTGTTTATCGAAACAAAATCCGTATTACATCAAAATTACAACTTATTACACGGTCTCCTCTAATAGCCCGAGAGTGAGAGTAGATAGCTATGAAACATAGCCGAGACTGTCACAAGGCCACGTGTAACGATATCAGTCAGCTGATATGTTATTAAATGGAAAACAGCTGGACCCGTCACAAAAATGGATTCTAACATTTATTTCTGCCCGAGGGTTATCAGTAAGTGAAGTGGACTTCCAAATAAAGGGCAAGCGTTCCAATCAAAGAGAAATCACTGAATTAAGATAAATTATTTACATTATTATACTTATATATATGTATATAATATTAATAAATAAATTACATATAAATAAGACACAAAGATACCCCATCTGTATGCCCATTTCACCCCGCAAGAAATTAATTTTCCGAGGTTTATCAACACCAAAGGGTTTGAAGATATATATATATATATGTGTGTGTGTGTGTGTATTTTTTCAATTTTATAGTAAAAATATTATAGTTTAATATGTTGAATGATTTCTATTTTAGTCTCTAACCCTAACAATAAGGCATTAATAATTTTAACCAAGATTCGTTGTCAAGTTTTTTGAATTCTCATATACTTGTATTTTGATTGGTCATTGTAGCTTATGTAACAGCGTTTCTCCTATCGAGGGGTGTTGGTTGATTTGAACCTTTTAAAACTCTTTATTCTACATTCAACACCATCATTTGATAATACGCCAGAAGTGTTGAAACAAAATAGCTATTTTTGTACTGATTTTATAACATATTTATGTCATAATTTTCGAATAAATTATATATATATATATATATAACATGAATCATTCATACAAAAAGCAGATAGTGAAGTTAATGATATAAATGGCAAGAATCACTCTCGCAAACAATTTTTAATAAAATACATTAACCCCGAACCTGTAAATGAATGTTATGATCCCTGTTTATAAATTTAAAATTTTAAAAATTCAACCTCAGCGTTGCGACCGCACGCTCCAAAATTTCTCACAATTAACAATAACACATTTCGGCTTGAAATAATCTACAAAAGGTTGATAAGCCGTAAAAAACAAACTAATCAATCAACTTATAATTTTACAATATATGGATAAAAGAGCTTTGGAAACTTTGTGCACACATTAAATACTGTTGCCATATATGGTCTGGTGCCTCCATTGTTCAACTTGAGGTCCTCGACAAAATCCAGAGATGGATATAAAATGGGATCGGTCCTGACTTGGGGTCTCGACTCCAGTCACTTTCTCACCGACGCAATGTGGCTTCCCTCTGTCTTTTCTATAAATATTTTCATGGCATCTGCTCTAGCAAGCAATATTTTCACTAGTTCCCCGACTGCATAAATTTAAGCGTGCTACTACGTTGGCATCTAGGTCACACTCTTTTATTGTCGAAACAGTTAAATGTAATTGCCTCTTCTATTCCAACAGCTTGTTCTCTCGCACTTCCAAACTGAGGAACTCCCTTCCTCTTACTTGCTTCCCTATAATCTTCAAAATTTTAAATGTAATGTCAATCGACATCTTCTGTTGCCTTGATCCGCGTTCTTCTTTATATCCTTTCCTCAGCCCCATATACCCAGTCTTTTCCCATACTTTCACTCTCTGTAGCCCCTTGCGTACTAGTGGCACTCTCGCCTTGCTTGGGGTGAATTGCTTGAAAACAAAAATACTATCCATTGCTCTAACCATACGACTATACCTCCAAGTGTTTATATGAATGAATAATTTGGAAAGAGATAATGTGAAGACAGGATTAGTAAAAAACAAGGAGCACTTCAGGCAGAAAAAATTGTATAAGAAAAAGTAATTAAAAGTAAAAAAAAAGTAGGTTACTGTCATTGTTTGAAACTTTGTTCATGGTTGCTTGCAGAGGGCAACATTCGTCCAAAACACAGGATGGAATACTGAACTATTTAATTAACTGTTACATTCAAGCATCTCGGAAATATCTGAGACACCTTCTGGTTTTCTTAAAGACATTTTTTCAAAAGACGTCAGCAAGTCCTCCATTCTAAAATTTCATAGACTCCAATTAGAAATTCTCGTGGCTATAGCTTCTTGGCAATTCATTGGGATTAGAGGCTATGGGTCATAATGACTGAAGGTCAAAACGAAACTTTGGCAAATTAAAACCAAAGGGGAATAAATGTTTTTATATTTTTTAAATATTGACTAATCTTAGTTTTGTCTGATACAAGGCCTCGCCAATGGGGCACAAAGTAAGGGTCTAAATAATCCCAGAGTAATAGTAATGGTGTACTCGATTACACTGCTTACCATTATCCATGGTCAGTCGCCTGTGAGCACTTAGTAAGTTTAAATTAGGTCAGAAATATGCGGTTTCAAACGAGGATCAAATTTACAACACAGTCGTAACGGTCAGTTAGATTAATGTCCTTTTAAAGTTAATTCACATCAAAGAAACGAATCAGCATTGCCTTGACATTGGACTTCACTTAACGCGCTTTTTGGGGTCGTTATAGTTAAAGAAACTTAAATAAATATTGATTCCATGAAGACAGTTGATATTGACCTCATTAGCTTCAGAAAACTAGCCATTGACAGCAACAGGAAAAATTGGTCTCAGTACAACAATAAGAATTTTCGAGATTTGATTGGTTTTTTTTATAACGGATGTATGTCCAACCATTTTTAATATCGCTCGAACCAATTACGCGGTCGTGATATAATTTCACAATCACTTAGAGAAAACCTTATCGTGCATGCGTGAACAGACAGTCCCTGTAACTTTAAAACCTTATTAATGGGTTAAAAGGAATTCAAATAATTCTTTGTCGTTCACAGATGCAAACTCATCTGGGGCTATGCAGGAAAGATAATGGCTAACTCTAGACTTGAAGAGTTCAAGATTGTAGTGATTGGGAAAACATCTTGCGGGTATTTTGTTCCACGGTACAGAATTTCTTGGGAAGAAGCTGTCCGAGTGGAAGATTATTTCTTACTAATGGAATGCGAAGGGAATGTGGATGGGTCATTGTTGTGTAGGTGGCATGGCGGGTCTCGGTTGCAAAGATCAGAGTTGGTGAAACCAATGAATGTAGTTAGTCAGAACACATGACATGGAAATAGCAATAGAGCAGCGAAAGGCTCGCGATGTTTCGTCTGTGAGAACCGGGTTGTAGGATGGAAAATAATTCAGCACCCACAAGACCGTGTAGACACTTTTGAACTCTGAAGGAAAACGACTGTTGTATATATGAAATATGTTCAATGAGTAAAACATCGTCTGAAATTCTGAAGTGGTGTCATTATTCTACGAATTATTCGACCTATAGTATTAGGTTGGTGCAAAAATAATGTCGTTTTTTGACGTTCAACTTCATGTGAGAAAACGACATTATTTTTGCACCAACCTAATATTATCATCTTTGATGGTTGGCTCATGCTATTTCGACCAGTGCATTCTCCGGCCGTCCTGAAGTTCTGAGTTGAAATATTTTCTTTGTGCTAGGAATAAATCGGACTAGTCTTCTAATTTTTTTAGCATATTTTTTTACCGATATGTTCTTCGGCCTTTCCCAAGTGTATGTTGCATTATTAAGTGTCGAGAGAAGCTGAAGAATGCATTGACTGGAATGTGTCATAATACACGACAAAGATAAGGATACTAGTCTGAGTGATTCGTAAGTTAATGGTAGGATTTTGCCTTTCAATGAAAAAAAAAGAAGCTCAAGAAAAAAGTCAGGAAATTAGGATGGTCGCAAAGAAAATGGAAGAACAGAGAAAACGTGAATTACGCGAAGAATGAAGGAATGCTGAGATGTGACCCCAGATTTACATTCTAACTGTAGGGAGAGGGGAATTTAGCTTTTTCTTTTTTCTTCTTTTTAGAAAAATGCTGAAAATTTTCAAGGAAAGAGACGAAGAAAGAGAAGGGAGAATGGCAAACATTTGGCTGCATCAGAATTTGAAAATTTTTCTAACATGGTGGTTTTCGTCTTTTCTTCACAAAAATATGATTAGCCTCCCACCCTCTCTCTCTCTTTCTCTCTCACTCTCTCTCTCCTCCTGTTGTGAAGGATCATAATACTTAGAGAGTCAAAAACAAGAACTTCAGAAGACCCATCTCGAGGTCGACTGCGTGTTTGAATTTACTCAGCGTAAATTTACTTACCGATATTTGTGCTTATGCGTCTGTGACTACAAGCAGCAGACTCTTGGGGGTTGCGGATATGAAGGGATGGGGGTGTAGATATATACTCATTTTAACTTCGTCTGTCACAAGGCCATACCAAAGGAGCACTCAGCAGGAATCGAACTCACCTGCAATAATTTACAAAAAGTGCTTGTTAAACACTGCACTATTTGTTAATTGATTGATTGATTTGTTTTTTGTTTTTTTTACAGCTTGTCAACCTTATTTAAAGTTAATTTAAAGCTGAAACATCGTGTAAATAGTACTATAGTAAAAGAATTATAAATAACTCTTTTTTGCTAGTGAATATTACCAATTTTTTGAGAACAAGCAATAATTTTTCTAGATAGTAGTCTTACTATTTAACCAAGAGCTGGTGGAGAAAATGGATTCACATTTTCCCCAAGTGTATTGGCGCGTAAGTGAATGCAGCGAACTCGGTGGAATTCGAACTCGGCTCTCTGATTTCTCATTCCAAGCCGTTAGCCATTAGACCAATCGCACATTTGGGGATAAGACTAAAATATGAAGTAAGAGCCCAAAATGTTGGATGACATGATGTATAGACTACTTATATATCAGACTAATGGAAAAAAATACCCATACGTAACTTGTTTCGTCTTGAGACTAACAATGTGTTTTTTTATCTTTACAGTCCGTTTTATATATGGTGGAGGGATGAAGAAATACAACACCAATTACAATTTTACATCGAAAACACAGAAAAACTTAGTTACATCAATGTTTCATCCTGACTTTCACCTTGGACCGAACACCAAACACTGGGGTTGGTGGGGAAATACACATCTGCATCAATGAACGGACTGCCACAAGACTAGCTCATGCAAAGTCTTCAATTTTTTCCCTTCTGAATAGCTTTTCCTCCGTATAATGACAATGTCTCAGATATACTTACTTTATTTGTACAATTTAAAGTTGGGTGTCTACATCCAAAAATAAGGATCCTCTTTTTAATAAACATTCTGGTATTTCGAAAAAAAAAAACGATTTATTTATATAGATATATTGTTTACTGTGAGGGGGCACCTCGAGACGGTGTAATGTTTAGCAAGCTTGTCTGGCTAGACCAATTATGACTGAGTAGTGAGTTCGATCCTCACTGGGTACCTCCTAGTTTCGGCCTTGTGCCACATCTAAGCTATGCTTGGAAAATCACTATATTGTTTACTGTGAGTGACCATATAACGAAGACGTTTTCAACTGAACCGGAAATGCATAAACATCAGCTTTTACAGGTATTAATAAATTTACAACCACCCACTGGTGAATATAACAAAATAAGGAAATAATTCTTGAAATTATGGTCATTACATAGACGTTTTTTTTATTTCTATCAATCGATGTTTTAAAATGGTACTGTAAAAAGAGACAAATTATTTCTGGTAAAATTTTTAAATATATAAAATTTTCCACCAGAAAATAATATTTTCCTAAGAAATTTTAAGGACTAAACAAAATTTCAGGTTGTGACACAGGGTCTGTTTTTAACGTGGGGACCCGAATGTTTTCACTCGGGCCGCTGGTTTAAGATGGTCTTAGCTTGGTCAGAGCTGGTCTAAGCTAGTCATAGCTGGTCCAGACCAGAGCCGGTTCAAGCTAGTCGCAGTCATGATACCATCAGTAACAGGGCCGAAGCACAAGTGCCAGGTGAGTATTTCTTCTTCTTATATATATATATATATATATATATATGTATGAAGAAATATAGTTTTAAGGTGTGCTATATTTATGGGATAAAGTGCTCAATATCAGAGATAGAGCGTATGTAAATATAAATAGAAAAGTGAACATTGAAGTCAACATTCAGAGGCGACAGGCTGTTTCATGCTGGACGCAGTCGTCAAGCCTGACGACTGCGTCCAGCATGAAACAGCCTATCGCCTCTGAGTGTTGACTTTAATGTTCACTTATATAAGAGTATCTCTGAATGTAGAACACATCGAACCTTGAAGCAGATGGGCTACAGTAGCAAAAGATCACACTAGTCACCACTTATCAGATAAGAACAAGAAACTAAACTTACAATTCGCTAAAGATCACAGAAACTGGACAAAAGTAAATTGGAAAAACGTTGCCTGGTTTGAAGAGATTCAAATTCTACCATGGCATTCGAATGGTAGGGCCATAATTTTGTGTAAGCAACACGAAAGTATCGCACCATTCTGTTTTGTACCCATAGTTCAGTCTGGTGGTGGTAGTGTAATGATATGGATAATATTTTCGTTGTATACATTGGGATCTTTGGTGCCAATAAAAGATCGCAAAACTGTCACAGCCTACCTAAGTATTGTGGTTGGCAACGTGACTTAGTTTATAACTACGATTCACCCATCCTTTGATGACCACTAAGAGCAGGTCACAAATCAAAAATAGTGGCAAATTGGTTCATGAAATACGGCATGAGTTTTCTGTTTTAAAGTGAACTCCACATTCACTGGATTTCAATCCTTTTGAGCACTTTTGGGGTGTGGTAGAAAGATTTGAATCCTGGATCTGCAGCCAAACAATCCTGAAGAATTTCGGAATGCCGTGATAAAACGATCGACCCAAATTTCAAGAGAGTGCTATGAGAAAGGTCAAACCCATGCCAAGATGAACTGAAGCAGTTCTAAAAAATATGGTTCCAAGCTGGTGCTAAAACAGTGAGTTCAATAATGTGACTGGTAGCAGTTATAATTGCTTGATTTTCTCTTAACGTTTTCCGTGAAGGTAATAAACAATAACTTTCCCACACTTGTAACGTACATTCCCTGCGTCTTTTCTATAAATATTTCCACGATAATTGTTCTGAGG
Organism: Acanthosepion esculentum; assembly: GCA_964036315.1. Taxonomy (NCBI): domain Eukaryota; kingdom Metazoa; phylum Mollusca; class Cephalopoda; order Sepiida; family Sepiidae; genus Acanthosepion; species Acanthosepion esculentum. Next base: position 85,837,796 of record OZ038490.1, on the reverse strand, counting down.
AGCTTTTCTCTTTGATACCTTGGCTTCATGAATTGAAGCGCAGTACTAGATTGGCAGCGAGATCTGAAAATTTCACAGCTAAAAATGGTAGTTTAACCGTAAGTTCTATGCCAATATTTTCTTCTCTTGCGCTTCTCGCTTGTGGAACTCTCTTCCAGCTTCCTGCTTTCCTGTCAACTACGATCTACAAAGATTTTAAATGCAATGTCAAGCGTCATCTTCTATCTTCTTATTTCACATTCTTTTACTGTCCTTTCTGTTTCACTCTCAATAACCACTTGAACACACACACACACACACACACACATATATATATAATAATGCATCAGCCCCCCCCCCCTTATACAAGTTTCATTAAAGACGACTGACAAGGTACTGCGATTAAGCTTTTCATTCAATTTTTCTTGCGCTTGTGATTTCTTTTCTGGGCACAAAGTCTGTAAAAATTGTCCGAATATTCTCCACATTCGAGCGCTTTCGACTATTCTACTAGCCATTATCAAGGATGTTATTTTAATTTTAATTTTTAACTGAATGTGCAGATATTTTTCTATATGTATCTGAAGTCAATGTTTATTATTATTATTTTCCAAATACAGTCAGCACATTGTGGCCGTGTTCACAGTTGATGTTATTGAGGGTTGGCTTCTTCTTTTTTTAGTATTAAATCCTCCATCAATGTTAGCCTTTTTTACATGTGGATGAAGCTATTATATTTGTATTTTCTCCAAGTATACATACATACACACACATTATATATATATATATATATATATATATATATATATATATCTTTTTATTCGTGGATTATTTTACTAATAAATTGTTTTTAGACGTTTTCCTAAGTATCTACTACAGCTTTCACTATTTTTTGCTTTTCCGTGAACATCTTGTGTCTCGTCTTATTTATACAAACGATTTCCTTCTAAAGAAGTGTTGATTGGATGCATCCTAAAGAATAAATAATGAAAATGTCTTTACACCTTTTCAAGTCAGTATATATTTTCTGTGGTATCAAGTTTTTGTTTATATATATATATGTATATATATATATATATATATATATATATATATATATATATATATATATATATATCTCAGTGAACATTGAAGTCAACACTCAGAGGTGACAGGCTGTTTCATGCTGGACGCAGTCGTCAGGCGGCCTGACGACAGCGTCCAGCATGAAACAGCCTGTCGCCTCTGAGTGTTGACTTCAATGTTCACTTTTATATTTATATTTACATACGCTCTATCTCTGATATTGATCACTTTATCCCATAAATATAGCACACCTTAAAACTATATTTCTTCATATATATATATATATATATATATATATATATATATGAAGAAATAAAATGAAATGTTTACTCACAGGGCTTGAGTGTACAATTTTACAATGAAGTTCTTGATGAGTGGATGTAATTTGCGCGAAACACAGAGTAGGGAAATTATCTAATCTTACCTTTTGTTTTTTTTTGTTTTTGTTTTTTCTTGGTGGGTGTTACAAAATACAATCTTTGTTATATATATATATATATATATATATATATATATATATATATATATATATATGAGTGTGTGTGTGTGTGTGTGTGTGTGTGTATAATAATAAAAGTACGCAGGTGTACGCTTTATGAAAGCTTTAGTCAACAGAGAATACAAAGTTCGCGTATAGTGTCTTTTTATAGTCCCACTAAACAGAAATAGCTCTCCCAAAGAGGAGAGTAACAAAAAGGGGGAGACTACTTTTGAGTATTCATAACAATATATATATATATATATATATATATATATATATATATATATATATATATATATATATATATATTATTATTATTATTACTTAAACGTTATTTTTAGTGGATACTCGTATTTGAGTAGAAGCTCTGTTTATTTATTACAGTATATTTATTTTCGTCTCCCGGCCTGAATATTCGGGAAATCTTATTAGAGAAAAATATGCCGGAGAGACACCATCACATATGATTTGATCATAGTGGTGAAGGCTTTGTGCAGAATCAACCACACATTTTGAAGGGCCAAATACAGAAACCTGGTGCACTACGTGCAACAAGGTCTCCAAACGACCCTCCGCAGGTTTTGAATTCAGAGTCGTCCTTCTCCTAGATCAGCTGCCATCCCAGTCTGCTATTTACCCATAGCTGGAGGGAGAAGAAGCGGATTAATATCTTTCCCAAGGGTATTAGCACGTAAGTTAATGTAATGAATTCGATTGGAATTCGAACTCGGCTGTCCGATTCTTTCATCCGAGCAGCTATCCACCGCTGTCCATATATATATATATATATATATATATATATATATATATATATTCTTTTTTTGTGGCAAGGGATTAAGGAAAAACTACTAATTTTTTTATAAAAAAATTTTCCCACCCAGACATCCTTCACTGTCTGTTTACCTGGAGCCATCTGCACTCAAATGCCTTAAAATTCGGCTTAGAAGTGTCAGCTTTAAGAAATTCTGTCGCCAGAAAGATGGCCTTATTGGTTAATTGCATGTTGACAACCCTCTAAATGGGGCTAGCCTTATTTCTTCTGAATAATACTGTCTTGTCTTCTCTATCACATACAAGTGGTTTTACCCCTGCATCTTCCAAAAGTTCCTACCCATGCTAGTTTGACCCCAATACCCTCGCTGTTGGGTCCCATTCCATGCCTCTCCACACCCATCCACGGTTAGTAAGAAAATTTTTACGATGGGAATGTAGAATTCGTCGGGTGACAGACAGCAACAACATCTGGCGAATAATCACGAGTGTTCTCGAACGAAAACGAAAACAAAACCTCTGAAAATATTTTTTGTTTTGTAGAAGTTCCGCGGCAAATTCAACCCACGGAAGACTGAGAATTGTAGATACTATACGTAAACTAACGTCTACTTAACAAGCACAGGAACATACCCATAAAAAAT
>OZ038490.1:85774856-85829856 GCA_964036315.1 Acanthosepion esculentum | reverse complement strand
TGCTAATATAACTGATTAGTGCCCTTTTTAGTCGTTTTTCATCGCAATGTAATCCTCTTTGTAAAAAACATGTTCCAAAAATAAAATATAGTTTTCTGAAACTTTATTTGCGGAATATTATCTAATTTAAAGTATAATTAATCCGATTTAAAACAATTATCATTCACTTTAAGTTTAAAATATCGCAGAAATCCATTTTTAACTCATAAGCAGCTGTTTTTGATCGCCTGATGATAGATCTAGTGTTGTTCTACGGAGACATTATCTGTGAAACATAATTAAAGAAAATGACGTGAACGACTTTTTTATTTAATTTTTAAATACTTTAAGTTTTCACTTAATAATAATATCATCAAAACCACTGAAATTAATAGAGAATTTTAAAAGATTTAAAACTCAATAAATTTTTGAAATTAATTTTTTTAAAACTAAAAGCAATTCTTGTAAAAATTCATTATTCATCAAAAATTGTTTTTCTTAAGACAATATTGTACTTAATACATCTTATTTATAAAAGCAATTAAAAACTTTTCTAATTAATGTCATAGTTTTATTTCATTTTTTACTTTACGATTCAGAGCAAATTTTCGGTAAATTATGTTTCTGTTTGACAAAAACAAATTGATGATTTAAATTCTCCAAGAACTCCTCCTTTTAATTAATATAAATACGAAGATCCTGGAATTTTAATTTCCAGAATTTTCGTAAAATTAAGTAAGCAGATGTAAAATATATATATATATATATATATATATATATATATATATATATATATATATATATATATATATAATGAAAAATATGGAAAAGACAAAGCAAAATGCGAATATGCAAATTTACTGTTTTATTTTGCTTTGTCTTTTCCATATTTTTCATCATACCGTCGGATCTACATCCACATATTTGCTTACATACACACACATATATATATATATATATATATATATATATATATATATATATTCTAATAAAATCATTTCAAAAATAATTTCATTCATTTGTGAATAAGTCCTGAAATTTTAATTAAAATTCGACAATTATTTGATTTTTCCAACAATGAGTTTTTTAACCGCAAAAAAGACGCTAAATTTCCCTTACTAACATTAGGCACACACACTGATGAAAAAAAAGATTTTTAACCAAAATTTCTAACGTGCTAGAAAGGATTAAAAAAATTATATATATATATATATATATATATATATATATATATATATATATATATATATATATATATATATATATATATTGAATGTAGCACACAAGAATAAACTTGTAAGTTTTTTAAAGTTCTTATAGTTTTCCTTTCGGGGTGGCGATAATCTAAAACTTTGCAGAAATTGTCTGTAATGATTATTGTACGAAGTGCTTTCGGGCAATTCATTAGCCATTTTCAGGCGTTTCGTCATTAATGTTTCCTTGTGTCTGTGTTCTAAGTTGTATTCTGTAGAAGTGGAAGAAATTCTAAGCTGTGCTAGAAGGAACGTGATTGTGATTCCATGTTGGGGTGTTTATATATATATATATATATATATATATATATATATATATATATATATATATATATATATATATAGACTAGCAGTATAACCCGTCTTCGACCGGGTGTTTCATTACTGAGAATCTTTGCCATTCAATTGGAGCAGTTTTTAGTTTAAAGTCAGCCCACCCGAAAATCACTATTAGTAACAACAATTGGGTGCACCTGAGGCACGTCCCCAAATGTGGGGGTTAAATAATTTGAATGGGGAGTGGCTCTGAAAAGGACCGCTTTTGCGTTCTCAATCTTGCAAGGAAGTAACCTCTTCCATGGACCGTCATAATAATAATATACGATAATTTTTATTTGTAATATAATTTTTTATATAATTCTAACAATCTTTTGCGTTAGATTTCAACTCTCTAAATTGATTGTACGCTGTTTTTTACATTAAATTTTGCCTTTGATTTTTGCGCAAAGTGTAAAAAATCATTTTTTTTTTTATTTTTCACCTTCAAGGTTGTTTTTTGGGAGGAGGGTCAGCCAATTTGGACTCAAAATCGGCATTGAAGAATTATTTATCAAACAAAAAATTTCATCGAAATCGGATGAAAATTGTGCAAACGCATAACCAATATCCGATCACACACACACACACATACATACACACATTTTGAGAATTATATATATATACCTGATATAACAGCATAATTGTCCATCCCACAAAATGTTTAATATATATATATATATATATATATAAGTGAATCGTCAGACCGCGAATTTCTCGGCCTGACGATTGCGTCCAGCATGAAATAGCCTGTCGCCTCTGAGTGTTGACTTCAATGTTCACTTTTATATTTATATTTACATACGCTCTATTTCTGATATTGAGCACTTTATTCCATAAATATAGCACACCTCAAAACTATATTTCTTCGTATATATATATATATATATATATATATATATATATATATATATATATATATATATATATAAGTATCAAATGTGCTTTCCAGCAGGTTGTGTTAACAACTACTGGCAAGTTACGTCTATTGGAATTTTAAATAAGTTTTTTTTTTCTTGTAGAAGGATTTGTTTCCATATCATGATAGTGAATGTGCAAAGAAATTGTCCTCGGTTAGAATTAGTTATTAGTCAGGTTCCGAGCTATCGTCTGACTTTCGACATTTAAAAAAAAGAAAGAAATTCGATGAAATTCAAAGTCGGTTTGATATTTGCTACGATATTGAATTTTGATTTTCGAATGTTTGTGTTGGCAATTACGCATTGTTATTTTGGGGTTTTTGAAATTGTGTTGTCGTGTGACCGTAACTGGGCGAATATTTAGAGAATACATTTCTAAATGCCTATTCTGGAATCATTAATGTTTTTTAATTGTTTATTTTGGCTTTTAATATTAATAGCTTATAGAACTTATAATCTCTATTACCTTCAAAACCAAACAACGTAAACTATAAGTATAAACATGTGTGTGTGTGTGTATGTGTGAGAGAGAGAGAGAGAGTGAAGCAATAAGTCTACAGTTTTACATATAGTTATTAGTTGAATATGGAACTGAATTTTCATTGTATAATGTTCGATTTATGTAATTTATTTCATTAATATTCACTACTGATTTAAGCAAGATTGTGTTAAAAATATTTGTAAATAAATGCTTTCTCATCATTAGGCAACGGACTTGTTGATTTATACTCTCTCTCTCTCTCATTATATATATATATATATATATATATATATATATTACTTCAAAGATTTTTTAGTAGATATTCGTATTTGAAATAGACGCCGCGTTTTTACTTTGATTTTAAACAATGTGTATTAAGTATATCGGTCTGCGTATTTGAAGTGGTTCCTATTAAAAAGAAGGATGCAGGTTCGATTCCTGCTGCAATATGCAAGCCGGTAGACGTAATACACCCTGTTTAAAATAAAACTGATGGGAATTTATTTCAAATAGGATTATCTAGTAATAATAATGATTAATGTAATATAAATATCAGATTAGAAATAAATTAGTTAATTCTGTATACATATACAGTGTGGGGGGAATATTCGTACACATACAAATTTGGAATTTATTGTGTTTCCAACTAATGAATGAACATACTTTTCATATAATTAACTGTACACAGATACATAATAACTAAATATGCATAGAAAACAGGAAAAAAATTGATTTAAGTGAAATAAATCCAATTTATCCATTTTAATGGGTGAAAAATGTATTCGTACAATACAAAAAAGAATACATAATCTTCATTTAATACTTTGTGGAATTGTCATTATTCACTTCTACAGCAGCCAACCTCTTGTAGTTCTCAATGAATGATTTGCAAATTTTAGTTGGTATTTTGTTCCATTCTTCTTCGCATATGGTCTTCAGATCCGAGATGTTTGTTGAAGCTCACAATTGGATTTGAATTTTCAAATAATTTTCGATTGGGTTTAAATCTGAGGACTGACTTGGCCATTTCAGGATATCTATATTATTTTCAGCAAGCCATTTCTTCGTAGATTTTGCAGTGTGCTTAGGATCATTTTCTTGTTGGAAGATCCAATCAGGAGGAAATTCAGGATTTTCAACCGAAATCATTAAATTTGCTTCTAAAATATTTTGATATGTTACAGTATTCATTCTACCATCTTTTACTGATTTGTTGCCAGTAGCTTTTGCAGAAAACATCCCGACAACCATGATGCTGCCACCACCAAATTTCACTTCTGGAAGTATTTTCCTTTGAATGAAGGCATCGCCATCTTTCCTCCACACATGATTTCTAGAATTACGTCCAAGCAACTCAGTTTTGGTTTCGTCTGTCCATAATACTCTTTCCTAGTACGATTCTTCCTTATCCTTATGTTCACAAACGAATTTCAACCTGGCATCTCTGTGTCTTTTCAATAGCAGTGGAGTTTTCTGAGGGGAGAGTGACTTCAGAATGTTCCTATGAATTTCATTGTCTATTGTCCGTTTATTGACAGATTCCTGATGAAAGCAAATCATCCTGCAACACTTGACAAATAACTATTAGATTTTATTTAATTTGATGTATTAATTTCCTCGAAAATCTTGCAGAAATCTTCCGTGGAGCACCTGTTCTTCTTTGGTTTTCAACAGTTTTGATTTTTTATGCCTTGAAATGAATGAATTAATGGTAGTAAATGGAATATTTGGGTTGTCTGAGATTTTCTTTTAACTTTTACCTTCTTTGCAGAGCTTAATAATCAGTTTTTTTGCGAATTTGTCATTTCTTTACCTCTTGCCATGATAGTAACCTTCTTGCACGAATATCAATTACAGAATGTTCTGTTTGGATATTTTAGGCTAAAACAATCTACTGATAACATTACTGAAACATTCTAGAATATTCCACTTAAATAATCTAGTGTATTAAAGCAATTTAAAAGTTTTAAAATCTGAAATTTACATCGTACGAATACTTTTTTCACCCTTTAAAATGGATAAATGGGATTTATTTCTAATAAATCATTTTTTTTCTGTTTTCCATGCATATTTACTTATTATGCATCTGTGTACAGTTAATTATATGAAAAGTATGTATATTCATTAGTTGCAAATTCAATAAATTAAAGATTTGTACGTGTACGAATATTTCCCCCCCCCCCACTGTATATATATATATATATATATATATATTAGTGAATATGTATAATATCCAACGTCGATAGCACGACTCGGAGTTTCTTGCAATCTTCAGGTGTTTTTTATCATACCCATACACACATATATATATATATATATATATATATATATATATATATATATATTATATAGATAGATAGATATGTGTGTATTTAGGAATAAATATTTCATTTATTAATCCGACATATTTAAACGTTTAAACAATAAATTAATCTCTCTCTCTCTCTCTCTATATATATATATATATATATATATATATATATATATATATATATATATATATATATATATATATAACGGAGACACTTAGCAAGTTGGCCACTCATATCATGTTCGCAAACGTTTGGACAATATTTACACTTACTGGACGGAGATACGCATCCTATTTCCTGTAAAGTTGTGTTTATCTGTGTGCGTATGTGCGCGTGTCACATCTCTTACAGTTGGAGGTAATCATGTTTCTCCACAGCTTCCTGCTTTTATTGCCCTTGGCAATACTGGACGATTCAGGTGCAGGCTTGATAAGTACAGTTGAGGATTTTATCGCACCGATCTGTCTGTCGTATAACGAGAGAAGTTACAAATTATCCAACTTTGTCAAGCGATAACATTCTTAGGCGTCATGGCCGCAAGGAAATGCTGGAATCTTCAAGATATCAAGTGCTAAATCAAATGGCAAAACTTTCAGACTCGTCTTTAAAAGACATCCATGAGGAAAATTGAATGAAACGAGAAACAGAAGAAACGGAGACTGTTTTTTCAAGCGTTCTCTTCAGCGGCAGGACGGATGAAACTCAGTGGCTACTGGCGGAAAATTCGGTTGAATGGTATTATATGTTGCGATGAGGTGAGCCTATGGCAAGTTTCTGATGGTGTTAAGAGGACATCTCAGACATATATTGATTTTTAAGGGACAAATAATCGAATATGTAGAACTCTTTTCACAACGAAAAAGGGAAAAATGTTCCAATGAGCTTTCCTCTTTGGTACTTCGACTTTATAATTTAAGTGCAGTACTAGATTGACAGTTAGGTCTCATCATTATACTATTGAAAAAAAAATAAAGATCAGCACCTATCAAAATGAACAAGAACATAGCATCAGGACCAGATGTTATCATAATAAAGATTATATCAGCCTTATTCGATTTTGGTATCGAGAAAATTACGTAAATAATAAATGAAATATACAACAGCGATTACATACCGGATGACTTTAGTCTTTTTCTACCGTTGCCTAAGAAACTAAGTGTAAATGGATGCGAGCTAATACATGGAAGGCAAAAGAGACCAAAAGAAATGGCGAGTAACCTACTTAACAAGGTTGTTTAGATGATTGGCAGAACAGGTAATCGGAAGGATAGTGAAACAAAAATTAGTAAAAGCTACAAAGAATAGTAAGTTGTGGAGACTAGAAAGTTCAGAGCACATAGAAGAAAAAGAATCCGACATGATTCAAGAAGTTAAATGCTTTCAGAAAGGTGATTTTTATGCATGACACTGCACCATTACACAGTTTGTTCGACCGACTTTAACCCGAATGAAATCGTATGAAGCATTTTCAAGAATAGCTTTACATTAACAAACGACAATTTATCAGCAAAGATAAACCCGATAAAAATTCATGTATATGTCAAGGGAAAAATATACTGCGGCTCATCGAATTTCATCTCCTCAATACATTTATTTATTATTGATATAAACATTCCTGGTTGAATGTAACCGGCGAAATAAAGAGATAGATGCTGAAATTCGATCCATAACCTAAATTCACTTCGGCAGTATGATGTCGATTCGTTCAAAATAAGTTAATACAGCCCAGCTTTACAAAAAGTCACCTTACTCGTCCCCGGTCATGTGTACAAAAGGAGAAATTTATCCCTTGTTTCCTCTTTACAACTGGGTTTCCAGTTCCTTCTAAAATCTTATTCTCTTTCACTCCCAGTAAACCCTTGCTTGTTAGTGGCATTATCGCCTTAATTGGTATGGATTGATTAAAAAAAAAAGTAATGTGTGTTTCGTAGACTGTAAGGAAATTTTAACCATTTCTTCACAATCAGAGAACTTCTTCAGTAAAGTAGACTTTATTGTTATATTGGAGTCAAGACTGTGAATAAACTGTCCGAAGTACATACACACACACACACACATATATATATATATATATATATATATATATATATATATCCTTATTATGTAAGTAACGTTTACAATCCCATTTTTTCCTTAAATTTAGATTTATTATAAAAACAAATTTTAAGTAAAACAAATGGCAAAATGTGGTATTTAATTATAGATTGCCTTTAAAAAATACAAAATAACACAAGCATTAAATATATATATTTATAACAATAACAGAAATATTGACAAAACTATTTCAAAATGGCGTAAAAATGTTTTCTTAGTTCCGCAATTATAACTAAGTTAGATAATTGAATGAGTGGAGAAGCAGAAGTAAAGTCAGTAGGTTGCAATAAGCGATACCGAAACTTAGCTTACATATCATCATCATCATCATCCTTCGACTTCCCTATGGTTTATCAGAACTATAGTTCTTTCGGTAGCTGATAGGACGCCAACCTTACATCCGGGTATTTTTAACGAGACACCATCTGTATAAAGATTTCCACACAATGCTAAAGACTTCTTTCAAACCATGAAGTGAATTATCCCACGCCAGACACCAACTTGGAATTTGAATTTCCGCAGACAGTCTAATAGACTCCAGCTCTGGATTTGTTCTCAGGGTTTACTCCCGAAGCCTTTCTCACGATTTGGTATGGTCACAAGCCAGCGGAGGTTTAAAATCAAAGTTTTCTTTCTCTTCTTGCTTACTTATGCTGGATTTTAATGCACTAAGATAAAACTGTAGTTCTTGTTCATTTTCTCCTTCACCACTAGAATCTACTGTATCCGTATATTATTCAATATAATGTATAAAATTTTGATATCCCAGGTAGGATTTATTAGATTATTATCCTACCCCCGATAACATCGAGTACGTAAACAGCTATTTAATAAATACAATGTTTATCATGTTATTATCAGGTGAAAATCAGTCGTACCGGTGCCTAATTTGCACATGTTTATGCCCTAAGCCTATATAAAGCTTAATAATAATAACAATAATAATAATAAAGCATAATAATAATAATAAAGCATAATAATAATAATAATAATAAATAATAATAATAAAGCATAATAATAATAATAATAATAATAATAAAGCATAATAATAATAATAATAAAGCATAATAATAATAATAAAGCATAATAATAATAATAATAATAATAATAATAATAATAATAATAATAATAATAATGATGATGATGATGATGATGATGAAACGCTAGAATTTTTAAGGGGAAAAAAATCTGAAATTTTTGGAACCCCTGCGAATTATGAGGCCCTAAGCTGCAGCATGATTAACTGAACACTAAATCCGGTACTGTATAATGCCATTTCCAGGGGAGAAAAAAAACTATATCTGTCTGAAACTGTGTAAATTGAAACTTTTGTCAATGTAGTAATGTGATATTGAGTTTCTACACTGCAGCGAAGTTAACTTGACATAAAATGTAGCAATTCTGAAAGGTCATAAAATGGTTTCTAATGAGACAGGCCAATTTTGCATACAAGCATAAGCGACGACGACACAGTCTATCTGCTCGTGACCATATAAATCCATTTTCATCATTTTATTGGGTTATGCTAATAGATCAGCGGGTTCAGTTCATTTTTTAACTATTTCGATCCTAACTGGTTATATATGTCCCAAGAAAATATCTATTATTAACACTTGCTTCTTTCAGTGAGTAATCCAAATGTGTTTTACGTTATAATACTGTTGGTACCTTTTTCATAATTTCTGTAATTAATCTCGAATTTCTATTAATAATTTCTGGAATTCTCTCGAATTTCTATTAATAATTTCTGGAATTCTCTCGAATTTCCTTTAATAGTCTCTGTAATTATCTCCTATTTCCTTTAATAATTTCTGTAATTATTCCGAATTTCTTTAGTAATTGCTGTAATTATCTCGAAAACTTTAATATCTCTTATTATTTCGAATTTATTTAATAATCGCTATAATAATCTCGAATTTCTTTCAATAATTGGTGTAATTATCTCGACTTTTCTATTGTTGATTAGCTTTTAATGTCACCTGATTTAAATGGTAGAATGCGTAGCTAACTGATAATATTAACCTCAACTTGTAAAAAAATTAATATCATGTAATTAGTTTAATGAAGCAGTAAGCCCATTATATCTTTATTTTATGTTACAGATAAAAATTTGGTGTTTGTTTTGTATTTTGGCATCAAGTGTAGAATTCGACAAATATTTTTCAAGTTTATATAGTTTACGTTATGTTTTGAAATAATCAAAAGCATCACACAATATTTAAAAAAAACATGCAGATATACTCATGCAAAAATAAACGCAACAAGCCTGCAGCAAAAACCAAACTACGCTAAAGCTCTAGGACTGCGGTGTCACAAGATGAATGTTTGATTTAATCCAATCATTCATATCAAATCGTGAAAAGAAGGTCGTTTTGAACGAGCTCGTTTCCAGATCCTTTCACACGAACAGATATCCCCCACAAGGCTCTCTTCTGCGTCCTAAGCTGTTTATGATTTTCATCAATGATCTCTCTGAAGTCATCAGTTCCAAATAGGTATTTATGAAGATGACGCTACCATTTACTCCTGTCTCAATAGCAAATCCGACAGACCTGACAAAGTAAACCTGGCAGCTGATCTTGAAAAGGATTCCCAATCAGAGATTAACTGTGGCATGAAATGGCTTGTAAGTTTTAACACCTCCAAAACAAAACTGATTTTATTTAACCACCAGAGACAACCTTTTCTATCTGCCATCAGCATGGCTGATGTTAGAGCCCAGGAGAGCAACGTCTTCTTGATCTCACGTTTTCCACTGACTTGAAGTGGAGCGACTACATCGAATCAATAGCTGCATCTACTGCAAGGAAAGTTGTGTCTCTGTGCCGTGCCAGACTCCATCTTGCACATTTACAAATCTATCATTCTTCCGTGCATTGAATATTGTTGTCATATCTGGCCTGGTACTCCAGCTGTAGATCTCAAGATTCTTGATAAAACCAAAGAAGTATCTGTAATGTAATCGATCCTGGTCAGGCATTTCGACTTCAGTCACTTTCTCAGTGACATGACGTGGCTTCCTTTCTCTTTTCTATAAATATTTTCATGGCAACTGCTCTGACAAGCTTTTTTCCCTGGTGCTCTGGCTATATGATTGTCATCTAGGTTCCACCCTTTTAATGCTGAAATAGCTAAATGCAAAAGGAAAGTTACGTTTAGGTCGACTTGAACTGCTGAAGACTGTCCTGGATCTGACCATTATTTTAAATTCTCTCAATAAATCCTTTTTTCTTCTTATTCACCGGTAACAACCCTGTCCCCAAAATGGTATTTATCTTTGCCGACCAAGAAAAGAAAGGCAGGTGTTTAAACATTCAACAATCTTCGTTTTCGTAAAGTAAACACATCTGTGATATCTCCTCCGCCTTATGTATGAGCTGGAGTTGCCAAGTCCTCACTTTCCAAGCTTGATAGAGTTCAAAAGCGTCTACATGACCTTGTGGGCGATGAATGATTTTCCACCCTACAGTCTCTTTTCCCACAGTTGAAAAGTCGCAAACCACTCGCTACTCTATCGCTATTTCCATGGCAAATGTTCTGACGAGCTACAGTCCTTAATTCCACTAATTGTAACCCTCACAGCTAAGACCCGCCGTGCCGCACATACTTGGACGAACCATCCTTATCCTCTTCATATTCCATTAGTAAGGAGAAAGTTTCACTCAGACAGCTCCTTCTCAATAACCGCTACTTTGTGGGACGGATTCCTGAGAGAATGCTTTTCCAGCTACTACAGTCTTAACATTTGAAGATGTTAAGACTGTAGTAGCTAGAAAAACATTCTCCCAGGAATCCGTCCCACAAAGTAGGGTTGTCTACCGTTGTCTACATATCGTCATGAATTCTTACAACTTCATTCAGTTGCCCTCTACTGTCAGTCGTTCCTGGGCCTTGTATTGGCTGAACTTTAGTAAATTAAATCACCCGGATAATTTGCTATATGTTACTTTTACCTAATTTAAGAGAGAATGGTGCCATCTCTCGTTTTTTTATATATGAACTGCCATGTTTGATTTTACTTTATAACCTTCAACAAAGATGAATATATTTATTTCAGAATATTTTAGATGGGGAATTATCATAAGTATCATTATTCATTATTCGATCCAGCAGGCTTCTCTTGGTGATTATGCTCATATCGTTTCAGGCATTTTAACCACAGGTCTTCTTTAGGCGTCTGTTGTCGTAATCGGTAACTTTCTCGTAATTTTGAACCAAACACTTTATTCAATCCATGGATTGAGACTGTTCTCGTTCCGTTTCCCATGCCCAGGGGGAGATAACTCGTATCAGTTAATATTCACCAGTCTACTGCCTCTTTTCTTTCTTCTCTTTCTTCCACTGAACCAGTGTATGTGACTTTTCAGCACCAGTAGAACCAAGGATTGAACTCACTGGTTGTGCTGAAAAATCAAATACCCTGGCGAGAATCAATGAAAATAATCTACTTGTGCGGTGTGAATAAAGTTTTCGGTACAAATTTCTCAGGTTATTGAGTACAACGACATACGCATAAGAAAGTCGGAGGTGACAACGGCCAAAATACTGAGAGTATAACAACCAACATGAGAATACTAGTCCGAATAATAAGGCATATACTAATCAATATACTTCACAGAATTGTTTGCTTACGGTCAAATCACGATCACCGAAGTTAAGCATCGCAGAGCCAGGTCAGTACTTAGATGGGGTACCGCTTGGGAACACCTGGTACTGTAATCAGACCCCTACTACCGGGGTAAACTTTCACTGGGCACCTCGAGGCGGTGTAATGGTTAGCAAGCTTGTCTCGTTTAAACAATTACTGGGTGCCCCCTACTTTCGGCCTCGTGCCGCATCTAAGCTACGCTTGGAAAATCACTACTTCATGGAATTGTAGCAGACATAGTGAACCGAAACCCGAGTCGAGGGGCGGAAGCGATGAATGAGAGAGTTGGTCTGGGTATGGTATGTAGGAATTCAGTTTGAGAGAAGGTGAGTGCCTCGTTCCGTCAAACGAGACCATCTTGGAGAAAAGAGAGAGTTCTGTCGAGGGTACATCGTACGATACGTGCAGTTGTGACAGAACGAATGAAGCGGATACAAGGCAGAGAACGACGATAAATACCAAGGAACCGGTGTAGAGGGGAGAAACGCCCAATCTGAAATTGCGTCCGACAACAGAGTCGCTAATTTCTTTTGACCACAAGAATAAAGATTTTGGTTGGGAAATGTTAATGGCAGATGTAATGAATCCTTTTTTGCTACATAATAAAACAGCACTTATATTTCTTCACCAGAAAGTCATCTTTAAAAAAAATCCCTTCGTCGGTTACTAAGAATGCAATATAATTTGAAATATTTTCGAATATTCCATTTCTATTTTCTTTTTCTTATCCCTAAAGCATCTTACAATGCATGCTTTGCTATTTTTAGTAAACATCAAATACTTCGCAGTCTGAAAAATGCTAGACTTGTCCCAGAATTTCAATAGAATTTTTTCTTCTTTGGTGTTTGTCCATTCAACAAATGTTCTTGCAGTTTCACATGGCGGTCGATTTGCTGACGAGGCGAAATTCAAGACAGTCGTCTACATTGAAAATAGATGCTAATTAACTGATTCCCGTCTCCAGTACACATGTTGCAAGTCTCAGTACGTAATGTAAGTATCAATAGCTAATGCTTATCCAGTTTAAGTAGTGGGATACGTATTGAGAACGTTAACTTCAACTAGGAACAGAAAATTAAATTTTAGAGACCGCTTTCCACCTTCCATAAGCATAGCTGATGCTAACCTCCATGAAAGTGACTCGTTGCGTCTTCTTGTGCTAACATTCTCGGCTGACACAAAGTGAAAAGAGTATATTAAATCCGTTGCTAGGTCAGCTGCCAAGAAGGTTGGTTCATTGTGTCGTGCTAGATGGTTTTTCTCTCCAGAATCTATCTTACATATCCATAAGTCTACCATTCGTCCATGATCAGAATATTGCTGCCACATATGGTCTGGTGCTCCAGTTATATATTTAGAGATTCTTTATAAAATCCAAAGAAAAATCAGCAATATTATTGGTGGCGTCTCGGCTTCAGTCACTTTCCCACCGCCGTAAAGTTGCCTCCCTGAACGTTTTCTATAAAATACTTTCATGGTAATTGTTCGCATGAACTCTTCGCTATAGTACCTAGACTTTATGAATTTGAGAGCATTACTAGACTGGAAACTAGGTCTCATCAGTTTACAGTTGAGTTGGCTAGATGCAACTATAGGTCCTATACTAACAGTTTATTTTCTCGCACTTTTCGCTTGTGGAACTCTGCAAGATGAATAAGGCACCTGAATCTGCAGAGACGTCATTCTGCCAACGGAATACTGAGAGTACCATTGGCTGAATATGTGAGCAACGAGGACATCCGAAGGAAAATAGGAACTGAAAGGACACTTATACTTACAGAAAGGGGGGGTTAATTTTCTGGGGCACATATGGAGAAAAGAAGGCTTGGAGAATTTAACATTCACAGGACATATTGAAGGCAAAAGGAAGAAATGGCGAGACATCTACGAAAGTTTGTGTAAATGGATAACAGAACAGGGGCGAAAAAGGATGGTAAAGATTCAAAAGTCATTTTGAGCAGAAAAAAAAACAGGAAGTAATGGAGAGCCATTATGACCACGGAACATAAAAGAAGAAAGTTATCTCAAATACCTAAACAGCTGTCAATCGATGAACGGCAAAGGTCAATCTCTTACTGCACTCTGTGGAATATGGTTCTACAGATGGTGTCTCAGAATTAGTCTCCCATTTCCTACCTAGCGAATTTTTTATCTGGAATATATTAACGAGAATTGTTGTATGTGGTTTGATTGACCTCTTCGACATCAACTTCCGAATCATGGTACAAAACTGCATCGGCAAAATCAAACAAAAGACTTCCGCGAATCATTCACTTTCATCTGCAGCTGTTTCGAACGTTCCATTTCCTTGTAGTTTTATTGTCTATTCATTATTCCACATGTCTTCCATTGTTTTCACTTTTTGTTTATACTGACTTACTCATTTGACTGCAAAGGCCTGTCTTGATTTTTATAAACGACAAGAGAATAAAATCGAAGCTAGAAACTTAAAATATTTAATTCAAAAAACAATGTTGTCCAAATATCGAAACATTTTGAAGTAGTTAAATAAATTGGTTTCATGAATTTTTTCTTATAAAAGACAGCAACAAAAATCAAATAAAAATAATAAAATCCACCTATTAAAAGCAGTTTATATATATATATATATATATATATATATATATACACACACACACGCACGCATATATCTATATATATATACACACACACATATATATATACACACACACATACATATATATATACACACACACATACATATATATATACACACACACACACACACATATATATACACACACATATATATATATATATACACACACACATACACATATATACACACACACATATATATACACACACACACATATACACACACACACACACACATATATATATATATATATATATATATATATATATATATTTTGATGGGAAGAACTTGAAGTATGTGAAGTCATTTACATATTTAGGAAGCAAAATGAATGCGAATGCTTCCTTTGATTTTGAAATAATAAATCGGATCGCCAAAGCTACAAGTGCATTTGGGAAGCTTCGCCACCGCCTATAGAACGAGACAGGTATCAAAATTGGACACCAAAATAGACGTTTATAGAGCAGCCATGTTGCAAGGATGAGTGACGACAAAATACCTAAGGTCCTCATGCATAACATATGCAGCTCACTAGCGGGACTGAACATAAAATCTGAATCATGTTCTCGGATGCTCATGCGTCGACATCCACGGGAGAGTCTATTATTATTATTACTAGTAAGATATAATAACGTTCAGTACTTATCAAAAGTCGTTTTCAATCACTCGTCAGGACACTAAACAAGAAATCATTATTCTGTTAAATTTAACATACGATAAATTATATAATTTTACATATATTTTTTAATCGCTTCACCCCAAGCAAAGCGATAATACCACTAGGACGCAGGGGTGACTGGGAGTGAAAGAAATTGAGAAGACTTTAGTGAGGAGAAGTGAGGATAGGACAATAAGGGGACAGGGTTCAGGAAGAAAAAAGACGCTGATTGACGTTGCATTTACATTTTTGAAGATTGTAGACGGTGAAACCGGAAGTTCCACAGGCGAGAAAAGAAACTATTAGAATAGAAGAGACGTTATGGCTCCGTTCATCTTTCTACGTGGCTCAAACTCAACACCGGAGTCTACATCAAATGCCTTGAGAAGGTAGTGCTGCCCTGGCTCAAAAGTGTGGCTGCTGGAAGACCCTATGTTTGGAAACAGGACTCTGCACCATGTCACACATGCAGGAGAACCCAGTCATAGCTGTCAAACGATTTCTGTAACCACATCACGCCTTACATCTCCAGACTGCAAAAAAACCTTGATTGTTATGCGTGAGATGCAGTTGTGTGTTAGACCAATAAAACTCCTTGTAATACCAAAGATGAACTGAAGGCAAAGATTATGACAGCATTCACCAACTTAAACAGAAGAGATGCAGGAGATTCCGAAGTCGTCTGGGGGCTGTGGTTGAAGCCAATGGCGTTTTTATTGAATAAATTTACTCTTTCGTATTTCAAGATATCTTTGTGTAATTTTACTAAATACTTCTATTAAAATGAGATTGTGTTATTTTCATTTTTGCGCAATTTAGACAATTTATCCATCGCGCCATATATATATATATATATATATATAAATTTAAACTATATATATATATATATATATATATATATATATATATATATATAAATTTAAACTATATATATTTATATATATATATAAATTTAAACTATATATATATATATATATATATATATATATATATATTTAAACTATATATATATATATATATAAATTTAAACTATATATATATATATAAATTTAAACTATATATATATATAAATTTAAACTAAACTATATATATATATATATATATATATATATATATATAAATTTAAACTAAACTATATATATATATATAAATTTAAACTATTATATATATATATATATATACACACACACACATATCTATAGTTTAAATTTTATATATGTATAAATTAGGGTATATCTATGAAGAAACACTGTTCAACGCTCAATATCGGATATATAGCGTTTTGTAGAGTTTACAGAGCCAAAGAGTGTAGTCATAGGAATCAACATTGCATGATACCGCTCTCTATCGATCTAGCTTTCTATCTGTATACGCGCGTGCGCACATACAGAGTTACATTTTACTAATGTTTAACCAAGCTTTGCTTCGTATAGTTGCAATATAAACTATAGGTTTGGTGCTGTGGCTGTTGAAGAAATACAAATGTGCCTCAACAGGCGTCTATAATAGGGATTAGCTAGCCACATCTATGTAATGATCTCTTGGTAACGTATAAAAATATAATTTTCTTTTATTTTAAAGTAGACAAATAAAATATTCAGCGTTTTGTTTTTAAATGCAACAGCTTAGAATAAGTTCAATATCATTCCTTTTATTTAATATTTCCTATTCTTAAATTGAATAATTAGTAGTTTCTTCTCCATGCATAGATTGCAATGGCTCCATTTGTTCCTCTTCAGCTTTTTTATGACATACCATGGTACAAATGGGTCATCTTTCATTTTTAATTCGATATAAATTATGACAATATGGTGTTATTCTTATATCTTTCGTATTTGAAATAATAATAATAATAAATTATATGATAAAAATATAGTTTACGGTATGCTATATTTGTGGGTAAAAGTATTCTGAGATAGAGCGCATGTCGATATAAAAATATAAAAGTGGACACTGCTGTCAACACCGGCCCTGCGAAACAATATAATACACCAAGCCATTGTAAAATCAGCAGATAACGAAGAAAAAATATATATAGTAGTAACTTAAGGACCCTGGAAACAGTGAAACTACGCACATAAAACATTCTTTACAAATAATAAATACGCGAACAGTACAATACTTTCTAAATATATAAGGGAATTAAAAACAAAAAACAAATCACGCCAAAATATCATGGAAAATAAAGAAAACAGCATCAGCCTACAACAATAAATCCAAAAACTGTAAAATCTGTCTGGAGAAGAAAATAGTTAAAATCACCTTTCTAGACAAACACAAAGTACTAAATAAACGATCAGAAATTATCTCAAAATGCAAACACGAAAACAAATTTTTACTACGTTACTTAAAAATCTAAAGTTAAAAACGAATACCTTGTAATATAGCATCATGAAAAATGTAAATATATACACTACATACAACGCAGATGATGTAACATAGTTTGAACAATGCCAATTATTTAAATTAGAAAAATAAGATAACCAATCCTCGAAAAAAATTTAAATAAACAAAAAATCTAAATAAAAAGATTAAGTTTAGTAATAAATATTAACAAAGTACGAATGCATACAATTAAACAAGTATCTGTAATAATAAACAAATAATTAAGAAATGAATAATAAATAATGAGTAAAAAGTTAACAAACAACATTAAGTAACCTCATTCAGATCAACAATTATTCCTACTCAAAAGCCAATAGAATAATTTTAATCATAACCATTACCGCCTATACAATAACCATCGGGATAATGCAATAGACCTCGCTACCCATAATGCACCATTTGCCAGTATATATAAATAGTTGATCCAAAACACAACAAGCATAGCCTGAAGATTGCGTTCGCTGCTCGGTGTTGAACGCAGTGTCCACTTACTACATATTTACGCCTTTTAGCCCATGTTGAACTTCTTAGCTTATCTTTTATCACACACACACAAACACACACACACACACATATATATATATATATATATATATATATATGAATGGGTAGGATAAAATATCTACATACACGTACATATACTTGCACGCACGTATAAATATATTTCTTTCTCGGGTATTATAAATAGAGTGCTCAATGTTATGAAACAGAGCAATAAGTATATATTAGTGAATATACATAATATCCAACGTGTATAGAATGACTCAGAGTTTCATGCAGTTCTTGCAATCTTCAGGTGCAAACATATTTAGATATTATGTATATTCACTAATATATATATATATATATATATATATATATATATTATAATAATAAAACTTTTTTTACTGACACGGTTTACCATGTTCGGGAAATGGTTATATTTAAAAAGTGCAAAGCGAGGTAAGATCTAAAAAATATTGCAAACACTAAGCTTTGACGCAACTGCGGTTTCTATCAGTGAAGGTTTTTTTTTTATACAATAGAGTGATAGAAAAATAATTGACCGTTTCACTGTCTGCTGAAGTCTTCACTGGTTGAAACCGCAGTAGCGAAAAAGGTTAGTGTTTGTAATATTTTAGATTATATATATATATATATATATATCCCTCTCCTATTCCTGTGCATTGTGCTGACACCTTGCTTCTCCTTTTTCTTTTCCTCACTCTTCTCTTCAATAATGTAAATTCCCAGGAAAATTTTTCTAGGTCAAGTAGTTTAGACATTTACTTCCTTTTCTCACGTAATTTAATTTTAAATAATTTTTAATATATTGTCTGGATAAATTTAAACCATTTTGTAATTCCGGTCTGATGAGGCAGATATTAAAAACTTTTCTGTCGAAATAAATTTATTACCGAATTCTTCGATGACGTGTTAAGCTTTTTCCTTTGATTTATATCATATTGCTCTGTATATAAATACATTGGGCTCTCTTTATGGATCTATCTTTTTCATATTTTATATTAACAAGACCTACTTGGATTATCCTTACCACTTACGGATTATATATATATATATATATATATATATATATATATATATATATATATATATATATATATTGTTAAATAAGAAACAAATAGGAAACGTTTACAAATTTTCACGTTTTTCGCTTTAATTGCAGCTTAAGAAAGATTTTGGGATGGGACACATTAGAGAATGTTTCGGTGTTTCGAATTCTATGTTTGTTTTCAATGGTCGGGTAGATACCATGTGTTTATTATTAAATTTTATTATTTTCTCATTACACACCAAAGATTTCCTGTCACATTCTATCAGCAGTCACCACACGCCCAACTAGAAATTTGATCCACAAACACATGCATACTATCCCATTTTCTTATCACTCAAGTCTTCAGAAATTACACAGACACGACGAGACACGCACAAAATATACACACGCAAGCGCATAAACAAGATGTAAACACGTATCTACCGACCAATGAAAACAAACAACATAGAATTCGAAATACCGAAACATTTTCTAACGTGTCTCCCTTTTCTCTTACCAAAATTCTAATGAAGCTGCAGTTAAAGTGAAACATGTCAAATTTACAAAGGTTTTCCTATTTGTTCCTTATTTCACCATTTAATCGAATTTAATCTATATTTTTCAAGTCGCACACACGCACACATTATATATATATATATATATATATATATATATAGCATAATGAGAAGCCACGTATACTTTCTTGATATGTATATAATATGGTTAAAACAACTGAAAAGTTGCAAATTAAAAGAAAAAAAAATTGAATGTTTTTTGTGAAAGTATTTATTTATATGTTTTATATATATATATATATATATATATATATATATAAACATATAAATAAATAGTTTCACAAAAACATTTAATGTTTTTTTTTAATTTGCAACTTTTCAGTTATTTTATCCATATTATATATATATATATATATATATACATACATATATATATATATATACATATATATATATATATATATATATTATATATATATAAACAAAGTTTATACAGATCTTATATATAGATTTGAAAACGCAGGAAAGCATTCTTCTTTAAGAATCCTTTTCAGCCAACACTTCGCCAGAAAATACGTTGGCAAATATTAAACTGACATAACAATTTACCCTGCAAAGAAAAGAAATATATAAGGAGGAGAAAAAAAGATAAATTTATTAATAAAAACGAGGAAGAAAAAAATACTGGCAAAAGAGCCAATGTAACGGGTTCCTAGTGGTTACAAAATGGAAAAAATTCACTCAAATACCTCCTAAAAGTCCCAGAGAACGAACAAAAGGCTCTTTCTGCCTGCACAGAGATGGTTCATGTAATTTAATAAAAAATCTCTTCTCATATGCGTTTTTGATTGTGATTGCAAAGATTTTTTGTTTTGGACATTTTAAACCTGTGAAGACCTTTTTGGATTTTTTAAATACTTTTTGTTAAATTATTTTCATTAATTTTTCTTTTATTTCTTTTGTTTCAATCAATTTTTGTATTTTCTAGTCTTAGAGACGTATTTCTTTTCGGCTTCGGCCGCCATTTGTATTTTTTCTGGTCGGACCTAAGTTTTTCAATTTTTTTTTTCATTTTCGTAAAGTTTACTGTGTGTTTTTTTTTTAGTCTGTAGACGAACCTCTCCCCACCCACACACACTCTTGGGTTTTTGTACGGTTAATTTTTTTCAGTATTTTTTTAATACTAGTTTTCTTTTAAGCTTTGGCCGCCATTTGAATTTTTTCTGGTCGGATGTAAGTCTAACCAGACAACATGTAGTATTTTTTTTTTTTTTCGTAAAGTTTACTGTTTTTTTTTAAGCCTGTAGGCAAACCTTCTCCCCTACCTTTTTGGAGTTTTGTACTATTAATTTTTTTCTGTCTTTTTTATTCTAGTTTTTTTTTCAGCTTCGGCCACCGTTTGAATTTTTTCTGGTTTTCTTTTCGAATTCGGCCGCCATTTGTATTTTTTTTAATCTTCTGGTCTGACGTAAGTCTTGCCAGACAACTGTTTTTGTTTAATTTATAGTTTATTTTAATTCTATTTATTATTTCCATTATTTTTGAAACTTTGTCAGCTTAAATAGTATTTTTTTCTACTTTTTGAATTTTTCTTTACGTTAAATTTTTTCCTTTTCCCCTTGTCTTTTGACCAATATTTTAGTTTAATTTATTGTGTATTTCCTATTTTTATTTTCTTTAAGTTGGTTGTTTTAGTTTAAAATCCTTAAATCCTCTTTTGTCCTCGTCATTTAGACGAATTTATTTTCGTCCGTAGACGAATCTAATTTTTCTATTTCCATTTTGCACGACTATTGTTAATTTCTTTTTTCTCTCCCACACCTCGCCTTCTCTTCCTTTACATATATAAAATACATAAAAAATTATCACTGTGCTTGCCTTACATGTCTCATAAAATCTATGTTGCCGACTTAAGGCAGTCGGTCAGGAAACATTCATTTTCTTTGTGTGGCAAAAAGAAACCACCCAGCAAAGATTATAGTGAGGTGTACCCGCTGTTAAAGGGTACTATGAAAAATAATGATATTGAAGTCAATAATGGCCAAGATAGTATAGAGACCAAAAGCCAAGATTCAAAGAGTGACAATACGGAGACCTGGGAATCGCGCTGTTGTTGGAAGTCCCCCCCACCAAATATTATTTTTGGGGGGAGCCAAGTGTTACGCTCACCATGTGGAAGCCCCCAAGAACTGAAGAATATTGAAAAACGAATAGTGTCAGTGTTCATGGTGGACAAACGCTCGCGCAAAATTTGTCGCTCCACGAATGACACAGTGGTGAAATCACTGGAGTCCCTGGAGGTTACGCCACAAAAATAGTTATGGGGACAGGTTTCTTCATGTAGGACATATTGCAACCCACATCAGAAGATTGTGTCCACGCCACTAGTCGGGAATTGATGAGACAAGATCTCATTCTAAGGTTGGCGTACGACATCGTAGCAGTATTCGAGGTCCCATCTCAGGTTATCTAGAAGCATCTTGCTGCGTTTGGTGAGATTCTGGGTGCTTCTTGCGATAGCCTGAACGGAAGATGGAGTTTTGAAATAATGTTAGACCGAAAAGACTTCCTCTCCATCCCCAACTGTCTGGAAGTAGGGGGCCTGAATTTGCCAGTCATTGTGACCGGCCACAGACCAACTTGCTGGAAGTGCGGATAGGCTGGTCACTTCTCTTCCTGCCCAGAGAAGAAGGCCTCTGAAAGTCAGGCCTTGGTCGACCAAAATCCCCCTCTGACCTCGTCTTTAAATTCTGACTAGCCTGTGATAGGCATGCCAACTTCTGGGGCCGGTGTGGTTAAACCCCCGGTTGGGTGGAACTCAAAGCCCACATTTCACGAAAAGCCTTCGTCCGCTGCTAGTGCAGTTGTGGAGGAGGAAGATGGGAGAATGGCTGGTTTCTGGTAGGCTCAAAGTGAAGTGCCAGACAGCAGGAACTCAGTCCTCCAGGATGAAAGGCAGTGACAGACTCTCTCCCTCTTCCCGCGTTAAGGGTGACGCCAAGGCCTCAAAATTTAGTACCTCTTTGAAGGAACAACAGAAGAAATATGATCCGAACTTTTGTGGGGACTGGGTAAATTTTAACCAGTGGCCTGGGTGTAAACGCTCTGGTTGCCCACATTAAATTCGACCTTGTGTCGCATATAGTCCGCAGTGGAGCGACCGGTAAATACCTGTCGTATTGGAGTCAGTCTTCATCCTAACTATACAGGCAGTAGCCTAAGCATTAGGTATAGAAAATACGTTAACGAATTACGTTACAAAAGGAAATTGTAATAGTTCGTGACTAGGATACTTGAACACAAGCGCGGGATAAAATCGCAGCATTATAACTGAAGTTATAATAGCTGACGACGAGGAACTCGAACACAAACGCGGGATTAAAATCGCAGCATTATAATTTGAGTTATAATACAAAGGGCTATGATAAGTTTTTAGCAACTCTTGATTACAGCAATTTTGGCTCGTGTAATAACGTATCGTTTTTTTTTTTTGTTTTTGTTTTCAGACAATACCGTGTTCGTATCAAGCTACTCTCATCTATGAACGATAGTTGATTTATATTTTTCAATGAAAAAGAAAATTATCCTGACCCAAATTGTCCCCAATATACTAAATTCAACATCTTAGACTCTGAGTGCATTATCACAGTATAAGCAATTTTGTAAATTGTACTTATTCATTTTACATCAATTGTCATCTGTTTTTGTTTTGTTTTAGTTTCTGGAAATGGATGTTATTGATTCAGGATCTGAAGTTGAGCTTTCGTGATTGGCGTTCATTTACTTTCACCGTTAAAATAGATTTCTATATTTACTTTTCGAGATATCAATACGCGATTTCTTTTTAATAGATTTTGCCGGCTTCGCTGGTGGCGAAGAGATTAAAATTTATTTTATTTTTACTATGCTAATAGCAATAAAAAAAAAACCCACTGGCGCAATATCAGGCTGAATCAATTTCCTTAACCAACCGAATCCACTGGTTTGAAAATCGAATAAAAATTATTCAGTCAATATTTATAGCACACGGGTGAACTAACCTTTAGAAAATATTAGATCTTTCTTTTCCGTCAATTCGCGGGCACTTTTTCATCCGAAATAAAATATTTAATATGTTGATCTATGTCAAATAATTAGTGTAAACACGAACATTTTCATGTACAAAATTTGCTTTGTTTACTCGTATATATATGTATGTAACACTGGCGAAGCACACACTATACAGCTAAGGAAAAAATCGTTCGCATTGATTCGATGATCCCGACAATGGTTGACTTATTCACACACACACACACACACACACACACACACACACACACACACATATATAGTGTAACCCGGATATAAGAGAGTTGTCGGGACCAGAGAATAAGTCTCTTATATCCGGGTTTGGTCTATTATATATACATTAACGCAGGCTCTAATTTGGGACCAGAGAAAATCTCTTATATCCGGGTTTGGTCTATTATATATACATTAACACAGGCTCTAATTTGGGACCAGAGAAAATCTCTCTTATATACGGGTTTCTCTTATATCCGGGTTCCACTGTATATAATATTGTGTATTTGGGCAGGAATCCCTCTTTTATGCAGGCTTCACTGAGGTGACTGACAAAGCACTGCGATTGAGCTTTCTTATTATATTGGTCTTGCATGCATGCAAGAAATTTCGTTTTTGGACAGAGTGTGTAAATAAGTGTGGAAGAACTGTCCAAATGATATTTGCATTCGAGCGATATATACAGAGTGCAATGGGTAAATTGTTGCCATTGTATAATTTTAATCTCGCGCATACGCGTTGTTTGTTTTTTATTTTGACAACTGCACAGTATAGGAGAGTCAATTGGGCACCGTCTGTGAGAAAAGAATAACCATGATCCAATTCATTCCACCAGAAATTTGGAAACGGCATGCTGTACTACGTGGCATTAATGCCGGAAGGTGTAATACAAACATTTCAGGGTGTTTGGATGCTAATCCGAGGACAGTGCAGAGGATTCGGAAAGAGTTGGGTGATATATCCAGTCAACATCATGGTGTTTGGAGTGATCACTAGTGATGGTGACGTTATGCCGCCATTCATCTTCCCAAATAGCCTCAGACTTAACAAGGAGGCCTACATCAAGTGCGTTGAGGAAATATCTACTGGGCTATGTGTCCTTGAGGATCGGTACGGACTCAATATACCAAAAATATGGAGTTTTATTTATTTATTTTTTTGGTTGAAAGCGTTTTAATTTTTGGATGTCGCGATGATATAGAGTTCAGGTTTCACAACCATATAGCAAAGTTGAAATGACAACAGCGTTATAGATCATAATTTTTGCTGTTAAGTTCAGATCTTTGTTGTTGAAGCTTCGGTTCAAGAAATGCATGACAATATATCTGGACGTGTATTCCAACAAAACATGCTTTCAGAAGAATTCCCAATCACGTGCGTTAAAGAAAGAATGTTTTATAAAGTGATCAAGAGAAAAAGAAACAGGAGAATAAACGGAAATGTTGACTAAGATTGAATAGACAGAGTCAAAAATTGACAGATGGGAAAGATACAAAGAGAAATTGATAGATAGATAGATAGATAGATAGATAGACCTCTATCTATAAAAGGCAGGATGTGTGTGTGTGTGTGTGTGTGTGTGTGCGCGTGTGTGTGTATGTGTGTGTGTGTGTGTAACGAATGCAAGGCCGCAATTTTCGACGGATTTGCACCAAAATTTACATACACATGCTCCAAGTTAGCAAGAAGGCCAAGGCCGACTTTGCATTTCCCAACTCCTATCGATAGTGGAAATAATCGATTTTTCATGCTTCTACGGCAGTTTTCATGTAGTTTGCGGCCATTTTCTACTGGCCATAGTGAGAGCCTATAGCTAGCTGCCACGAATAGACAGGAAGATTCTATTGGCCAGCGTGAGAGCCAACAGCTGACTGACACGAATGTTAACTAGCATGCTAGCATGCAAAAAAAATCGATAGCTGCATCCATCACAAGTGGGAAAAATTTAAATCTGCATGGCACTTTACTCCAATTGGCTCATTCGCCTGCTTAAACTCAACGTTGATTCTGATTCCACAGAACTGGGTTGGGTGTGAAAAAGTATTTGTTGTTAACATTCTTTTTTCATTCGATTTTTCCAGTTACGAGTCCTTTTTTAAAGCAGATCGTTTTGTATTCATTTTGTTTAGTTCTTTTTTCGTAACAGATTTAATGTTTAGTATAGAGCTTAGAAAAAATTCGCAGTCTGAGATAGGCAAGAAGTAAGGCATGTAGCAACATCAGCACGGCAAAGGGCACTCCTTTAAAGGCAAGGAAGGGCAAAAATATTTTAAGTCAAATGATAACGATTGCTGTATGAGTCGTACGATTTTTGAATGAAGCACGGGCAACGCCGGGCCATGCTGCTAGTAGATAGATATGAATAGACATAAAGGACTAAATAGTAAGTATTCATTTTATATAAAATAAACTTGATAACGAAAACAACAAAGCATAAATTCATGCAAAATTATACTTAAAATGTCAAGTCAATCTTCAATGCATGTGTGTCACCGACCCAACTACATTTACTGCATGAACAACCACTGTGCTATTTTCAGTCAAAATATGTAAGGTTCTTCTCAAACTAAATGCTTTGAAGAAAACAGTACGTCAAAATAAGACATCAACCACCACATTCTCTGGGATTTTTTTATGCTTTCTTACATTTCTTTTATGGGAATGTTTTACTTGGCTTTTACTGTAAGGACTTATTTTTAGAAATATGCAAAGATATGTTTATATGTGTAAATACATATAGTCTCTACTTTAAAAATGCATCTGCTAGCAAGATAACTGAACACTGTAATGGCGAAAAGGCTTAAAAATGAAACAATCATATATTGTTTTGTTTGTATGAAATTCGCTTTATTGAATTTTTACTTCTTTTAACTATTAGTGCAGTAGTGAATTTTTTCTTTTACTATTTATCTTTCAAATATTTTAGCAACAACAATAATAACAAATGTTTTCATATATTTAATGATAATTTTATACTTTTACTCTTTTCTTATTTATTAATTCGTTTCTATTATTGTCATTAAAAGTAATAATAAGTCAAATTGATACATTTGATAAGGAACTGTTCACTCCGATATCAAGTGTAAAATATATATGATCGTTCTTTGTCATGTTAGAGGGTTCATGATCCCAAGAGCGAAGACGTCTGGAGTTTCAACTCCTGTAGGGCCACTCATGATGGTACGGTCGAGGAGGAGGGACCAGACTGAACGTGACCAATCCCCGAAGACCCCGGAATAAGCAAAATCCCGAGTATCATCCTGTTTAGAAAACACGCCAGCGGCAAGAGGCTACGCGGAGACACAAAACGACGCTTCAAGGATTAGTTGAAGACATTCCTGACACAAACCAACATCGATCCTGAGACATGGGAAACCGTTGTTGCAAGTCGGCCTTTCTGGCGTAGGACCATCCGAGGAGAGACTGAGACTTTCGAGTCCAATCGTCAACATGAAGAGGATGTGCGACGTGCTGTCAGGAGGACCCGACGCGCCCAGCCGCGTCCGCCACCAGACTCCTCTGTGACTCCTGCTCACGACTCTTCGGTAGTAGGATGGGCCTTCACAGCCATTTCTGCCACCGCCACCAGAGGGAATAGGGAGAAAGGATGACGAACCCGATGCTCGGATGCGAGCGGGTCCCAACTATATTTAGCTTGAGAATGATCAAGCTTCCACTTTACAAATGGTTTTGAAAGTAATTAAATAAAGAAGCATAATATTATCTGCAGAGGAGTAAGACCTTCGAAAAAAAAAAGTGGGATACAGGTGGATGCGTAAGGACTCGTTTATGAACGGCCAATGCTTACTTATGAAGCAAAGTATAAACACAACTAATGTTTACCTATCGACCAATTATAAACATGACCAGTGTTTACCTAGTGAATCAGGTATCATAAAAACCACTGATTTCGATATTAAATAACCGAACACGGCTTGATATGTAGTAAAATCCTCCAACCGGATATTCTGTAACATAAACTCATCAAAAATAAAATAAAATATAATGAAAGAAGAATTGCCAATAACAATTATTTAATTGGTTTAGAAACAGAAAATAAAAATCATTGAAACATGTTGCAATAAATTAAAAATTATGTTGTCATCTTGATACTCAATGGTACAACTGACACCGACCTTTCTTCGGTTGTTAGCAAGCGAGAAAAAAAAAGAAAAAAGGATCATGGTGATTGAGTGTCTCTTTATCGCCCAGGACGTTGATTTTGTTGAGGATAACCTCAAAACATTTACTATTGACACTGGGGTGCCTATAGGGGTAATTTTGCGACGGGAATGAGCGCTCACCGACATTCTTGTAAACTGAGCATATAGCTGACTCCTTTCATGGACCTGGCAAACGTTTCTCCCTCCAAGCAACGGTTAAACAATTTTATCAAAATTTGAGATAGCTCTGGCCTAAGGTTCTTAAGAACAACTACAAGAATTATATTTGGACAAGTAGCTTTCGTAGTATCAAGGCTTTTTATAAGACTAGAAACGTCACGAGCTGAGATAGTTATATTACAAAGTGTATGTACCGTGAGAAAGGAGAAATCAAGTACTGGATTGTCCTTATCCTCTAGCGTGGAGGCGAGGTTAGAGGCAAAGTTCATTGCAAAGATTGTTCTTGTATTGTTATTCCTTTTATCCGATTTGAGATGAACCTGGGCTAAATTTGTATTGACTGTCCGAGATTTATTTTAATGATCAGGGAATTGGAAATTAGAACTTAAATTCACTTCATTTTAAAGTAATTTTGTTGTATACTCCCTTGGTGGGGATCTTGGTCTTAGGCAACGGCGTCGATTCATTCATATGTTGTATCTTCTCTCCCGTCTTCTCTCGACCCGTGATCGCTAGGCATTTTGGTTCGGAGATAAAGAACTTCAACACAGGGAAATTTAACTTAGCTATTAGCGTCGACGTATACATTTTCTAACTCCCCAGTGGAGGCGCTCTCTCCCTCCACTGGGGGGATCCAGACACGAAGGAAACACGTCTACATTGTTTGACGGTCAGGACTTAACTCCCAAAAAACCTTTCTGTCATTCCCACGCTGGTTCAGCCACTTAAAATTGACTTCCTTGTTTTGCCTTCCATCTGACCTCAAAGGTCAACCTCAGGAAGTCTGAGCAGTGATACACTTCCTCCTAAAAATAATAGTCTGCTAAACTATTATTTAACATTGTTTCAAAACAAGTCCGTCTAACTTGGAAAGAGTTCGCGCAATAACCTTTATCTTCAACTTTGCTTCAAGCCTTCATCAAAATTTCATAAAAATAGCAACGCGAGTAAATGAACAAAAATCCATTTATAAATGTATCTTCTCGTTCCTTAAGAGGAAAAGAGCCAGAAATGCACACGCGTTTGATGACAAAACATACAAGAGAAATTGATAAAGAACGCTGGTTTTTCGAAGAGGTAATTCTTTGGGAAGACATTAATCAAGATGAGAGAAGAGGGAAAATAGTTAATATCCTGAAAATGGAAAATGGGAAGAATAGAAAAAAAAAACGGAGTGGAGGAAAAGAAACTAGATGTCTATAATTAGTTTGGAGTTACATGTTTACAATTTGTTTTATTTTTCTCTCCGTCCTTTTTTTTATTATTTATCTGTCTATTTTGGTATTAATCTAAGATATCCATTTTTTTTCTCTTTGTTGTATCCACCTTCTCAACATAAAAATTGGGCCCTGTTCAAAAATTCATGAATTGATAAGCTCTCTAGTTGGCTTCTCCTAAATTTCTATTATTGTCTTTTTCTAGCATCCGTTTTCAGAAGTCAGAGATCGTAATCCCAAAAAGGACAAATCTGAAATGTTAATCTGTAAAACATGTATTTCTCTGATCATCGAACAATCTTTGATTATAAAGTTAATTTACGGCTTCTTTTCCCAGGGTCAAGGAGAACAAAGAATGGGAAGGATAGGAGACATATAATTTCATAAAAAGGAATATGTGATTTAACCTTTAAATATAAAGGTTCCATTACGACCACCTCGTTGCAAATCAATTCTGACTAAAGTTTAATACCGACTGTATTGATTTGTAGTTGTAATATAATTTAACGGCTTCTGTTTCTTTTTCTATGCCATTGTCTTTCAAAGGGTCTCCACAACCTCCTGTTTTTCTTGCTCAAAGTAACTCTTCTGTGTCCTTGCGGTTCTTGTTCACATAAATCAGGTCTTCTCTGCCTCTCTTGCTTCGGTATGTCCCATGACTGTTAAACTCTTCGACCCTTCTTTCCTCGTTTCGATCACAGTTCTCCACAACTTCCTTTCCTCTTTTACTCAAAGTAATTCTTTACCGCATCTTTGTTCACGGTATTTTTGTTCTTCTCTCATTTACTTAGATTTGTAAAATTAAAATGACTTTTTCCAAGCTTCAGTACATCCAGTGAGTGCTAAATTCTCCAAGTTTCATTTCCTTGTCACATGTCCCCCAAGCTGTCTATTTAGGATGTTTTTAGCAGCAGTTTCTTTCTTTGAAGTTTCTATTCCCCTAAAAACTTCATCGTTTTTCACATTTTCTGTTCATGTTATTCTCATCATTCTCACATCTCAGGCGCTTCATGTTCTTCTGTTAAGAAACTGTCCAGCATTCACTGCCATATGGCACATTTAAAATATGGTTTTAAAGTATAGTTTTAGGATCAGAAAACATAATTAGCAACGATTAGGCGTGGAACTCTCTTCCGGCTTCTCGCTTTCCAGTCAGCTTGAATCTTCAAAAATTTAAATATAATGTAAGTCGTTACCTTCTGTCTTCGTAATTCCTGTTCCTTTACTGGCCTCAATTCCTAATAATGTTTTTCCTCATATTCTTTCACACTCAGTAACCCTTTGTGTGTTAGTAGCTTTAACGCTTTGCTCGGGGTGAAATCATATATATATATATATGAATGACATAAAACAAACCAAACCAAATCAGTTCCCCTCCCTTTTGTCTTAGTGGCTTTATTGCCTTGTTTGGGGTGGAATGATTAAAAAAAGCATTTTCTCGACAAATGTCATCGGGTTGTCATCTAGATGCACTGAGTATCTTCACCTTTATTGTGTTTATAACATAATATCAGTGATAGATTGTCCTGACCACCTCACATGTGTCTCACCTCCTGCAATCTTTATGCGATTTTTTGTGCTTTTTCAAATAGTGAAATCACTTAAAATGATGACCATAAAAACAATGTTAATGTCTCCTTAATTCCAAGCCACTAATGAAAGGAAAACCTCCAGATTTAATACTTTGGCAGTTGTTTTTTTTTTCGCTGGTGTGTGGGGTGGGGTTTAACTGTGTGTAAATTTTCTAGCGATAAATCGATTTCAAACTGTATAATCAGTTCCTAGTTTTCAAGAAAACGGTGTTAGGAACTTTTGCACTTGTCTAAGACATGCTGGTATATAACTATTATGTTGGATCGCTAATCAATCGTCTTCATCAAGCGAATCTCCTTCCAGATTGTATTACACTGATAGTGTATTGTGAGAAATTCACACTTTGCGTTAATTTTACTTTTTAATTTCAATTTTGCGTCTTGTTCACTAATAAGAAGTAATATGTCCGTTCATACATTTTAGACGATTAATTGTAATGGTAATATTAGCCGTTTCTCTACAAGGAAACATATGGCATTCATTGACTGAGCAGCCAGTACTAGTTTCACTTGAAATTTGTAAAATCTTTCTCTTAAAACAATTTTTCAGAAAAGTTGGTTTCTTAAGGTCAATAACTGTTATCGCTCTTTCCAAAACTTAATAAAAAAATTCAGCGGATAGTTTATGTAAAAATGATTTATTTCAATTATTTTTAGAATCTTCGAAATTTTAGTTAAAAATCTTGTTTCCCTGTCGTCAACGCAAGACTTTGAATTTGTATGGGAAATTTGATTAAAATCACATTGGTTTGGATAATAGTCAGATTTAAATGAATCTTTCAGGGATTATTCACAAATGAATTAAATTATTTTTTAAACACTTCTTTTTTTTCTTTTTTTTTAAATCGTGGTAATTATTTTCTTTTTCTTTTTTTTACATTTATTATCCCACACTTATTTAATTTTATAAAATTTCGAGAAATTCTATTTTGCAGCGCTTAATGTTTATATAAGTTACAAAAAATCTGCTCTGGATCGCAAGATTAAAAAAAAATGCAATAAAAGTCATATTTTAATATGACTTTTATTGCGTGTCTTTCAACAGGAATCTAACATGCATTTCATTTTTAATCTGAGAAAAGCAATTATAGTAAAGCGCACACCACGCTTGAAGGTGTTTTTTCATATTACTATGGCCGTATACCAAAGCTTTCCCACAGACGAAACGTTGCAAGCCTCACGCTACTCTATAGCTCTTTCCATGGAAAATGTTCTGACGAGAAACATTCCTTGGTTCCACCAACCCTAACCCTCACTAATAAGACTCGCCACAATGCGTACGCTGAAGCAAAACCACTCTTTCTCCCCTTTCTATTTCTTTAGTAAGGAGTAAGTTTCACTCGAACTGTTTCTTCGCACGAAACGGTACTTTGTGGAACCGACTACCAAGAGTTAACCTATTCAAGAGTGAGTCAACCGATATCTTTCCCACATATCTTCATAAACTCTGCCTCTTACCTCTTATGGCTCATACAACAACCTTCTTCAGTAAGCCTCAAACATGTGAAGCTCTTGGGCACTGAATAAGGTGTAAATAATTGTTCAAATATGTGTAAAAATGCAAAAACATGTTTTGTATATATGTTTAAATAATTGTTCAAATATGTGTAAAAAATATCAGTATGTATCTTCTTTCGTTTCTTTTTTTTTTTTGTTATGAGTATTATCAACCAAACGAAAAAGATAATATAAGATTTAAATCTCTCTGCATTCACACTTTTCTCAGTAAATGAGATCCGACTACAAATTTTCATAAAGGCCCCAGTAAATATAGCAAACGCTACCGACAAAGCGCAGTGTCGAAAAATGAAATTTTCTTTCGTGTCAATGCCTCAGAGCAACTCATACTGTTGTATTTAACATCCATAATCCTATTCTCATAAAGTTGACCTCTGATTCGACACAGAGAAAAGTTGATTTCAGCCACCCCCCTTAAATAATCTCTCGTCATTAACTAAGAACACCGCGAGAATATACTTTCGTCCAGTCCAGCTGTAGAGTTTGTGACCTTATTTGATAAAGAATCGAATCAAATCGAGAATATTTTGAAAGGATTTATCAGAAAAGTGTGGCTTTCGATGACAATTCAGCTTATGACCCGAACTGATTATAAAAAGAAACGATTTTCTCAACGAAATTGATCAAAAGCAACGAAATTTCTCGATGGTTTAACGTAAAGCAGGAGGTGACACGGAGTAAGTTTAAAACTCTGGGATTGAACTGTTTAAGAAAAAGGCCACTTGCACCCTCTCTCTCCCTCTCTCTCTCTACACAGACACACACACACATATATATATATATATATATATATATATATATATATATATATATATGCATATACATATATATATATATATATATATATATATATAGGCAGCATATCGTCATTCAAACATGTTTCATTGAATAATATGAACATCGTCTACTTATTGTTATACTGTCCAGTTGTCTAATTAGTTTCTTGATGTTAAGATGAAATTCAACATTATCATATAATATATATATATATATATATATATATATATATGTGTGTGTGTGTGTGTGTGTGTGTGTCTATGTGTGTGTAGATACAGGGAGCGATGTATAAATTGTCGTCTTAATTACGCAAACATAAAAATAATACTGACATCTCATTTAAACAGATATAGTTACCAAAATTAAACAAAAATATCTTGAGATACTAAAGAGTAAATTTATTCAATAAAATCGCCATTGACTTCAACCACGGTTTCCAGAAGACTTCGGAATCTCTTGCATCTCTTCTGGATGGTCTCCTTGTTTAAGTTGGTGAATGTTTCCTTCAGTTCGTCTTTGGTGTTACAAGGAGTTTTGTTGGTCGCTCATTCAACTGCGCCCCACACATAATAATCAAGACGGTTGCAGATTTGGGATTAGGTGGCCAGATGTAATGGGTGATGTGGTCGTAGAAATTGGCTGACAGCCAGGACTGCGTTCTCCTGCTTGTGTGGTATGGTGCAGTCCTGTTGTCAGCAGGATTGATGTTGGCCTCTGTGTTGAGCCTGATTATCTCAACAACAAATTCGTGAGTCCTTTTCTTATCAGAACGATCAGAGTGAGTTTTCCGAGCTACCGTACCTTCGTAATCACCATTATACTCATCTAACTTCTTCCGAATCCTCTACACTATGATTTTCAGGCACTTTCCAAATGTGCCCTGGTGAGATTCGAACCCAAGTCTCATGATGGTCAGACATAAAACGTTCTAACCTCTCCACCACGTGCATATATATATATATATATATATATATATATATATATATATATATATATATATATATATATATAGTGGACTCTCCCGTCGTATTCGACGTATGACGATCAAGCAGCTCAGTATCAGCTATCCACCGTGCTTCCTCATATATATATATATATATATATATATATATATATATATGAAGGCAACGAGAAATCTGTCTACTACCTTTAAAAGAAGTCATGGCAATTCATAGATAACGAAAAAGGAATCTGCAGAAATTCCTATCGTCTACCTACTAAAGAGACAGCATTTAAACAAAACGATTAATTTAATATTTTTCTCTTTTAGTGAGGGACGTTCACCTTACTTTAAAAGGTCGGTAGATAATACAAAAAAGTAGGTATACAGTGAGTATTAGACCAGTATTACAATAGTGGTTCTAAGATTCATTTAATTCATTGAAATCAGTTTTCATATTTTTATTTGAATGATTTTTATTATACATTTCTATCATTTTTATTTTTTAATAAATAATAATAATAATAATAAATGTTTTGCAGGTAAAGATGAGTTTGAACATTTGAGGGATTCATGTTTATTATTGATATGTTTGTATAAACAATACAATATGTTTCGTACATACTTTTTGTTTTCATTACTGTATACCTATTTTGCATCCCCTCTAGAGTAATAATCTACAGATATAAAACAGCCAGTGACACTTTCTTTTTTTTTCATTATTGATTCGTGAACTCATTTTCTTTCTCCTCCACTTATTCGACCAATATAGTCGACCGTTATCATTTTTACTTTACTAAAATTATTTTCTTTCATTTTTTTTTTTATTATTGCAGACGAGAATTACTGTGAAAGCACCTTTGATGGTTTTCTTTGTTGGGGCCAAACAAAAGCTGGCGAAAGGGCTTACTTGCCTTGCCCTTTCAATACAAAAGGTAACTTATTCATAAAACGTTTAAAAGAAATTTAAAGAAATTTAATGTTGATAAACTCTGCTTAGCAACATTCGAACTAAATCGTTGCAGTCCTAAATATCCAATGGAAGATCGATCAAATTTATGACGAAAAGATTTGCCATATTTTTAACTTCAAGACAATTTCTTTTGTTAAAATAAATTATGTTCATCACAGAAAACCCTCTTTCAGCCTCACAGAACTTAAAGCAATGGCATGAATTATATCTTTAGCTATTATATATCTGCTATTAATATATAAGATTATTTTCGGATAATCCAACAAACGGTTCGCTAAGCTTTTATAATTTTAAGAATTAGTTCGCACAAACCGGTAGGATGTCACCACTGGTTATAAGTTGGAAAATAATTCATCACCCACAAGTCTCTGTAAACGCTTTTGAACTTTATCAGGACAGGCAAGTGAGATCTGTACAGCTCCAGCCCAAATATGACTGCTATACACCATAAATGCCTACTCGCTCTCCTGAAATCTCTTCCTAGATTTAGCGTCGCTTGATATATTACGTTGTTTTGTAAACAATTACCGTTTAAGGAACATTCGTTCTTTACTCTGCAGTTATACGTTAATTAAACCCACGTATAACTGCAGAGTAAAGAACGAATGTTCCTTAAACGGTAATTGTTTACAAAACAACGTAATATATCAAGCGACGATAAAATCACCAGATAATGAAGAAAAAGAATACATAAGAGTAACTGAAGGACCCTGGAAGCAAAGAAATTATGCACACAAAACATATTTCACAAATAGTAAATATGCAAATAGCACAATGCTTTCTGGGAAATTAAAAACGAAACGCACATCACACCAATAATATCATGGAAAATAAGGAAAAGACCATCAGCCTACAACAACCAATCAAAATCTTGCAAACTTTGCTTGGAAGAAAAAATATCATTACCTTCCCAGACCATAATAAACTATTAAATAAAAGATCCGAGCTCATCTCAAAATGCAGGCATGAAAACAAATTTTTACTACGTTACTTAAAAATCGAAAACTGAAAAAATAAAATAAAAAATAAATAAATAAAATGACAATAAAATAAGTAAAATAAATTAATCCAAACAAATTACCAAATCACACCCGTTAGAATAGAGGAAATAGAATAAATAAATGAAAAATAAAAAACAAAATCAATGAACCCAAATAAATAAAGTAAATAATAAAGAAATTAACAAATTATTATGACCAAAATATTAGTTAGACTATAAAAATCAGACTAAAAATCGGACGAAAAAAATAGCTATAACTGTTATATAACGATAATAAATTAAAAAAATACTACGTTACTTAAAAATCGAAAACCGAAAAGAGTAAATAAAAATATACAGTATAATAAATAAATAATAAAAAACAAATAAAATAAATTAATCTAAATTCATCCAAATAAATAAACTAACAAACCGATCCCGATAAATTAATCGTTAGAAAAAACAAAAATAATCAATCCAAATAAATACATGAAGTAATAAAAAAATTAAAATCTGCTCCCACCAAAATAAAAGTTAGACTAAACTACAACAATCAACCCCAAAATTGAATAAATAACTTTAATTATCTTCCCAAACCAAAACAAAAATATTAAATAAGCAATATAAACAATTTTTACTACGTTAATAAAAGCACCGATTAAAATAATTTAAAAAAAATATATATATATAAGATAAGAAAAAATAAATAAATAAAAATAAATAATGACAAGCAAAATAATTTAACCTAAATAACTAAATAAACAACTTCCGGTAAAATAACCGCCAAAATAAACTACCCACAATGCACCACTAACCCGTATATAAAAATAGCCGAGAAAAATAACAGCACTCGTGGCCTGACGATTGCGTCTAGCATGAAACAGACTGTCGCCTCTAAGTGTTGACTTCAGTGTTCACTTTTTTATATATATATATATATATATATATATATATATATGAGAGAGAGAGAGAGCAGAGAATACCGCAGATTTTAGATGATACAACTGCGCTAAATGGTTTGAAAGTGTTTAAACGAAAATATCAATTCCCTCGGCTAGAAAATGTATATTAACTCATAGCTGTGAGCTCTAGACAATTCGGAAACCATGATTTGAAACAATAGCTATTATAACCAGTGGTTGGCAAGTTCAAGAAGTGAAAATCGTCAAATCTGATGGCGTCCCCACCATCACGATCACGAGACACGATGAACGCGTGTATGTACGAAATTTGAGACTTCTCAAAAGATCGTGCGTGCTGAAAATGGACGGTTCAAAGTCCGAAGAAAACAATGGATCACGTAGTC
Organism: Acanthosepion esculentum; assembly: GCA_964036315.1. NCBI lineage: Eukaryota > Metazoa > Mollusca > Cephalopoda > Sepiida > Sepiidae > Acanthosepion > Acanthosepion esculentum. Next base: position 85,792,435 of record OZ038490.1, on the reverse strand, counting down.
GGAATTGACCAATCGTGTTGAACTATGGCTGAAGTGGGGGAATTTGGCAGAAATGCCTATTCAGGTACGTAGGAGTCTCCAAGAAGTCACGGAAGTGTTTCGAGGCCAGTCGCACGCATTCGCCGGAAGTATTGCCAGGAAAAGTTGCGAGGAAGAATAGTCACGAACAGTCGTAAAAATTCACTTTAGAAAAGTATGAATTTACCTCTTCTCCCCCAGCTATGGGGTAATTAGCAGGATTTCTATCGGTAAATCATTATTATCTCCAAACAATTCTTACAGTCTAAAAATATTTTCCGACTTGCAAAAGCTACTATAAGCCGTAAAAATCATAGCAATCAATTACAAAGTTTATAATGTTAATAATTTCTATATGCAATAGCCTGTAATAAATTACCGTCTTACCTTATTGCAATTTGTTGACATGGGGCCGTAACTTTCGTCAGATGCTTCTCCTATTCTCCCGCCGTATCAATAAAGTGATCGGTATTTGGATTAACTTGATGATGACTACTTTCGGTATTTCTTTTTTCTTTTTTGGTATGTTCTATGAAGTTATAACATCTCGAATTGAGACCGTGATCGATATTAGGCGAACACGCCAAGACGCAATAACAAACAACACTTGGAAGATGATATTATTTTTGGTAGTATCAATATCTGAACATTTTTCATCAATTCTTCGCGTGAATTTCGTCTGCAACTATAATTTATATTGGACGCGGAGAGCAAGACATATCTGGCCTATATCTGACCTCAAGGAAAGTGTTCTACATCTGCCAACTGTAAAATGGAATTGATTTGATTTTTGATTTTTCTGTTTAACGACATATCAACACCTTATGGGTCATTTAATGCCGAAATTTTATTTTGGGGGGAGCTTGGAAGTAATAAAAATGTTATTCTGTTTTCACAATTGAATATGTGGCAGATCATCAGCTTTTATGCACATATATATTTGTGTAAACATAAATACTAGAGGCGGTGATATACACTCCTGATCAAAAATTTAAGACCACTTGAAATTTCTTTTCAAAAAAATTCATGGAAAAATTTTAAACATTTCTTACTTAAAGTTACTAATTTTATAATCTAAAAGGTTATGTAGACAAAAAGTTATAATCTGAACATTTTATTGAGAAATTGACATTTTTATAAAATGAGGCGTTTTACACTTGATCAAAATTATAAGACCAGAGACAAAAATTCTACGAAAAGTGTACAAAAACATTCAACAACCAAATTTAATAATGAGTTCTACCTCCACTGGTTTTGATGACTTCAAAAACTCTTTGGGGAATGCTAGAAATTAGTGTTTCCATTAAGCTGCGTGAATATTGCTCCAGCTTCTGAAGATAACGCCACGAAGTTCATTTTTTGTTGAATATTGTTTGCCATTTCGATAAACATCTCTTGCCATCCATCTCCAAACATTTTCAATTGGGTTCAAGTCCGGTGAGCATGCAGGATGTCTCAAGAGATGGACCACACTTTTTGTAGAAAGGTCAAGGTTCGGCATGCAGCGTGGATTGCAGCATTATCCTGTTGGAATAACCATCCATCCCCACACAAATGATGGCCCTCTTTTGTAGCATGCTAACATAACCAGCCGCTGTCTGACGACCCTGCACCAACTGGAACTCCATCGTTCCTCTGTAAGAAAAGGCACCCCATACCATTAGGGACCCTCCACCTCTATGATGTGTGGAGAGAATTTCAGGAGGCATGTTTTTGTTATGCCAATATCGTTGGAAGCCATCAGGACCATGTAGATTGAATTTTTTCTTATCAGAAAACAGGACTTTCTTCCACTTCTAAATGTCCCATGTTTGGTATTCACGACCAAACCTTAAACGGTTCACTTTGTGACGTGGAAGCAGCCGAGGAATTTGTTTGTGCTTTTTATTTACCATGCCTTTTTGTCGTAAGTGTTATCTGATGGTTACTGAACTGCAATCAACATCTGTGACTGCCTTAATTTGACTAGAAGAAAGTCCACTGGCTTTCACAACAAGCTGTCTTATTCTCCTACTCAATGCCGGAGAAATTTGGGGGGGCCTACAAGTAGACTTTGCGTTTCCATAATTCACACTGTCCTTTAGAAAATTGCAAATCACAGTTTTACTGCGATTTACCTTAGCTGCGATCGCCCGCTGTGACAAACCTTGATTATGGAAATCTAGAATTCGAGCATGCTCAACTTCGGTAAGTGTGCTTGCTTTAGGCATGGTGACACCTTTACGCAGTGATTGCTAATCTCTAACTGAACTAAAAACATTGGAATTACCCTGGATCTAACAATTTATACCCCCTGGTCTTATAATTTTGATCAAGACATTTTTATGGACATTTTTATAAAATGAGGTGTTAAAACACCTCATTTTATAAAAATGTCCATTTCTGAATAAATTGATTGGACTATAACTTTTTGTCTACATAACCTTTTAGATTATAGAATTAGTAACCTTAAGTAAGAAAAAGTTTATAATGTATCCATGACAAATAGTCTCTTATAAAAAAAAATTTTCAAGTGGTCTTAAATTTTTGATCAGGAGTGTATGTGTTTTATTTGTAGTTTTCTTGAAGTTATATTTTGGAATACAGTTTTATTAAATAAATATTGTCGGATATTATATGGATTAATGTCTTGAAAGCGTTCTTTCATGTTTGTTGTTTCATAGTATTTCGAATGGATTTCGATGAAGTCGCTACAATTTGTTAGAATGTGCGTATTGTTGGTAATTTACTATAAATATGTATTGTTGGTAATTTTTATATAAAAGGCATTACTGTTATTTTTACTATAAAAATGTATTTTTATACCTTCATAGCGTTTTGTTTGGGTGTTCACTATTTGCTTATAGCTGGGACCCTAAAAGGTGTTACGACCCTGGGTCAATACATCAGAGTTGATTAGAGCCTTTACAACTTTGCCCCAAATAGTTAGAAGACTAACTGGCCGGTAGTTAGAAGATAAGTGTAAATAGTTGTGTCATCAGCATAGAGTTGAGAACTGATGCCATCAGTTAGACCGCTGATGAAAATTGAGAACGATGTAGGTCCAAGGATAAATCCCTGGAGACACCAGCATTAAAGCAAAATGATCTAGAAGAGTGGCCACTCAGGAGAACTTCATTTCACGATTTGATAAGAAAGACTGAATCCGTGCAAAAATTCATATAGAAATACCATAACCGAGAGGAGTGTGAGCCATATTGCTTATGTGAAAGAAAACTCTACGAGGTGAGATGCTTAACCAATTCAGAGTTAATTAGAACCTCTAGTACTTTACCCAAAAAAGTAGAAGTCTAACTGACCGGTAGCTAGACGGATCAAACGGTTCACCTGAGTTCTTCAAAACTGGAACTACAGAAGAGGATTTTCAACAAGCAGGAAAGCAAGAAGTTGCAAGACATTTATTGTAGAGTTTAGAGAGAACAGAAGCCAATTCAAGGGCACATTTCTTAATGGCTATAGCATGGATACCATCAAATACACATCCTCTGTGGGGATCCAGTTTAGAGATGATAGCGGAAACCATGGATGATATGTATATATCATACTGTAGAGACTCAGTTCTAAGTCAGACAAAGATACCCCCAAGAGAGTCAAGAGTAGAAATGGAAGATAATTTACGAGCAAAACATTCTGCTTTATCAGCAGAATATGATTACATCACAAAATGAGTGAAGAGAGGAGGGAAAGAAGATTTACTCAATATTACAAATTTGCCAGTAGCCAAGAGAACCAAACTTGTTAGAGGCTATAAGGTGCTTCATTCTATCAGCAAACAAAGACTTAGCCTAGCTGAGAACATGTTTACAATTATCACGAGCAGACGCAAACGGCCGTCTGTTGTAATCAGAACTATCATGTTGGTATAGCCAGAAAAGTGATTCCTGTGGGCTACAGCGGCTTAACAGGCAGATGTGAACCAGGGAGAAGATTGTGGTTTCACTATTTCCGCATCTTTTACTCGATAAGAAACCTCAGTGGCACAATTCTCTTTTTTTAAATCATTTCACCCCAAGCAAGGCAGTAAAGTCACTAAGGCACAACACGTTACTGAGTGTGAATTAATGAGGAAAAAAAGAAACATTATTAAGGATCGAGAACAATAAAAGAAGAGGAATCAAGAAGACAGTAGATAAGGATTGACATTGCATTTAATTTTTGAAGATTAAAATTGGGTGGAAATCATGGAGCTGGAAAGGAGTTCCACAAGCGAGAAGATGCGAGAAAAGAACCTGTTAGCATAGAACATACGGCTGAATCTAGCCAATTCAACTGTAAATTGATGAGACCATGTTGCCAATCTAGTACTGCACTTAAATTCATAAAGTCTACGTACTATAACAAAGTTAATCCAAACAAATACCATGAAAGTATTTGTAGAAAAAGGCAAAGGGAAGCTACATTACGGTGGCGGGAAAGTGACTGAAACCGAGGTACCAGGTCAGCACCAATAACACTGCAGATTCTTTGGATTTTGTCAAGAATCTCTAAATATATAGCGCGACCAGCGGACCATTTGTGGCAGTAATATACAAAGCATAGACGAATGGTAGATTTATAAATATGTAAGATAGATTCTGACAGAGTTAACCAACTTTTTTAGCATCATCATCACCATCATCATCATTTATTCAGCTTGCACATTTTGTGCCGATGAGTTCACCGTTCTCTTCAATCTCACATGTGTGGTTCAAGGTGACATTCAAGGCAGAATAGTGCAATGGCTTATCGGTTCCTTTTGCACCGGGTATGTTGAGGTTACCCTATCCTTCCTCTCAAAAGTTAAAGAGGCAAGACATACAAGGCAGCAGGTGGTTTGAATTCAGAGTTTTTCTTCTTCTAGACTGGTTGCCAACCAAGACTCTAGGGCCCTGTCTGTCCCACTATTTACCCATAGTTGGAGGGCAGATGAATTCATGCCTTTCCTGAGGGTATTAGAACGTAAGTGAATGTAATGAGCTTAATTGGAATTCGAACTCTGCTCTGCGATTCTTCAATCCGTATCACCCTCTTAGCAGCACACCTAGCAATTGATTCAATATAATGTTTCCACTTCTTGTCAGCAGAGATTATTAGTCCGAGAAGTCGTAATATGTCAATCACTCGGAGAAGTTGAAAATATTAAAATTCCGGTATTTTCTAATACTTTCTTTCTACCACTTTTAAAAACAATTATATGCTCATAAAATCAAAAAGAAATTTCTCCTTCTTTATTTCCCATCTGTACCAAGAAAAATCTTTCATTTTTTTGAAACACGTACCTAATTGCAATTGGTAAAAAGCACTTGAACAAGGGAATAAATTAATCTTTTCGTTTGATTAATTAAGCAGAAACTTGTCTTCATCATTGTAATTCTTTTTTCTGATGTTGTGTATCGATTGATCATTTTATGTTTAGTTGTAGCGGTAATTTCCCACGAGTGTTCAGTTTTATCTTTGAAAATCGAGAAAAATATAAAATCTCTATATTAATACCGCAAAGAGTGCGTCATACTAAAGCAAAAAAAAAAGTTAAATAAAGCCTGACTCGATTTTAAAAAATAAAAAAGTAATAAAACTTAAAGCGGAAAGCTTGTCTATATATGGCTTTTTCGAAACATGACATACTTTCTTTTCACCGTTTTTTTTTTGGTTTTTTTTTTTCGCTTTTCTCGAGATTTCTTATATCCTACCTTACTTTTTCTGCCTTCCCAATTTCTGTTGTCACGTGGAAATTAACAGATATGCAATTTACGATAGTATGTGTGTGAGTAATATATATATATATAAGCAACCATACATTTATTTTATTTCTTCTCCATAAATATATCATTACTTCTTCTATTCCTATTTATAACTTTATTCTTAATTTTATATTTATTTTAAAAATTATCTATTATATATTTTAATGGTAAATTTTCATTTTAACACCCGAGCGCTAAATTCACTGCTGAATGGGCCTATTTACTTCCTTTCCTTGCAGAAATTAGTACCCGCTAAAAATTAATGCACAAACTTGTTAAAGTAGATGGGTTGATTCTATTTTTCCATTAGTTTTTTCATTTGTCCCCTTCTTCTATACAGAAAGAAACCTCCTCCCCTAACCTTAACAGCTAACCCTAAAGAAGAAGGGAACAAATTAAAAAATAAAAATCATTAAATTAAATAATTACTTCAATTGCCCTAATCTTTTTGGGGTTAGAGAGAACGATTAATTTTTCTTTTCATTCTTCATAAAAAAAAATTGTTTGTTATTCTTTTATTTGTCGATATTTACATATATTTGAATGAAAGTTAACTTTCTTCTTAAATTAAGTACAAAAATAAAAAATAAAAATCGCTTAACAGAAGCGCGTACTAATTTATGCAAGGAAAGGAAGTAAATAGGCCCATTCAGCAGTGAATTTAGCGCTCGGGTGTTAAAATGAAAATTTACCATTTTAATTATTCTTATATTTAGTAATATTTTATTATATATCTTTATTATTATTATCTTTACATCTATAATATTTAATATTATTATTTATGTATTTTTATATTCTTATTTATAAATAGTCATTACAATTTTTATTTTTTTCATCCTTATCTATATAAATTTAAGATTCGCTATCCCTTACGCTTAACGAATTTTTTAATACTTTTGGTGTTTCCAATTTTAATTTTTATTTTATTTTAATTTATTTGATTTTTTTCCTTATCCCCACACTACAATTTTATAACTTGAATCCAGAAGTATGCCTCAATATTAGAATCTAATTATAAAATTATTAAACATAGAATTAATATGCTATATGACGTTACTTCCAGGAGACCCAGAATTTTTGAAAATCCTAACGAACAATTCATCCTTTTATAAATACCTGAAGATTGTATTTACCATGAAACTCGGAGTATTACTATTGACGTAAGGTTATATATATATATATATATACATATATATATATAATTAAATGTGTTTTGGACAGCAATCCCTCTTTTATACAAATTTAATTAAAAACGACTGACAAGGTACTGCAGTTTGTTTGTTTTTTTCCTGTGTTCTTATATTTTTTTTTCTTTTCTAGATATAAATTATGTAGAAATTGTTCAAAAAAAAAAAAAAAAAAAAAAGTCCCCGCAAACAACTTAAATAGAGCACACACCATTGTGATTGGCTATTGATCAACTACCAATCAAATGCGCGATGACGGGGTATATTATAGAAGTTAGTGTCTGTAAGCATTTTTAGAGGGCGTATCAGAGTCCGATCAGCTCTGATGGGGTCGACTTGGTGAGGTCAGTATGATGTTTGAAAGACCCGAAACTGCCCAATGATCCAATTCAGAACATCACTGACGACGCCCTCTAGCGCTAAAGAGCGTATATTCAAAAAAGTATGTTCGAGCGCTTTCGGCTATACTTTTAACCATTATTATCAAGGATGATTTTCTTTTTTGTCTTTTTTGTATGCATTTAAAAATAAATAGAAAATCATCCTTGATAATGGCTAAAAGTATAGTCGAAAGCGCACGGGCATACAAAACATTCGGACAATTTCTACATAATTTATATCCTGAAAAGAAGAAAATTATAAGAATACAAGAAAAATTAAATAAAAAAAACTTAACCGCAGTAATGTGTCAGCCGTTTTTAATGAAACTCATATATATATATATACACACACACACACTTTCCACTGATCGCACGGACGGTACACTTGACCACGACAGGTGTGTAGGAGAGAGTCTGTTTTTTTCCTCGACAGAGTGCACAGATACTCTGACCTTAAATGGAAGTGCCGATTGATTTAGAAATAATCTCGTTTATTTTCTTACAATGCGAACATTATTCTATATAGTCAAGTATGCATTTTACGAAAAAAATTATTTGTCACTAGAAAACTAGTAAGAATATTGTGATTTTTTTTTTTTAACACATTTCATTTCAAGTAATTGAAGGTGTAAATACTTTTTAAACTTAAACAATCGATTCGGAGCAGTAATTCATTACAAGTTTTCCGATTCCGCATTAAAATTGCGATACCCGCTAAAGGTAATCATACTAAATGGATCCTGACCAAATGAGTGAGCATTTGCGAATCTCAGAATATATATATATATAATAAAAAAGCTCAAACACTAATATTCCATGGTTATAATTTATTACATTGGAATCGTAATCATGATCCAATTCATCAGATCTACAAATTCAAAAAGAAATCGGAAAATATAACTCCGGGTATAAAAAACAAAATTTTAGCGAGAGTGTATGTGTGGGAGTAGGAAACAAGTGTGAAAGTGAAATGTATGAAAGCTTTAGACTGAGGTGTAACAGAAGAAAGAAGAACAGGAAGGCCTAAAGGTGAGGGTGGGGATTAAAATTTAACAGAGAGAAGTTTTAAAGAGAGTAGTTAAATAACGGTTTAAATGAGTGAGATACAGATAAATACGAATTATTTATTTTTCGATCCATAATTCGCTACCGAATCGCTGACCTACATTAAAATTTAAAAAAAAAACAGACACCGGAAACGTGTGGATACATTTGTGGTGACACTACGCACAATATTGACCACTAATATTATCAATATATATATATATATATATATATATATATATATATATATATTGCTGGATTTTTTTTTTTACCCGGCATATTTTTATTACTTCAAAAGTTATTTTAAGTGGATATCTGTATTTTAATAGTCGCTCCACAAAGGTGGCACAGGTTCAAATTCTCCCGGAGGGCACATTTTTTTGCGAAGTTTTCTCAAGTGCTCAGACGAAACACTATCCGTCTGTATTTCTGAGATGAGGTACTGTAATTATGTACACTATTTACATTGTTCGGACTGTTGTCCTCATGTTCATTGTCATATTCACGACGTTTCGGCCATTGTATGCTCCAGATTTCTTCAGGTGAATTTCAAACTGAACCCTTTATTTCGTCCACCGATATAGATTGTTCTAGTTCCACGTGCCATGCTCCTTCCGGATCTCTCAGACGTTGCTTTGGCCGTTGTGTGCCCCAGCCTTCTTCCGGTGAATTTCGAAGATATCCGGAAGAGGCATAGCATGTGGAACTAGAACAATGTACTCCGGTGGACGAAATAAAGGATTCAGTTCGAAATTCACCTGAACAAGGCTGGAGCGTACAACGACCAAAACATCGTGAATATGGCAACGAAGATGAGGACAACAGTCGGAACAATGTAAATAGTAAAAATAAACAATTTAGAAAAACAGAGCGTCTGTTCAATACCGGTATCCATTAAAAATTGCATTTGAAGTAATAAAAATATTTTGGATTAAAAACTAATTAATTAATTCTTAAGAAATGGCTTTGTTTATGTTTTGGGTCCGAACCTGAGCAGATATGGCTTTGGAGAAAATCTGAACGGGTGAATGTGCATTGAAGGCAAATAGAAACATGCTTAACTTTAAAACTCTCTGTAGTCGAGCGGCCAAAGCACGTCGGATAAAACGTAACGTACTGTCCTTATTCAACTCCTGACCACGCTAGATTGTATGCTCTTTCCCAGAAACTGTAACAGAACCCCGCTCGACAGCGTCGCAGTTGAAAAATACAAATGTGCCTGAGAAGGCATCTTGAACAGGGATTAGTTAGGTACCGTAGCAAACTGGTTTTACACGGTATCGAGCATCCAACCATTATGTTTTGTTTTTGTGTTTTGTTTTTTATTTCATCCCAAGTAAGGCGGTAATCGCCACTAAGAAGCAAAGGGTTACTGAAACTGAAAGAAAATGAGAAAACGCCGAGGAGAGGGAGAGGGGGGAGAGAGGGGGGAGGGAGAACATAAAAAAACGATACGAGGAGACAGATGAAGACCTTTTGAACACTTTAGTTGACAAGAAAGCAAAATGCCGGAAGCGAGAAATGCGGGAGAAGTAACTATTAGCATAAAACTTAAGGTTACAATGAGCAATTTAAAGTAAAATTAAGACCAATCTAGTACCGCGCTTAAATTCATGAAGTCGATGTATCAAACGAAGATTGCTGATCAAAACAATCGTCGCGAGGATATTTATAGAAAAGGCACCGAGAAACTACCTTACGGCAGTGGGAAAATGACTGAAGCCAAGATGCTGGGTCAGGATCGATAACGTTGCAGATTTTTCTATGAATTTTGTCTTTGAGAATCTCAAAATATATACCAGATGCACCATACCAGATGTGACAGCGATATTCGATTCACGGATGAATGGTAAACTCATAAAGTTGCAAGATGGATTCTGGCAACAAAAACTGTTTCGCGTGACACAGTGAACCAACTTCCATATGTATGTCATTGATGTCACACTATTTCTTAATTTAAATGTCTGTGGTGTCACGTGAGTGCTGCGTTATACAGGTTGTGAGAATTTAAATACATTTTAAATTGCGTGTTCCTAAAATTATAAGTGTTTCTGTTAATTATTGGTTTTAATTTAACATACAATGGCTTCTGATATTTGTATTTTTTCACTTGTTTCACAAAGTACTATCTACACGGAACTGCACTTGTGTTGCTGTAATTTAGAAACACGCGATTTAAAATCTACTTAAATTTTCAAAATCCATTTAACTCCACATTCACTTTGACATTATAAACATCTAAATTATTTATATTTGAGCAAAAAAATTTATGCTAGTTAAATTAAGCAGGAATGAAAGTTATGTAAAGATTTCTTTATTAACCTTATTCATCTTTTGACCAACCGTGCAAGTACTGTCTGAATTTTAAGCGTTTTCCGCTTTCATAAGCCATTTTCAAAGAAGTATAATTGTTTGGCTAAAAAGACTTTCGGAGTTTTAAAACGTATTCATTATGTTACGCATTAGTACGAATTACAACGTCGGTAGGTTGTGTCTATTTTATTACTGAAAACATTTAATGTTTGTTTCTAAAATTTAATCAAATTTTATTACTGGAGGTGTCTTTATTATTTATAGCTCATGCTTTTCATATTTTTAGTTATTTTTATAGTTTAACATTTGATGGATTTCCTTTTTTGCTGATTTTGTTTGAAAATGTGTGATCCTACCGGGGTTTATTAACGGTAGGCACAATCTTGACAAAATAAGATACGCAGATGACACTGTGTTGATGGTAGATACAGAAAGAAAACTACAGAAACTCTTAGACAACGTAGTAAGGAAAGCCGGAAGAAAGTACTAACTATTAAAAGTATAAGGAGACAGAATGTATGATTTCCAGAAAGAAGCTCATCTAAAGATGGAAGCTACGAATTGGAGATGCCAGAATCAAACAAGTACAGATGTTTAAGGATTTGGGAATTGTCATAACAGAAGACAGAAAATCTAACACCTAAATTCAAAGGCTCACTGGAATAGGGAAAGATGCCTTCCAAAAGCTAAACAAAGTATTAAGAAACAGGGAAAAAATTAAAAAGAATAGAGTGACATACTGTTATGCAACATCAATCAATTTATATGTCAGGAAAAGCTGAACAATCTCGTCACAGATGAAGAGGAGACGTGAGGCAATAGAGATATGGTTCCACAGAAGGATGCCGAGAATGACCTGGATGCAGAATGTGCACAACGGGGAAGTTTTAACGAAAATAGAAACAAAAATTGTTATTATTTACAATGTTTCGGCGTTTGTATTTTCCGGCCTTCTTCAGATGTCTGTCGATATACGAAGCCTTTTATTTAATATAGCGCAGTAGATTGTCCTCGTTCCGCTGCTCATATGAAAGGATATCTCGTCTTGTTCTTATTTAGTACTGCTCAGTTATTGCTCGCCCTGTTTCCACTTAACCTAAATCCCTACTACTCGGCTCAGGAATTAAAATCACAATTATTTTCACCAAATTTTCTGGTCTTCCTCAACCTTCTGTTTTTGCTTGTAGTTGCTGATGTTATCAGATTTTGAATTCAAAGTTGTCCTTCTCCTAGACAGGTTGCCATCCAAGGCTATACAACCTGATCTGTCCTGCTATTTACCCATAGATGGTGGAAGAAGAACAGGATTCATACCAAGGGTATTAGAACGTAATTGAATATAATGGATCTGACAGAAATTCGAACTCGGCTCTCCGATTCTTCAATCCATGCCTCCATGCTATTATAGGGCACTAATTTCAGAGCTGTTTTGCATTGGAGACAATTCACTCCCGGTTTTAACCATCTTTGCACACAATACCTTATTAATTGGATATTAGTAGTGGTTACGCATTTATTTTCAAAGCATTGGCTGTATTTACGCTTGATGTACTTAATATGTTATTTGCTTAATTCGTTGGGGTTATTTAATATATTTTCTTAAATATATTTAGGGTGGGGGGTTCAAAACCTGATGACTGGGATTTTGAACTTGATCCAAATTTCTTAACTATTCATACATTTTAGCGAATATTTTAATTGCCAAATCAGTGCGAGTTTTAAGGTTCAAAGATATAAATGGGGGTCGCTAGGCGGGGTAAAAGAAACAAAAATGTCGAGCAAGTTTGATGACCCCTGATCTATACTAATGTCTCTTTCAAATCAGGCAGCAATGTTTTCACTGCAGTTCAAATTTTTAAAGATTTGCCAGTTATTTAAACTTTAGTTCTCATCCTTTTATATATATATATATATATATATATATATAATTAATGCACAGTAAAATCACAAATCATATTATATTACTAGGATCTACTTGGATTATATACCAACGGATTTATTACCTTTGTTATATATATATATATATATATATATATATATATATATATATATATATAGAGAGAGAGAGAGAGAGAGAGAGAGAGAGAGAGAGTGGTTTCCTGTTGCCTTCTCCTAAAATGATTGCCAACGAAAGCACTAAGACCCAGTCTGCTCTGATATTTAATCCAAAGCTTAAAAAAGAAAAAAAATGGATTTATGCCTTTTCCAAGGATATTAGTGAGAATTAAACGTAAAATGTTTCAACCGAAATTTGAAGTCGGCTCACCGATTCCATTACGCTGTTAAATGATAATTTACCTACACTTGAATCCCCCCATTCAAAAGAGTCCATGATGACTCCTTCTTTGATATAGCATGTCCTTCATACAGCCCATTAGAGAAAGGCAAAACAACAAGAATCTTGCCTTCCTGGATCTACTAATAGCACTCACAGGGTCGTCTAAGGTATGACGATAAACTTCATCCGGCATCAAGGCCTCTGAACGGGATATTAGAAGTTTTGAGGGTCGTGGCACCACCTCTTAATTGCTGTTGTTCCCAGGTCCACCCTGACCCGGTGCGGTAGCCTCTGTTAGGGCCACAGCTATAGGCAGATAGTGAACCTCCCATCCCATAAAAAGTCAATAGTACATTTTTTTTTATAATAAACTGACTAACAACACATCTTATAGCAAAATGACAATCAGGGCAACACTAAAAATATATAAAATACATTTTTATAGTAAAATACATTTTACGCTCTACAAACTATATATCTAAAAGAAAAGAGACCTTTACTCTGAACGTGTAAAATTATGTACAAATTATCTGTAGTTGAAAGAATAAAATTACGTACAAAATATTCAGATTTCAGCATAAAATGACCCATAGAGGTGTTGATATGCCGTTAAAATCAACCAACCAACAACATATATTTATAGTAAAATTACCAACAATACATATTTAAAGCAAAATGACCAACAATACATTTTATCTGTAGTTGAAGACATACAATTGCGTTGAAAATATAATTAGTTGAAGCCATAAAATTGTGTTCAAAATGTGTAGATTTCGGCATTATATAATCCATAAAGGCTGATATGCCGCCAAACAAAAATCAACCAACCAAACACACAAAGGAAAGTGATCTTGACATCACATGCCGGATGATGACCAGTTTGTAGCTGATGTATTACTATCATCAGTGCAGCATGAAGAAAAAAGATCACCGGTTTGCCTCCAAAGACACATACAAATAAGAGATGATCACACAAAGAACATCTTGCAAAGAAATAATTAATCTGAAAGTGTATCAGAAAGCGTACGGATTTGAAAAACTATAACCAAAGTGACAATCTTTCTTAAAGTATTTCTGAGAAACCTCCGAGAATCTGTGGTCTGAACATTATCTGAACACTTTCCAAAAGTAGTTCTGCTCTTCGCAGGCATCAAAATTAAACGTCTATTGGAATAAAACATGACCAAAACTATCTCCATTCAGTCAGTTCATAAGTGATACACGCTTGGACGATCATGTCTCTTTCGAATCAGGACCGCATTAGTAGACTGATTGCCAACCAATGCTATACAAGACTGGGATAAGAAGAAGGATTCATAGCTTTCCCCAAGGGTATTTGCGCATAAATAAATATAACGAACCCGACTGGAATTCGAACTCGGCTCTCGGACTTTTCATTCCGAGTCAATGTCTATTACGCCACAACGCACATCCACGTTGAATTCAATTACAAATCAAAATAAACGGAGATGTTCAGCGAACAGAGCTGACTCTTAAAAAGAAAGGATAGAGCAGCTGAAACGTCGAGATGAGGACAACAAAGACGAGGAAACGGGTCCGAAAGAAGTAATATATAATAGTTATGAAGAATTCGTTTTGAATGGCTGCTCGTGTGTAGTAAGCTATACCACAATCCTTGCAAAGAATATGAAAAGTTGATCTTTCTTGTCTTTATTTCCTGTGTGTTTCGCGGCGTACGATATATTGGTGTCGAAACAAATATGTCACTCGGTACATTTAACTTATGATGCGCTTACGTCAAAACTTGACACAGTGCTAACTTGTCTTTTGAACTTGCCAGCTTGAGAATGAATGCTCTGATAGTTGTCTCTATGTCCCCTTGTCTCTCTTTTCTATGCGCATTTCATTTGTTTCGCTAAACTCCGGACCGAACCGAACACAACGCTTGCGTGATTTTAGCAAAATTGAAACAAGATGCACAAACCTATCAGCGGACGTGTATCGTAATCGACAGCATTCGAGGTCAAATCAAATAGCAGTATTTTGAAAGTTGATTCTCAAAGTAGACACATCCCTCCCCGATTTGTAACACTGATGTAACGCAATCTTCCCACCATTATGTCACTATTTGGCCTTGTGCTTTACTAAGTTTAGATATTTACCAAGTTAGAAATTAGTTGGACAAAAGCCACACTAGTGGAGTTCACCAAAAACCCGCAATTATATATATAGGAATGCTGTAAAAGATTTCGACTCAACAAAGAAATTTGTCACACCTCAAAACCTACTGTTTAGGTATTAATTGAAGCTTTATTGGAAAGTGGGTCAGACGGAAAAGATTTCAGAACCCTTTTCGTGTATATATTAAACTTTCTATATTTAGGCTGTATTTCTTTGATCAAATATGTTTTATTAAATAAAACGGATATCGAATGTCTATTGAGCTATTTCGTAATTTTCTCATGGTGTCGAGGTCTTATCCGACTTATGACAACATCTGACTATATATCAACTGATATATATATATATAAGTGAACATTGAAGTCAACACTTAAAGGCGACAGGCTGTTTCATGCTAGACGCAATCGTCAGGTCACATGTGTTGGGTTTTTTCTCTACTATTTATATATACGGGTCAGTGGTGCATTGTGGGTTGTCCATTCTGACGGTTATTTTAGTGGGAGTGGTTTGTCTATTTATTTATTTGGGTTAATTTATTGTACTTGTTTTTTTTTTATTTCATATATATATTTATTCTTTTCGGTTTTCGATGTTTTAGTAATGTAGTAAAATATTTTTGAGTTTAGTTCAGATCGTTTATTTATTTATTGTAAAAACAAACGTAAATATTCTTCAAACTCTTGCACAAACACTTCCCGGAATCAAGCACTCTACACAAAATATTCAACAAAAACACAGTAAAAATCACCTACTGCTGCATCGAGAACATGGAACAAATAATAAAAAAGCACAATAGGAAAACTATCAACAAACCACACAAACAAATTAAACCCACGTGTAACTGCAGAATAAAGAATAAATGTCCCTTAAACGGTAATTGCTTACAAAATAATGTAATATACCAAACCACAGTAAAATCACCCGATAATGAAGAGAAAATATACATAAGAGTAACTGAAGGACCCTAGAAAAAAAGAAACTATGCACACAAAACATCTTTCGCAAATAGTAAACACGCGAACAGCACAATGCTTTCTAAGTATATCTGGAAATTAAAAACAAAACGCCAATCACACCAAAAATATCATGGAAAATAAAGAAAAGATCATCAGCCTACAGCAATCAATCCAAAACCTGCAAACTTTGCTTGGGGGAAAAATAGCTATTATTACCTTCCCAGACAAAAATAAACTACTAAATAAACGATATTATATAAATATTATATTATATATATTATATATATATTAATTACATTATTCCTACTATTGTCCTCATCTTTGTCGCCATATTTATTACAACAATACGGCCTTCTTCAGATGGTTGGAATGTCGAACTGAACCTTTCCACGTGCTATGTTTAATGGATGTCACTTATCAGTTATCTCCTGTTAATTTTCTTCTGAAAGTTCTCCACTGCCTTAACCGGGTATTGAGCTCACACTATTTAGGTCCTATCACTAGATCTAAGTAACGCCTTTATCCACTGTCCCATGTGTCGTTGAGGACATCTGTGTATGTATTTCTGGGTATTGCTTGCTGAAGACATTAGGTTTATAATACCCAATAGTCCGAATAATGTAAATAATGTACAGATTACCTCATCTCAGAAATATAGACAGATATTATATATATATATATATATTTCTAAATATTATGCATATATATAAGATATAAATATACATATTATATATAAATATATATATTATATGTATACATATATATAAATATATATATATATAAATTATATATAAATATATATATTATATATAAATATATATTATATTATATATATATATATATATAAATATATATTATATATATATATAAATATATATAAATATATATATATATATAAATAAATATATATTATATATATATATATAAATAAATATATATTATATATATATATATAAATAAATATATATTATATATATATATATATAAATAAATATATATTATATATATATATATATAAATAAATATATATTATATATATATATATATATAAATATATATTATATATATATATATATAAATAAATATATATTATATATATATATATATATAAATAAATATATATTATATATATATATATATAAATAAATATATATTATATATATATATATATAAATAAATATATATTATATATATATAAATATATATTATATATATATATATATATTATATATATATATAAATATATATTATATATATATATATAAATATATATTATATATATATATATAAATATATATTATATATATATATATAAATATATATTATATATATATATATAAATATATATTATATATATATATATAAATATATATTATATATATATATATAAATATATATTATATATATATATATAAATATATATTATATATATATATATAAATATATATTATATATATATATATAAATATATATTATATATATATATATAAATATATATTATATATATATATATAAATATATATTATATATATATATATATA
>OZ038490.1:85759856-85767356 GCA_964036315.1 Acanthosepion esculentum | reverse complement strand
AAATATATAAAATAAATAGTTTCTTAACAATATTTTTTTATATATATAATAAAATAAATACATAAAATAAATAATTTCTTAACAATATATTTTTATATATAATAAAATAAATACATAAAATAAATAATTTCTTAACAATATATTTTTATATATAATAAAATAAATACATAAAATAAATAATTTCTTAACAATATATTTTTATATATAATAAAATAAATACATAAAATAAATAATTTCTTAACAATATATTTTTATATATAATAAAATAAATACATAAAATAAATAATTTCTTAACAATATATTTTTATATATAATAAAATAAATACATAAAATAAATAATTTCTTAACAATATATTTTTATATATAATAAAATAAATACATAAAATAAATAATTTCTTAACAATATATTTTTATATATAATAAAATAAATACATAAAATAAATAATTTCTTAATATATTTTTATATATAATAAAATAAATACATAAAATAAATAATTTCTTAACAATATTTTTTTATATATAATAAAATAAATACATAAAATAAATAATTTCTTAACAATATTTTTTTATATATAATAAAATAAATACATAAAATAAATAATTTCTTAACAATATTTTTTTTAATTTTCCATTAGTAAATAAAATATACTTAACATTCTACAATTCATTCATTTTTCATTCGTGCACTTTACCACTGTTTCGTATTTTAAAAAAATTTACATTTATATCCAGAAATTTTTACCGTCATGAGTGTATTATTAATGAGAAAATGCGATATTTTGATACATATCCGACCTGAATGAAAAGTAATGAATTGAAACTACTTAAGGTTATTTACCTCACACACACCCTCGCGAGATAGGATGTGGTACAGGGCCATTATTTAATGCGAGGTAAAACCGAGCCCGTAGGCTCGGGCAAAAATTCCCTGTAGTCCCCGTAAAAACGGGGTCGGGTAGCTGTCTACCACCCCAGACAAGACTCTGCCTTTGGTATAGCCTCGTCTGGATTCCTCTGCGCCCGAAGGCAGAGAGTTTGACTAGCACAGCTGGAGACGAATCTCCAACTAATTGCCGAAGCAAGTCCCCACTACTTAAGTATGTGATCTACCTTCCGAGTTTGATCTACTAGAACAACGTATCACTAAAGTATGTGATCTACAAGTTGAGACAATTCTCTACATTAAAATATACATTAAAAATAGATATATACAGAAGAAGACAAGAAAAAGAAGTAGTCTTTATTTAATCTACTATAATAATATGCTAAACCAATAATACAATTAAAAAAGCCTAAAGTTAATTATTACTTTCAACTAATACTAGCACTGTCTGTAAACAGTTTGAAGATCATTCAGAAATGCAATAAACAAATTTTAGTCATTAGATCGCATTTTTCACTGAATATTTACAGAGCATCATAAGAAGACGCCTCACATTCACCTGACCTACCTACACTGTTACACTGCATAAACTACAAACAAGAAATATATAACGATACATCGCTGAATGGTATCCGCCATCTCTACGATTGAATGGATTCTTAGCTACAAGGAGGATATACAATGTATTACTATGGGGTCAAAATGCATCCCTTATTTTGGAACTTGTGTAAATTTTGATCAGCCTATGTGATCATTTACTATAATACAGTTAGATTACCTGTAAGCTGCATCTTGAATAAACTGAAACACGTTCAGGGTGTTGCAATTTTATTGTGTGCGTGCGTGTGAGTGAGATAGATAGCGGGATAGAGAGTGAGTGACTGAGTGAGAGAGGGGGAGGATGAAAATTCTGTGTGAAGATAGCCTTTTCTCCAAGAATCTGGTGTTTGGTCATATTTTGGGAAGTGGTCGGACCAAGAAGATTGCTCTCACTCCTTCGCGCGCGTGTCAAAAAGGGAGAAACTATAACTGCGCGTACACAAGAAATATAAATGCAAAAGGAGACTGTCCAGAAGAGTTGCAGGAGATTCCGAAGTTGTCTGAAGGCCGTGGTTGAAGCCATGACGATTTTATCGAATAAATTTATTTTTGCTACTGATTAAAGTGTTGACTTCGAAAAAATAAGACTTGAAGTATTTATTTTGTGCGTCTAGCTGTTCGCTCTTATCCGAATACACCGGTCTACTCGAGTGGCTAGATGATCCCTTTTGCAGACGCCTGATCAGGAATATTTTTGTTTTTTCCATACGCACAGAGTCAAACTATGATTTATACTGCAACTATGCTGAGCGTACTTTAAATATACATTTTATACAAGAGTTGTATACCATAATTTGCTCCGTTCAAAATCTGCATTTACACTCGCAAAAGTCTGCCTGAATGACTGGAGTTGCTATTTAGATTATTTACATTCAGACTATTATCCTCATCTTTGTTGATATTGTCACGACATTTCGGCCGTTGTGCCTTCCCCTGACTTCTTCAGGTGTATTTCATTTCGGATAGCCCTCAGGGAATTTCGAAATGAACGATTTATTTAATATATCTGGGGTAGTTTTTTTTCTCATTTTGATGTCCATGTTGAGGATTAACTCGTCATGTTCTTATTTAGTACTGCTCAGTTAGTCTTCGCCCTGTTTCCATCGAGTCGGTATCTACACTAACCCGCCCAGGGATTGAACTCGCAATCATCAAACCACCAAATTCGTAAAAGAAATGAGAACTAAAGTTTGCCGAAGTAACTGACTTGATTTGATTTCCTTGAAAGTTACAATAAATATTCTCTGGATCTTTTTTATTTATTTTTTTTTACGCCTCGACAACGTTTCCGCATTAGTCAAATAAACACAGGGAAATCACTCGCAGTGAAAGCAAGTGAATATTTTTCCACGGACAATTAAATCACTTTCTTAACAAATTTAATTTTTTATCTACATGAAGTTGTTTGTTCTCGCTGCATAAATTAATAGATGAAAGGAAAATATATTTCAACTTAGTTAAAACTTTGTGCTTTGTGGTCTGCCTTTGTCGGTGTTGTAAATCTAGACTGTCAAAATTTACAATACACAGGTCGATTAAGAATTTGTTTCGACGTAACGCGAAAGCTGATCATTGTTAATTTAATTACTTAAATGTTATTCCTATGTGTAGAGAAAATAAATGTGTTTCTCCTTAGGCTATGTATCATTATATTCATATATATATATATATATATATATATATATATATATATATATATCGTTGCTTACGGGTGAGTGACCGCTTGAGAAGATAAGCTTGGATGTGCGGGTGGTGTAATGGCTAATAGCTCGGAATTGTTAATCGGATAAATGAATTCTAATTCCCGTTAGGACCGTTATATTCACTTTGATGTCAATACCCTTGGGAAAGGTATGAATCCACCTCTTCTCTCCCACCTATGGGTTAATTAGTAAGACTTCTATCACTAACCAAGGGTCACCAAACTATTCCCGCAATGTCAGTTCATCCGGGCCGCCGCACTGTACCACAGATGAGCTAAAACATATGTTTGGGTGTCAATCTGAGGACGGTGCAGAGGATTCGGAAAGTGTTGGACAAGTCTAATGGTGATTACGAAGGTACGTCAGCTTGGAAAACTCACTCTGGATGTTCTGATAAGAAAAGAACTCCCGAATTTGTTGATGAGGGCCTTAGACTCAACGCAGAAGCCTACGTCAAGTGCCTTGAGGAGGTAGTACTATCCTGGGTCAAGAGGGTGACTGCTGGAAGACCCTATGTCTAGCAACAGGACTCTGCACCATGTCACACAAGTAGGAGAACCCAGTCATCCCTATCAGGCAATTTCTGCGACCACATCACCCCTTACATCTGTCCACCTAACTCCCTTACAGTACAACCCACTTGCGAGAGACCAACAAAACTTTTGTAACACCAAAGATTAAGTGAAGGCAAAGATTATGGCAGCGTTTACCAACTTAAACAAGGAGACCACCCAGAAGAGTTGCAGGAGATTCCGAAGTCATCTGGTGGAAGCCAATGTCGATTTTATTGAATAATTTTACTCTCTAGTATTTAAAGATATTTTTGTGTAATTTTGGTAAATATATCTGTTAAAATGAGATGTCAGTGTTATTTTCATTGCTGTAGAATTTAGACGACAATTTATCCATCGCACCTTGTATATATTGTAAGAAATAAATTTAATGTTCGCTTATCTGCCCCATCTCTGGGCTTCGCAGAGATTACATCCACTCGTCAGAGAAGTTAATAGTAAAATAGTAATATAAAATAGTAGAAGTTTACTATGTCCTCTGACGAGTGGATCTAATTGCTACGAAAATCAGAGTAGCGATATATAAGCGAACATTTAATTTCATTTGTTATACTCTCTTTTGATTAATTACAAACACTACTTGCCACCTCTTCTCGTTAATAAGTCGTCTACTAGAAGAGGACTGACATTGAAAATAAAAATTAAAAAATAACATAATTCTTTACGTCGAAAGTACTTTGAGGGAGTCCTGGTAAATATTTTACCAACTATAAACACTAGTCAAAGATACTATATTGCATCAACAAAGTTTATTGGATCCATTCTTAAAGAATTTAACATATGTTTATCTAAAACAAAGAACGTTTAAGTAAAAACGTCATAGTAATCTTACATACACAAAGCAATATTTACAATTAGGCTTAAAATCCGTTAATTTCTTGAGCTTCGAAATTACGTATTATCTTTCCTTGAATTCTGGACTCCATAAATTATACTAACTCTGTTTAATAAAGTCAAATGCACATGAACCATGATTAACCAGTGAAAACCAAACAACACAAAAATAAAATTCTTCTTTTTTCTCCATATTTCATTCTCAGGTGGGGCTTTATTAAAATATGTTAGATTCATAAATGTTTACTTTTTCGTTCATTTTAACAAAAAGTTAAAATTCGGACAGAACTTATGGGATGACCTAATATATATATATGAGAGAGTGAGAGTGTGTTTTGTTGATAGTCATATAATTTATCAAAACAAAAATAATTCTGTTATTTTTATGGGTGTTACGATAGTGAATAGTTGAACTGCACCATTAAAAATGCCGCCCTCACCCGACTTCCGCAATGAACTCATTGAATCTTGTACGTGATTCAACAGCCGTGGGTGGGGTTTAAGTTTAAGGAGTGGACACAAGGTCAGTGCAGGAGTCTGACTAGAATGAACCCAGGAAAACATTACGTAAAACACATCATGTATTGCACGGAGTAGATGTGTATGTGACCCTTAAACTGGGATATTGTCTCGTAAGAAATGTCAGAGCGTACACAGTCGAAATGTTACGAAAAACAAACAAGGGGAAATTAGTTCAAAAGAAAACCACGTACATGGATTTAAAAAGCTCATATAACAAAATTCATAGAAGAATTCCACTGATATTATGTGACGGGAATAAAGATTTGGTAACCACGACTCATAAAATCGAAAAATTACTTATTTACATTATTTACATACGGACTATTGTTCTCTTTGATTTTCTTATCACATCGTTTCGGCCTTTGTGCTTCCCGGCTTTCATCAGTTACTTGTCTGATTCCTTGCAGCTTCATAATAAAAAAAAAATTAAAACGTTTATTTCGGTGATAGTTAATATCTGACATTGGCGCGAAAATGTTTTAAAATATATATTTTTTTTATCAACAGCTTTTGCTTTCAAGGACTGTCTTCCAAATGGAACCTGGTTTCGGCACCCGATATCAAATATATCGTGGACCAACTACACACAATGCTTTACAGATCAGGTAAGGCGTATTCTTCATACTTAGTAATTCCTTTACACTATTTACATTGTTCGGACTGTTTTCCTCATCTTTATCGCTATATTCACTATGGCAGCGAAGATGAGGACAACAGTGCGAAATGTAAATAGCGTAAACAATTACAATGCCTCATTTCAGAAATATACAGATATTACTAATTTCTGTGTTACAAAGGTTGTAGTTTGTGGGATAAAAACCAGTAAAAATATTGCAAATTCCAGTCTTTGACCACTGCTGTCATGTTTTGGTAAAAGCCTTGAACATTCCCCTAATGATACTCTTATACATCTCCGCATGTAACATGTTGACATTTGAAGTGCGACCTTCAGGACGTAAGTGATCAGGACACTCTAGAGCTTGCTGTATTGATACCTGCTTCTATACTCAAAGTTTCGATCGTTGCTCTCTCCAGCTTTCTTTAGGGGTCCGTCAGAGTACTCTGTAACCTCGAGTTTTGTTGGTGTTGTAATATTGTCTTTGTTTAAAATAGCTGAGTATTAGAAAAGCCGTAGTTAGAGACAATATCGAAGGAACAGAAGACTAGGTAGGGAAAATAAAGAAGAAGAGGTTTATTGAAAACTCATACATAGAACAGGAAAACTTGAGTAAATCAACTACTGCTCAAATCTCGCTTTAAGTAGAAAAGAGAAGGAAGTACGCTGGGTCCTACTCTACAACACTTTCCCTTTTAGTTCATATTCCTGAATCTTACTGAATATCTTTTTCTTTTTACTTGGATTCATCTCCAACCAGCTAGTACATTTTCTTTTTCTTTTTCCTACCCTCTGGGGTGCTGATACCACTTCGTCTGGTGTTATGGTAGCCACGGTCAGGTGAAATGCGTCACACACGTGTTCGAATTGCAGTGTCGTCGACCGAGAAGAGTTTTCCTTACGATCTCTCCACCGTGGCTGGTGCAGATCATTTTTATTTTGAAACAAATATATTATTCGACCAATTCGCCAAAATATCAAGCCGTCCTCCCATGACTGTTTCCCTCGTGGGGTTTCAATTTTATTTTCATTTTATTCTCTCGTAATTCAAGAAACAATTTAGAGAATATAATTATTTTTTCTCGAGAACGTTAACTCGATGGGTGATTTCCTCGACGTATTGTTAGGATTTGGAGTGTCTGTACAAACATAGAAAATGCTGTAACATTTCCTTGCCTGTCTCCCCACCGTTAGCTTTTTTTTAATTCTACTTTGAGAGTGTCGACTATTCTTTCTGCTTATCCGTTGTTTATAGGGTGATAAGGGGGGGGGGGGTTATATATTTCAACACATACATATTGCAGAAATTTTGAAATTCCCTGGACGTAAATTGAATACCATTATCTGATATTATAGTGTCGGGTATTCCATATCTTTCTCTCAGAAATTTTATGGTGGCTGTCGCCGTAGCATTTTTACATTTATAAATCTCAGGCCACTTCGTGTAACTGCCTACCACTACAAGTTAAAATCTTTTTACAGGTCCTGCACAATCCAGATGTAATCTTAACCATGTTTTCCGACCAAGGTTCAACTTTTATAAGAGGGGATTTTGCCGCTAGTGCACATTTACGACATGTTTTAACCTTATTTTCAACGACTGAGTCCCTATTGTTCCAATAAACATAGCTCACGCATTATGGATTTCATTCTAGAAATTCATGGATGGCCTCTGTGGAATTGGTTTAATATCGGTTTCTGTATGGATTTAAGAATTACTATATGGTTTGAGTATATTAATATTCGTACCATAAATTGAACATTTTTAGC
>OZ038490.1:85677356-85754856 GCA_964036315.1 Acanthosepion esculentum | reverse complement strand
GATTCATCTCATTCGATCCATTATAGAGTTCGCGTAATTAAGTAATTAAAAATGAACAAATAAACGATCGGTAAGTTTGAATACTACGATATTTTAAAGGTTTCTATTTTCCGTATTATGCGACCGTTGTAGAATTTGCAGTGTTTAAAATATATATATATAAATCAAACATTTTGTCTGCCTCTAAATAGTTAATTGTTATCACGCTCTTAATGAACTCAAGTGTAGAAATGGATTTCAAATCGACGATAGATAGATAGATAGATAGATAGATAGATAGATAGATAGATAGATAGCGTGTGCGTGTGTTGAAAAGTTATCGAGCTGACACATTGTTTGGCTATTAATATACTGATTTTAATAAGTGGGTCGTGCTAAATCTGTTTCTCTCGCGAGATAAAGGTAGCGTCCTGTTTGGTCAAAATTCAGTCCTTTGGTGATGAGACTGGTGTGAGCTCTCCAGGGCGCAGGCATGAGCAATGGTATATGAAGGCCGTGCGCTGCCCAGACGACATGGACTCCTCTCGACCGCACCGACAAGATCCGAAAGGAATATGGGGCATTACATTTGGCGATAGCTAGGCTGCCGGAGATGACAGAAAGTTTTCACTGTTGACAGCCAACCGCCTTCGGGGCTTCACTCCGAGTTTTCTGTCCGAACTTATTTCCATAGCCTTTTCCGTGCTTTGGATATGACC
The DNA here is from genome assembly GCA_964036315.1 of Acanthosepion esculentum. Taxonomy (NCBI): domain Eukaryota; kingdom Metazoa; phylum Mollusca; class Cephalopoda; order Sepiida; family Sepiidae; genus Acanthosepion; species Acanthosepion esculentum. The sequence continues at coordinate 85,754,158 of OZ038490.1, read as the reverse complement.
GCAAGGCAGTGGAGGTTTAAAATCGTTTTTTTTTTTTTTTTAAGTGTATTACCGAAAGAATTGTCTGATAAATGTGATTCTGCGTTTATTAGTTCATCTCGTCTGATGAACAGTAGAAGTATTTAGTAAATTTAATTTCGTAAAGCACAAGGCCCCCAAGAATGAAGGCTGAAATAACTAAAGAGTAATGTTTATGTGATAATGGCTTGCTAACCATGCTTCTGCGACGACACATTCAAATTGTTTATTCGGTTTAATCTACGCTAAAGTTTTAATAGGAGCATACCAAAAATCAAGATCAAACCAAATATATTAGTCATTTTTTTCTAGTAGATGAGTTGTTAACTACCGTTTTACTGAAGGTACTTCATTTATTTACTAAACTTAGTTAAGTCTGGCTCAAGAATATTCACTACTCAGTGAACACTGAATTAATATCACGAGCGAGTTTGTTTTTTTACTAAATATTCCCCCTAATCTTAGTCCCAAGAATCACTCAAAATAAAAGGTTATTGAAGGAGGTTGTTGTATAGATGCAAGAAGAAGGAGTAAATGTAGTCTATGATGTTATGTAGACTGGATAACAGTTGACCCGAGACTTGAAGATTGTAACGATTGAAGAAGAATCTGTTGGGATTGCTATGAATTGGTGTGTAATCAGAAGGGTTTTAGGTTTGTGGTAATAAACGGGAAAAGCATGTTCTTCATATTAATCACAACAATTTAGCGTAGACATACAAAAGGAATAAATCTCAAAGGGAATATTGAACGAAGAAACAAAGGTAGTCGTGAATTCAATTAGAAACAAACATTGTATATTTATGTACAAATAAATTACAATACAATTTTGGAAAAAGTTGTGTTTCAGTCGAAATAACTGAATTGTTGAACAAAAGTTGAATGAAGTATTTTATGAACTCAAAGTTCATGAATGTTCCTTTGTTTAGGAAAAGTGTTCACATAAAAATTTGAGGAAAATTTATCGAGAGATAAATTTTAAAGTATTGTAGTTGCGAGATTTTTTTGCTGAATTTTGTATGTTTTTGTTTTGGCAGAGTTATTCACCTTGGACCGTATTTTTTATATATATTTGTTTTAGTAATAATTTCTGTTTGGTAGTGTAGAATAACACTTTTAGAAACGTACAAAGATTTCAGAGAGAGAGAGAGAAAGAGGTTGAAGGTGGAGTCAGGTGTTGACGCGCGAAAAGTCCTTTAAGTCAAGATGTAGACACGCGTGGATCTCTGTAGAAATCTCTCTGAGAGTGAAATGCTGACTAGTGAATCGGACTAAGATTCGTCCTTTTATTTACTCTGCGAAGATTAGATCGGCTCCCAGCGCATTGGCGCCAACATTTATCCTGGGGCATCTCAACCAATAATAAGCCGAGTTTCGCAATGTGTGGTGTTGATTGGTCGAAACTAGCTCTTATGGAAAATTCCACCTTTAAACGGGTTGAGTGGAAAAATACGGACGATTCTACAAATCCATTCGGGAATCTGTTCCACTCTTATAAAGTTCAAATACCGCTGGTATTTCTTGTTAATAATACTGTAAGGGGGTCACTGGAACTTGAGTGAAGAACAGGTTTTATCACATGAGTGACATGGATTAATAATACAGTAACAGAGAATAGCGTAATTCATTGCAGCAATGCGTACGACTCAAACACTACGCCTTGCAACCCACTTTGCGATAAGACGTTCTACTGATAGTCGATGTACGAATCCATGTTAAAACAATTAGTATAGAGAAGGTCGGTCGTCTTTCTACACAACATCCATAAAGTAGCGGTTCTCGGGAAGAGGCTGACTGAGTAGAATTTACTTTTTACCAGCGGAATACGAAGGGAATGAGGATGATTCAACCCTGTGTACGGTGTGCATTCAAGAAGTTCAGAGACATTTATTTAGAAGCAATTATAACTTTTCTAAATTATTGTAGTTTTAGTATATAACTACTATACATCTAATAAGTTCACTTGCCAACTTTTGTTATTCCAGATTAAAGGAGACGTTTGTAAAAGCTCTTTGAACACACCCTAGTAAACACTGCTTGTCACAGCGGACAAATTTGCAGAATGCAGTCAGGACGTGAAGCTCGCTATGTTCTGTGTTAAACAGGGGGAAAATGCTACAGAAACGTATAAAATGCGCCAGACTGCTTCTGGATTCATTTTTATGAGCTGAGCATCTGATTTCCGTTGTCACAAGAAGTTCAAGGCAGTAGAGAGGATGCTAGAGACGATAAGCAATACGGGAGGATGATCATGTGGACGGTGACGTCAAAACATCAAAGCTGGTTGAGAAAATTCGTAATTTTCTGGGCGAAGATCGCCATGTGTTTCTAAACACAATGAGCTTACAGTTTGGGGTTGCTGCAACAACTGTACACGGAATTATTCAAAGATCTGAACATGCACAAAATCTGTGTAAATTTCGTTCCCGGAGTGCTCAATAGCGAACAGAAGAAAAGAAGTGTTGATGACAGATAGAGATAGTTGATGGTCATCAAAACTGTTCCTCAATCTCCCTACAGTTCAAACCTTACTTCCTGTGACTTTTAGTTGTTCCTTAAACTGAAGAATCTTAAGGGCAAAATATTGAAAAAATGAAGGAGACTGTGACAAGAGTCCTGCGCACCTTCACTTTGGATGGCTTTCATGGGGATCTTCCTGGAGTGACTGGAGCGCTATAAGTACATTGAAAGATCCTAATTTGAAGAAGATTGGAATTTTTGTACTTCTTTGAAATTAATAAATCTCTTAAAAAGTTTCAAAACTTCTGGAACGCACCTCCTACAAGGCATCCTAGCTGTAAAGGTCTGAACTGATGGAAAAGACTTTAGTGCGTTTACGATGGAAATAGCGATAGAATAGCAATAGGTTTACGTTTAAAACAGGCTATAGGATTGAAAATAATTAAGTGCCCACAAGGCCACGTGAACGCATTTGTCACGGATGGAAAGAAAGAATTTTGCTAAATTGGCTCAAATTCAGGCACTTAAGATATTTATTATGTGTAGGTCAGTCTCGGACATTAGGTGACCAAAGCTCGGCTCTTTGATATTTCATCCGCTGTTTGTGGAAATATGTTGGCTGAAATCGTTTCTCGTTACAGATAAAACCTGGCATCTGACTACAACAGCCAGTATATTAGTCGTAAAACCAAGGACCAGACACAAAAGGAAATAGAACCGAATTAAAAATACGTATAATTAACAACAAAAAAACAAAAGAAAGAAAACAAAGGAAAAAAACAACTGAAGGATAATCAGAAAATTGTCCTCAGCTTCCTGAGTCCCTCTGCCGAACGTTTAGCCAGTACCCTACAATATTAACCTATTCAAGTCAAGTGTTAATCATTTGTAAACACATTCCAGGGCCTCGCTAAACCTTTCAGTGACTGGAGAGATAATACCCCGTTGTGTTTTGTTCCTCGTTCGTTGGGAAATACTCGACGCTTGTTCACAATAAAACGAAAGTTGAGATCAACAGAACGGGTAGAAATGAAAATGTGAATCATATTTCCACTATATTTGGTTATTTATTCAAAGGATTCACTTAATACATTCGGAGTGTATGTAGGTGAAACTTATGACAACTTCACCACTAATTCTACCCACTCTCACAACGTACTAATGGACTCGATCTTCCTTTCGAACAGCGAGAACTCCGCACAGTTCGCAACTCCCTAACAGACAACTCGAAACTACTAAGCCCTACTATGCTTTGCTTATTGGCACTTCCAGCAAACTGACACTTGATCCCGAAAATTTTTGTTTACTCTATTTTCTGTTTCTTCTTTGAAAATGTCCTCCGAGCTTAGATGAAATCATTCAAAGTTTCGTGGGGTGTTCAAAGCCAATCGCCTGGGGACCTATACTTCACGCGTTATACTCTTTATCCTCATAATCTTCACTTACTACCGTCTCCTCTTTCACATATCTCACACCTTGTTCGTCATGACCATTTCAAAAGTAACACGAGTAGCTCTCCAGCTTTGTACTGGATGAACTTTAATATAAAAGTGCGATGACTGAACTTGGAGTCCAGTGTTCAAACTTAGACTACTAAATCTACCGCTTTTAGCCCCGATATAATCAATCCAAGACGCAAAGAAAGACCTAACTGAAACATGAACGCCCAACTGTAGATTTTTTTAGCGATCAACTTGTTCTTAGCGAAGTCACATTTAGAAAATATGAATTGCAAGTCCATTAGATTAAAGCTTCACTTTAATGTTGATGGTAAGGATATCAAAGGATAATCTTTAATGCGAGTGACACTATTCTTCAATACTGAGGAAAGGAATGATAGTCTGCAGAGGGATTAAAGAACTTTCCGATCAACAAGGATCACAGGAGAATGTCTTGCGGCTCTCAAACATCTGAAATAGATCGGGTTTTTTATATTATGTAGATTTATCTACAGTTGGCCCAAATAAATGGCCAAGATTACTGAACATCTACTGATAATGAAACATTTTGAAAGACCATTGAACTATAGAAAGCTGTGTGAAATATAAGACAAAAATGAAATCGATAAAAGAGTCTAATGATTACACAAATGGGAATTTTAAATCAAATAAGTAAATAAGATTAGAGATAACTTGCTATTCAAGCATTTCTTATTGTCGATATTTCCTTATAATACACCGGTTGGCCGACATAATTCTCTGCAAATAGTGACCCAAATATTTTTTTTCATGCTAATACATTTTCAGTACGTAGGCGATCATGGCTCTCCACAATTTAAGTTTCTTTATTACATGTGGATTGTCATATCTGCTTGATAAATATAATGGTTTTCAACTGCCTTCTCCACGGTTTGAAATTCAAAGTTTTCCTTCTCTTAGACTGGCTGCCACACAAGGCTACATAACCCAGTCTACTATACTATTTAACCTCCAGTTGGAGGGAGGCGGATTCCTGCCTGTCCCAAGGACACTAATTTTATTATTTGGCTTTTTTTTTGGCCACTTAGATTCCATCGCTCTTTCAGGATGTAGGTGATCATGGCCCTCCACATTTTTTATTGCCTGTAGATTCTCATGACCTTGAGAAAGACACTGGAGTGGTTTCCTGTTGTCTTCTCCACAGTTGAAATTCAGAGTTTTCCTTCTCCTAAACTAGTTGCCACTCAAGACTATAGTCCAGTCTACTCTGCTATTTAACTCATAGCAATGTAGAAAAAGAGAGGGTTTCATACCTTTAGCCAGGCCGTTAATTTTATAATCCACTGATTTTTTTAATCTCCTTTTTTTTAATGCAATCTTTCTTCCAAGAAGGAGGCGATCAAGCGATCAAGGCTCACTATAGTTTAATTTTCTTTATTACATATGGGTTGCTATGATTTCTTAAGAACGTGGTTCCCTGTTGCTATCTCTACGGTTTGGGAATTCAGAATTTTCCTTCTCAGACTAGTGGTCACCCACGATTAGAGATTCGAATCTACCCTTACAGTTCACTGAAGACAAGGAGAAAAGATGGGCTCATGCCTTTCCCAATCACATTAGTGTAAAATGAACGAAACAGACACAGTCAGATTGCGATTTAAATCCCGATAACCGCGACGCTACCCATATAACCATATCCGAATTCTACAAAACAAATATATTTAATGGCAAGCGTGTGACTGGGAGTAATACTGCTTCTATAATTAGGAATAATGAAAAGATAAATTTAACAGTAACATGTTAGTAAAAACGTGCAGACTGTCGCCAAGGTAATCAATCTTATAGAAGCAACATCTTGAAAATGATTTACGTGTAACAGACAAGCGACCGAGTTTAGCTTGAAAACCCCTTCGTCGCAAGAATACTCGACAGTCATGTAATGATATACTGGTTTGTAAAGGAAGACAAGCGGGCGGCTGGTTACCAAGGGTCCGTACAGACGGAAACAGCCCCGCTTGAAGGGAAGCATAAGTGCTGTGTTGTTTTTCTAAGATAGCTTTCCACACGCAAGTGGAATGGTAAAAACAGAATTTCGGCAGAGAGAGAGTACGAGCGAGCAGTGTGTTGTGCGAAATGATCACACTCTGCGAAAATTAATAAACCTATCTGCTATGCACGTCAAAGGCAACACAATGAAACTGATTAGAAGAAAAACATCACCTGTCCTGGTGAATAATGGGAATTCGTTCCACAGCAGCTTGACAGAATCGGAGAAATTTGGATAAACAACGCCATTTTTTTTTACAATAATGCTCACCCAGTACAAGTCTCAAGAGCCACTCTAGATAGAGGGTTACAGAATAGGGGGTAAGAAGCACAGTTTATATGGATATGTGGGGACGATAACCGTTAACCATACACACGAACAGGTTAAAATTGTAATGATCGGGGAAGCAGCCTCTTGGGAGTCAGTTCCACAAAGTAGCATCGCTGTGATGATGACGTCATATCAGCTGTTGATGACTTTTTTTACCAATAACATGAAAGCTTCTTCAACAATGGCATACAAGCATTGCAACACCGATGGAAGAAGTTTGTCGACCGCAAGAGTGATTACGTTGTAAAATAAACCTCATTACCCTGAGAGTATCTTGGTCAGCCTATGAACTTTTCAGTCGACTTTCGTAGTTAAAAACAAAGATATATTCGGAATAAAATGCGAAGTTATTTAAAAATATAAGATATTTATTTTAAAAATAAAGATTTTTTTAAATAAAAAACAAACTAGACCCAAAATTAAAACATGAAACCAAGATATTCATTAAAAACGATATTGACATATAGACTTTTGCTTAACCAAAAGACCAACAATGATAAATATCAAATCTCACGGGTATTCATTCAAAGCAGAAAATTTCAAAGATAGTATTTTCTTATAAACTAAAAGGTGGGGAAACACAGCTAAATGAAACATATTGAATCCACTCAAGCTGTCGGCCGCATCCACTGTTTGAATGGAATCACAACAGAGCAAAACTGAAATGTTCATTATTCTCGACTCAAAGATCGAACACCTGCCACTTATCACAACAAATACAAGGAAATTATTTCCTTGGGAAATATTTATATTGTTATCATTGGACTTAACATAAAATCGAATAGTTATATTATGAATGTGGTCATTGCTGATCACCTGGAGTTTGCCAAATTGGGAAAAGGACGAAGAATTGTTAAGATTGTTCAGAAATTGAGATCATTTGTGAAATAAAAAATTACTGAACCGTACGATCGGCATTGGAGACAAGAACTGTATAATATTTATTTTTTTATTATTATATGTAAATACATGCCTCGAGACGTTTGTTGCCTTCATTGACCAAAGATTTAAGTTGATTTAATTTTTAAGTCCAAATGCAAAAGAGGAATACAAACTTGTAATGGACAATTATTAAAAAATTATTCTGTCGTGGAGAAGCCATGGAACTGGTCTTCCCCTACGAATCCATCTTTCATGGAAGATGTCAGCCAGTGCATCGCGATCAATGTGACCAAAATGTACTGAAGCTCGATCATGCATGAACCACGTGCGTCTTCGTATTAGAAGGGGTACATTCGCTAGCATGTCTGGAAGGGTGTTCAAAATAAAGCCCCTGGAGACAGCTTCTGTAAGACGTGCTGGAAGAACATATGAACCTACCAGACTAGTAGTAGAAAGAGAGATGGAGGAATATATATATATATATATATATATATATATATATATATATATATATTCCTCCATCTCTCTTTCTACACTATTTCTTTATATCTTTCACGATGTTGATGTCTTCGTTTTCTCTTTGATTGTTCCGTTCTAATATTAACTGTATTTTCCTCTCTGTGTGTGTGTGTGTGTGTGTGTGTGTGTGTGTGCAATTGGTTCTTTATCTTGTGTTTCTCCATCGCTTTATCTCTTCGTTTATATTAGAGACAGAGAAGATGGAAAAAAAGGAAATTAAAGGAAAGTAGTTTCGACCAGTGTTAATATGTCTAAAGAAAATTGAATATTATTTCGTGAGAGACAAAACATCGTATGATACAATTTGAAAAGATTTAAACAGAAATGGAGTAATATTTATTACGACAAACAATAATGTCAAAGAAAGAACAAAATATATATTTCTGAGTTAATTTTTAAATTAAATAGAAATAACTCAGAAACATATATTTTGCGATGAAAGCCAATAAAAAATTGCATATTTCGCACATGCGCAAAAACTTAGTCACGACAAAACTCAAGAATTTAGTTAAAATGCGGAGGAAAGTTATAGAAAATACTTTAATGATTGAACAATGGTGTTATGAAATTGAATGAATAAAAATATTAAAAACTAATGGAAACTTTTTGCATCAACCAAATAACTGAAAAAAAATGGAATTGCTAAAAATGTGCAGTATTGTTTTGTTAACAGAAAAAACAAGTAGTATAGATTCCACATCTCACTTCAAAACCATTTGCACTTCGCTAATTCCTATAACAAAACTCTTTTACTGTATGTTTAATTATCAGCTACGTTAAACGGGGACCTAAAAACGTAAAACTATGCAACAAAGACTGGTGTCGATTCTAAGTATAGTTAAATCCCCAAAAGAAATGTTTATACCGAACCGCTTCTTAATTGAATTACATATTCCATGAATCTGATTCTATTGCTTTGGATTCTTTCAGCAACCAGAAACAGTCATGTCAGTCTTCACCTCAGGCTACGCGGTTTCCATTATTACTCTCATAATATCAATGATCATTTTTAACAGTTTCAGGTGAGTATTTCACTTAATATTCCTTCCCGTTGCTGGGCTTCCGTTATATTGTTTCAAATTTCACTTTTGTCGGTTTTGAATTTCTGACGAGTGTATTTCACAGTGTTTACGATAACAGAAAGAGATATCCTTTGCAGATCGAAATATGCTCAGGCACCTAATATCTTGAAACATATTCACATTGAACTATGGAACTGGCCGATTAATTCATTCTGTGGAAAATTTAATTGATCTTCAGAAAAAAAGATTACAGCTAAAGTAAACTAAAAAATAAATTCACGAATATTTTCTCAAAGGAGTTGGGAAAATGTACAAAGTCAGTCAGTTAGTCAGCCATGCGTGATACACGCTTAAGTGATCCTGTATCTTTCGATACATGACTAATGAGGGAAATTTTTTTATCCCGCAGTAGAAGTATGTTTCTGCGGTAGACCAGTTGTCATCCAAGTCTATAGAACATGGTCTGTCCTGCTATTTACCCATAGCGGGAGAGAGAAGAAGAGGATCCATACCTTTCCCAAGGGTATTAGCATGTAAGTAAATGTAATGGATTCCACTGGATTTCGAACTCGGCTCTCCGATTCTTCAATCCGAGCCGCTATCCATTACTCCACCAAATTAAAAATTTGCTGCGTTGGAGTCTATTAACACCGGACTTGATAGGTTAGAAAACCGCAGAATTATCGTAAAAATAGATTATTCAGAATGGGTCACGCCAGCGGTTTAAATTAGAAAACAAAATAAGATTCGTTTATGTGCAGATTTTTCGACTGGCTTTAATGACTGTCTCCTACCACATGTATATTCCCTACCAACTCCGGGGGATATATTTGCTAAATTAAGTGGTGTTTTTCTGTTGTTGTTTTTTTTAATTGGCCTATCTAATGCATATTTTCAAATCGAAGTGGATGAGGAATGCCAGAGGTATTTGACTATTGATACACATAAAGGGCTCTACAAGTTTAGAAGATTTAGTGTAAAGGTAGCCCCAGGTATTTTCCAGCATATAATGGATACGATGTTGGTTGGACTAGAGGTGCCGTCACTTAAATAGATGATATAATTATTAAGAGCGCTACGAAAATACGGCACATAAAACTGATTTAGCGAGTATTTCAGAGATCGCCTGATTACGGTTTCAAACTCAGTATACAGAAATGTCAGTTCTTTACCGATAAGATTAAATATTTAGTGCAGATAATCAACGAAAAAGAAACAAGACCAGATACCGCTAGAGCAAATACAATTAAAGACATGCATCCACCCACCAACCCCAACAAACTTGGTGACCCTACAATCATTTTTCGGATTAGCAAATTATTATAATCTTTATAATGTTAATATTAGGTTGGTGCAAAAATAATGTCGTTTTCTCACACATGTTACTTATGTAAATAACGACATTATTTTTGCACCAACCTAATATAATAATAGCGTCGGACGCGAGCGAATACGCCATAGGAGCGATAATAGGCCATAAAATTCGAAGACTGTACAATGAAAGCAGTCGCCCACGCTTCAGAAAAATCATACTGCAAACTGATTATCATCCATTATTAAGTATATTTGGTTCTAAGAAAGGGATTCCTACGCATACTATAAACAGACTACAGCGTTGAACTACGATTTTGTTGAACTATGATATCAAGATGGAATTTCTATCGTCAACAAAATTGGGACACGCATATGGTTTTCCAGATTGATATCGAAATGTAAAGAAGATTTTGAAGATACTGTAATTGTTTCGATGGAATTCAAAAGCGAAATTAAAAGCCTTGTGTGTAACACTATTAAAGAATTACCGGTCACGATAGACGATATCAATTTCATTCTAAAAAGGATACGTTTATTCAAAAAACTATGAATGACGTTAAATCGAAAATGCGTAAAACTAAAATTAAACCTGGTAACAATAATACAGAATTTCTACTTGTGATGGAGTACTTTTGTACGCGGAAAGAGTAGTAATTCCGCTATCACTACTAAAAAGGATTTTGAAACAATTCCACATAGGGAATCCAGGAATAGTGAGGATGAAGTTGCTGATGAGAAGCAACAGTTATTGACGAAAGTTTGACAAAGATATTCAAAATACAGTTAGAAAATGTCATGGTTGTAATCCAGCAGCAAAATCACCACCTATAAATTATCAGGCATGGCCGAGCGTTGATAAACCGTTGCCAAGACTACATATGGACTTTGCTGGATCACTAAATGGTTCATACTATTTAACTGTGGTCGAAAGTTTCGCAAAACGGCTCGAGATTAATATATATTAATGTATATTTCAAAAAGAGATATTTTAACATGTCTTTCTTGTGAATTTTAAGTGTTTTAAATGTAAAGTGAAAAAATATCCTGAAGAAACCGAAATGCACCACCTTTAACCAGTCCTAAATCCAGTCTACATTCGAAGGGTATGCTGCATATTGGCGGAATTGAGAGAAAATTGTATATTACGAGTGTAAACGACATACTACCTCAATAACGATTAAATTTCTACGCAAACCTTTTGCAAGGTTTGAATTATCTGACAGTGTGGCATCTGATAATGGAACTCAATTTTCTTCTAGTGAGTTTTAAAAATTCTCCAAAACTACGCAGTTGAACATTTGACAGCGCCGATTTATCATCCGAAGTCGAATGGTTAAATTGAGCGATTTGTTGGCACCTTCAACACGTTAAGAAAAGCTAAAGACTTGAAAGCTGAAGAAACGGCACTACAAGAATAAATGCAAACGTCACCGCGAAAATGTCATCTGCAGAGCTCATGTTTGCTAGGAAAGTTAGATCCATTTTTGACAAATTACAGCCAAAGAATAAAAAGAAAAGTCGACAATTTGAAACTACCAGATCAGTTAAGGTTGGCGATAAATTATTTTTTTTAAGTTTTAATGTCGCAAATGAAAATTGGTATGAAGGAAAGCAATTGTCAAAAAAATTATTCATGAGGAAAATCACGAAGTTAATTTTAGACAACGCAGACCCCAAAATATCTGAATCTGGAAGGGATAAAACAGTGGAACACATGCTTTCATCATGGAGCGACAATCGACTTTTAAGAATCCCGAAATCTGACAAATTGCAAAAATAATAACTATTTGTATAATCCGTGATATTACGAATAGTACCAGAGGAGGACTGACATTGAAAATAAATTTAAAACAATGCTCCGAGACAGACACTTAAAGACTGATGATAGCCGCGCACAGAACGGCTTGAAGTAAACTATCCCCATGTTGAGGTAATTTTTGTTTTTGCTGGAAAAAATACATATGCTCTGTTAAAATAAAAACATCGAGCTCTCTGTGAATCAGTTTTAATAATATTACTAGGATTCACCCGGATTATATGCCAATGGATTGATTGCCTGTACTATATATATATATATATATATATATATATATATATATATATATATATATATATGTGTGTGCGCAAGTTTCATTGAAAACGATTGACAAGGTGCAGTGGTTGAGATTTTTATATAATTTATCATGTGTTCGTATATTTTTTTTCTTTTCAAGACATATTTGTACAAAATTGTATGAATGATTTAGCAAGGTGAATTTTATTTTACTTTTAACTGAATATATGGATTGTTCTATATATATATCTACAATTATAGGAATGTTTTATTTTCCAAACACGGTCAGCACATTGTGGCCGTGTTTATAATTGATATTATTGATTGATAGAAATTTCGTAGAAAATACACGTCCTCCAACAGGAATTGAACCTGTATCCTATACGAAACCGTCATTAAGTCTGACGTGCTATGATCGTTCAACCACAGTGACCTTCCAGTTTAGCTCGAATTACTGCTTTTAAACACATATTTTTTATGAAATTTCTCGAACATTCAGGTCGGAAAATGTAAGTAATACTGTTTAATTAAAAAACAGAGCATTTATTCAAATAAGTGTATACGTAAAAAACGTATAAACAGAAAATATATTAAAATATTTGTCGGATTTAATCCATTTCATATAATATATATGTGTGAGATAGAGAGATAAAAATAGACACTAAAGGGAACACCGAACGGTAACAGACTGTTTCATTCCTGAACGCAATCTTCAGGCAATGTGTTCAAGCATGGAAGATTGTCGCCGCTCGGTTTTAACCTCCACTTTTTTTTTTTATATCTACATAAGCTCCACATCTGATATTAAGCACTTCTACTCATAAATATAGCACACTTTATATTTTATTGTGTGTGCGTGTGTTATTGCATTTTATCCATATGAAGGCCTCAACATTTTTATTCACTGAAACAATTACATATCTAATGAAACAAATTCCGGCGGCGGAAATAAAAAAGATTTTAAGACTTACTCTCATTTTAATTCGGTATACAAAGGTAAAGTATCGGATTTTATTATCGCTACCCACTACTTCATTTTGAGTTTTAGACGTCTTTCTGCACTAAATATTTTTGACCGTCAGCGAAAATGTGATCATTTGACAATTTTTCATGTGACAAAAAATAATTTAACGTGACTCTTCCTGGTTAATAATAGACAAATGTTAGCACGTATATAATGTAAATGTAATGCTATTTATTGAGTTAGAACAAACGTTCATAGCGTGTTTTCAGTAGGTGGCCGTTAAACACACGATTTTGTTTCACACGTGACTTAAATTTGTGATGTATATTTCAAAAAGAGATCTTTTAACGTGTCTCTCTTATGAATTTTAAGTGTTTTAAATGTGAAATGAAAAAATATCCTGAAGAAACCGAAATGAACCACCTTTAACCAGTCCAAAAGCCAGTCTACATTCGAAGGGAATGCTGCATATCTGGCGGGGGATTGAGAGGAAATTATGTATTACGAGTTCCTTCCAAAAAAAATCAGTCGTTGAAGTCCTTTTCCCAGGTGGACCGATTAATAGGCAACAATCGATGAAGAATCTCCAGAGTTGCTCAATTGGATGAATGTTGTCTTCCATGAAGACCCGGCAGTAATTAGAAGAGCTTGGCTGGGATGTACTCCTACACCCGCCATACTCACCTGGCCTTGAACCTACGGATTGCCACATTTCGATCCTTACAAAATTCTCTTACTGGTAAAGACTTCACTTCTCCGGAAGCCTGTAAAACCACATAGATCGGTTAATCACTCAGAAAGATGACAAGTCTGGGGAAGATGAAATCATAAAACCGCTGAAAGATGATGAAAGTTAGTGTTTTTGATTTTCTTGAAGTCACTTAAAACTCTACGAACTTTTGTTCCGACCCAAGAGAAAAACACAGTAAATAATTTAACTGGAAATGCATTGTAAACAAGGGCCTTTAGATGCAAGTATATCAATAAAGAAGAATATGCTCTCTATAAACAAAGAAAAGTGTGCTGAACTGCTACGGAATACGAATCCTCCTATAATTTAGTGAATGCTGGTCAATTTCCTCATTGGTGAAAAGAAGACTCGTAACAACAGTGATGTGGTTTAACAGAAGGATGCTGAGAATACTATAGGCGGAATATGTAAAAATAATGGGGAATTAAGAAAAATGGGAACGAAACGAACATTTGTGCTTAGAATCACAAAAAAACAGTTGAAATTTCTGTGACACATAAGGAAAGAGGGTTTGGTGAATTGGACACTCACATGACATATTAAAGGCAACAAGAACGGATGGAAACAGTAACTTCTCTAATGAGCTTGTGTAAATGGATGAAAGAAGAGAGACTTGGAATGATAGCAAAGGAATAAACATTGCTTAGAGCTACGAAGGATAGATGTTGTGGAAAGCCATGATTGCGCATGCCCTGAAGGGAAATGGCACATACAAGAAGAATAGAATCAATGGATATTGGAGTGTTAAATCGATTGTTTCGGAAATGGTAACGTCTCTGCTATGAATCTCGTAAATATCAATACTTAATGGAGTGAATTTAGACAATGAATATCCGAGTTTTTTGTAAAGTGGTAAATTAGATCCGAGATTAGATTATAAAAATATTGGCATTCTTCTTTCTTTATTTTACTTACACTATTTACATTGTTCAGACTGTTGTCCTCATCTTTATTGTCATATTCACGACGTTTCGGCCGTTGTACGCTACGGTCTTCTTCAGGTGATATACGTTGGAATTTTTAACCCTTTATTTCGTCCACCGGGGTAGATTATTCTAGTTCAACTTGCCATGTCTCTTCTGGATATCTCAGTTTTCAATTATTTCCCTTTAGTAACTCAACCCTCCAAGTTTTTGTTCACCTCTGCTGTGGTCATGTATTGAACTCACAACTCTTTGGATCAAATAACTGGATTACTTCAACCAACGCTCTTATCCATTGGGCCATGTGTCCTTGGCGAAATTCCAACGTATATCATCTGAAGAAGGCCGGAGCGTACAACGGCTGGAACGTCGTGAATATGACAATAAAATGGGGACAACAGTCCTAATAGTGTAAATAGTAATAATACCTCATCTCAGAAATATAGATAGATGTTCTTTATTTTAATACTAAAGTTCATCCAATAAAAGGCTTGAGAGAAAATCAAAGTAAACGGTTACTGCGAAAGAGGAGATAGTAAGAAGTGAAGAATATGAGGCTAAGGAGGCTATAAATAACAACTGACTCTTGACTTGAAGAGGTTAAGATTGTCGCGTTCAAGGAAGCATCCACACGGGTGTTTGTACTACAAATGCTTAGGGGAGGTAACTCCATTACTCTGTTCATTAATACTCACTAGTCTCATTCATTCTTTGTGTCACTTGTCCGTTTCTTCCAGGGAATAAAGGGTATGTGGGTTTTCAGCATTACCAAAGACAGGGATTGAACTCAATATTTACCTTCGTTGTCAATGCACTTAAACAATTTTTCCTCATCTTGGTTATGCCACCTGAACTACTTCAAGCGTCTGTCTTTGTTCTCCTGATAGATTGTTCTCATTCTACTTTTAATGCTTAAGGGAGATAACTCGTGCCAGTCTCATTCATCTTTGTGTCTCTTGACCGTTTCTTCCACTGAATTTGAATATGTGACTTTTCTTGAGAAAAAGCTGTCTTAATGTCACTTTCGCTTTACACTTGGAATACGGGGGAAATGACGGTTATTCGACTCCGTGGAAGTGGCATGACGTGAACTGAACTTTTATATGTGATACAAATGCGTAATTTTCGTAGTATTTTTTTCTGTTTTCAGAGTTTTGATTAAAAAGTTGTTTATCTGTTATTATTAAGACAAAACACCCAAAGCTTTTTGATGGAATCTTAAGAACAAATGTCTTTCCTGTATCAATCCATAATTGCATCGAGAATCGTGAAACATGTTTGTTTGTTTGTTTGTTTCAGGCAACTGGACTGTGCTCGTGTTTCCATTCACAAAAACCTTTTCCTAACATATATCCTGAACGGAATCGTTTGGATCATAGAATATAAAGCAATCGTCACTGAAGGCCAAGTCCTACTTGAAAATCCCGTAAGGTTTTTCCATTCTCTATACATATTTTGTTTCACCTCTTATTTTATAGCATGTCAGCTGGAAAAGCGGAGTGTCGTGGCTTTTCTTTTTAAAAACACTGACACTCTAACATTGTTTTTTTTTTCTTTTTCTGGAGTGGGGGGGGGGGGTGAAAAGAGAAAAGCTGAGTTCCGGAATACAAATTCGACGTGGGATTAACTTTTTCGAAACTAATGAAATAATAACACATTCAGCATTAAACCACGATCCTTACGTAATTGTCCCTTTATTTATAAAATAAAAAAAAAATAAAAAACGCGCCTTGTTTTCATAGTGTTCCCTGCACATTCCTGATACTAATATCAGCTTGCCAACATTACTATTTCATCTCTTGAGAACTTGCTACTGTTCGATTCTTGTTTACACAGATAATCGCGGGGCAAAAAACACGGAATAAAAGTGTTATTCAATCCACGTACGTAATTTGCTCTCATTTCACTTTCTAAGCCTTGGGCATGTTTCATATTATTTAAGACCCAACAGTCTTATTCACCCTTGTGTCGTTTGTCTGTTGTTTCCGTTCAATAAGTGGATGTGACATTTCAGTACTACTAGAACAAGAGATTGAATACACAATTTCCAGAAAAAATAGGTCCATTATATCCAATGTTTGATTCCACTAGACCAGGTTGGACAATATAGTGTTTAGATTCTGGAGTCTGAAAAAAAAAAAAAAAAAAAAAAGATCTCGATTAGAAATTTCAAGAAGGTTGCTGAGGACAAAGGCAGACACCTGAAGAGTACTAGAATGCACAGCGGCCGAACTTCGAGAGTATAACAACCAAGATGAACATGCTGGTCCGAGTAACATAGCATAAAATAATCCGTTATTTTATACGAAAAAAAATACGAGAGAGAGAGAGAGAGAGAGAAATAATATTAGTGGTCAATATAAATTCCCAAGAGGATACAATCCAGGTAGAACTCAATGTATCCAGGACACAGTAAGAATTTTTTTTTTGAATTTGTAGGTCTGATGAATTGGATCGTGATTACGATTCCAATGTAATAAATTATAACCATGGAATATTAGTGTTCGAGTTTATATATATATATATATATATATATTCTACAGAACGTAACTGTTTGGACGGGACGCGTGTGTAGTGTAACGATTAGCGACTTGGAAAGCGAAATCAGCAATCCAGAGAGACAGAACTTGTCCATATATATGTGAAGAAATATAGTCTTAAAGTGTGCTATATTTATGGGATAAAGTGATCAATATCAGAGATAGAGCGTGTGTAAATAAAAGTGGACATGGAAGTCAGCACTTAGAGGCGACAGTCTGTTTCATGCTAGATGCAATCGTCGGGCCACGAGTCGGGCCATATATATATATATATATATATATATATATATATATATATATATATATATATATATCTCAATTACGTTGACTTTCGCATAAATCCATCTTTTGTTGCACTCCCGACATATATGGATTTAATAGTCTGAAATCTCTTGCCTTGAAGTGGCAACCAGACAAAAAAACGGTAAACTGAATTCAAAACCAACCTGTAGAATTACAGGCTATTTTGCCCTACACACACTACTGATGTTATGGCTGCAGTATATGTTGTGCCCCTAATAGGTTACAGGACTCGTAATATGTAAAACTGTTTGGAAAAATACATTTCTACAAGAACCTATCCAAGAATTTGGGGAATTTGAACAACGCACGAATTGTTGCCGCTACCTTTTGGCTGTTTCTCTTTTTATTATATCAGCCTCCAGAATTTGGAATCTGTATCCTCTATAACATTTTGGTGTCAACTAAAATGTTTCTGATGTTAATATTATTCTGTCTAATTGTCATCGGTTCATCTATATGTGCATGAATTGCACTAAATTCACTGCCTGCGTGTTGAAATTGATTCCATCAAACGTAAGAAGGCCGGAATTAAAAACCTGTGGCGTAACTACACACGGAACAATCCTTAAAAATGAATGACCTATCATTCAAAAGTAACTAGGGGAGAAAAAAATAATATAAAATAAGAGACCGGAAGAGAGCTCCACAAGTGAGAAGTACGAGAGAAGAAACTGTTAGCATAGAACTTACGGTTACATCTATTTCAAATGTCAAGAACATCAGAGGGAAACAAACGAACGTATGTATATGGATTGGCAAACTGAGGGATATTTAAAAAAAAAAAAAAAAGACAAACATTGCTAATAGTTACAAAGGATAGGAAATTGTGGAGAGTAATTATCGCCCAGGCCCTGAAAGGACACAGCACTTAAAAGAAGTGTATATTGACCCGTTTTCGTCTGTATGTCAGCATATTTCAAAGTGTGAGTAATAGATTTGCATGACATGTTAAGGTATCAATGTCTCTTTCTGTCTTTCCCTCTCATTGTGTGTGTCTAGGTCTACTACTCTGTATATATATTTTCAAATTTAGCGATATAACAAAACACCTTATTCGAAAATTTAAACGATTTCAAAAAAAAAAAAAAATGATAGACAGAAATTGGCCCTATATATATATATATATATATATATATATAATTAATTGGTAATCCGTATGGATAATTCCAAAGAGGACATAAAGGAGCTCAATGTAATAACAAAGCAAATGATAATTAAGAAGCGGAGACTTCAGAAATCCATGGTAATATTTTATTTCGCAAAATCGAGATTTTCAACTTCTCCGCTTTCTTAATTATATATATATGACATGAAACAAACCAAACCAAATCAGTTCCCTTCCCTTTTGTCTTAGTGGCTTTATTGCCTTGCTTGGGGTGAAATTCACACTTTGCGTTAATTTATTTCACCCCAAGCGTTGCTGAATGTAAAAAGATCTGAGAACAAACATTATTAAAGAGAGATAATAATAATAATAATAATAATAATAATAATAATAATAATAATAATAATAATAAAAGAATGGGTATTAAGAAAACCGAAGATCATGCATCAAATTTTGACTAGAAAGTAAAAAGTCGGAAGAGAGCTCCGCAAACGGGGAGGGGGCGTGGGAAGAAACTGTTAGCATAGAACTTGTGATTACATCTAACAACTTTACCTATAAAATGATGAGACCTCGCCTCCAAATCTAATAAAAGGCTTAAATACATAAAATCGAAATATCAAAAAGGAAAGTTCATTTGAACAATTGCCACGAAAGTATTTATAGAAAATGCACAGGGAAGCTATGTTAGGGCAGTTGGAAAGGGACTTAAGCTGTGATACCAGGTTAGGACCGATAATATTGCAGAATCTTCTTTGGATTTCATCAAGAACCTTTAAATACATGACAAAAGCACCAGTCCAGGTCTGACAGCAACATTCAATGCATATACGAATCGTATATTTATAAAGGTGTAAAGTAGATCCTGGTAAGAAGAATTGTCTAGCACGACGCAGCGAACCAACTTTCCTAGCAGTAGACCAAAATTATGATTTAATTTAATCGATCCATAATTTTTTTATAATTCTTCCGTAGATATTTTTCTCTCAATGATTGTCTGTATATAGATCATCCTTTCTTTGTTAGTTGCTTATTCAAAATTCATTTTTCTTTCCAACTGGATAGCTTTTATATTGCTCAGTTTTTACCCGAGTACATACGGTAAATGCACAAAAGCACGTATGAAGCGTTAAAATGTACTCAGTGAAATGTATTATTAAAGATCAGCGCGAAATACTTTTGCATGAATTTTACTTTTTTTTTTATTTATTCAATTTTTCTTCGTTCGCTCTCGAGAAAATTTTAGCTAAGCTACAAATGTGAATTTCTAATTTGTGTCATACTCTGGCCCAAAGCTACAATACTAAAATATCCGAATATATTGCGAAATTTGGCCGTTACATTGTGAGCAGTATCCTTTGTGGGTGCGTCGTGTATAAAAATAGTTTTTGGGTGGGTGGGGTATTATACCATGCCCCTCGTATATAGGCGATCGTGAGTCTCTCCAGATTCCTTTCCTTTATTATCTGTGAATTGCCATGGCTTCTTAGAAAGATAGAAGAGTGGTTTTCCGTTGTTTCTCCCTGATTTAAAACTCAGAGACTGGTTGCAGCTCAAGGTTAGAGAGTCCAGTTTACCCTAACAGTTACCCCAAAGCTGGGTGGAGGGAGAAAAGATGGGTTTATATCTTGTCCATGGACATTTGTGAGGAAGATGAATGCAACAGACTAGCCTAGAATTTGAACCGGCTTGTCGATTTCACTTTCCGTCCCGATATCCGTTACACTACCAGCATGCCCATATCTTAGGGTAAGTCGTTCAGAGGACGCGATCTTTTGTTTCAGTTCAAATACTCTTGTTTTGGTTTTCCTTTTCATTCTGTTTCTTTTTTTTTTCCTTTACCTTCTTTATATCATTACTTTTTTCTTTTCTTTTCTTCATTTCATTTCTTTTTTTTCTTTACCTTCTTTATATCATTACTTTTTTTCTTTTCTTTTCTTCATTTCATTTCTTTTCTTTACCTTCTTTATATCATTAATTTTTTCTTTTTTCTTCATTTCATTTCTTTTTTTCTTTACCTTCTTTATATCATTAATTTTTTCTTTTCTTCATTTCATTTCTTTTCTTTTTTTCTTTACCTTCTTTATATCATTACTTTTTTCTTTTCTTCATTTCATTTCTTTTTTTCTTTACCTTCTTTATATCATTACTTTTTTCTTTTCTTCATTTCATTTCTTTTTTTTCTTTACCTTCTTTATATCATTACTTTTTTCTTTTCTTCATTTCATTTCTTTTTTTTCTTTACCTTCTTTATATCATTACTGTTTTCTTTTCTTTTCTTCATTTCATTTCTTTTCTTTTTTCTTCTATTCTTTCCATTTCTATTTAACCGGAGTTTCTTTTTCATATTTTTATATCCTTTCCTTGTCTTCACGAGGCGTGTTTTCTCACATTCATATCTTTTCCGGTCCGTTTCTTTCATTTGTTCTTTTTTCCTTCCTTCCTTTTATAATCAACAATTATTATTTATTTATTGTAATCATTTCTCTTTCTGCAAAATCAATTCGTTTGGGCAGTATGTTTTATTTAATTATCAAATACAAATACATTTTATTTGAAACTACGAGAAAAAACACTTTTTAAAAAAAAATCCAAACGAAATATTGAGACAAATGCGGTGCTTCTTGTATTATGTCAGATTTTCGATAAAACAAAGAAACACCAAATAGCAAAACACTTCAATGGATCTTCCAGCCACCTAAAGGGGTTTTCTATCTCTGATTTTTTTATAAAAGCCACTTGAAAGTATTCACTCTTCAGTGAAAGTGCCCAACAGCCCTTCAAAAAGAACTCGTTCAAAATACTCCTTGTTTGTGTCATTTGATAAAGTGCTTTCTTTTGTTTTTTAGCGAAGGAAGTTTTTTTTATATACACATAGTCGTTTAACACGCGTAACATTGACATTAAAATGAAATATGCTTGGACCAAGATATTTACTGAGTGCATTGTGGGTCTAACATCGGATGATAAGCGTAGAACCTTTAGTAAGGATTGAACTCACTGTGCTTTTAATGGTAGATGAGATGTGTTTGATAACTCCACGTTGAAGGCGCTCAGTTATAAAATGTTATAAATGGGAAATATTGAAGTGGATTTTATCTGTCTATATTTCTTAGATGAGATATTCTATTTACATTGTTCGGACTGTTGTCATCTTTATTGTCACATTCGCAACGTTTCGGTCGTTGTATGCCCGGCCTTCTTCAGGTGATATTTGTTTGAATTTCGAATCGAACCCAGAATTGTCAATCCGTATGTTGGCGTTTCTGAAGATTGGTTCGATGGACTCAAATGGGACTAAAAACCGCAGAAGACAGCCCCATTCGAAGAAAATCCTTTTTTTTTCACAAACGTCATCAAACCAACCTTCAGAAACGAAATAAAAAACAAAAGGAAACAAGAAAAACCGACCTAAATTCAGCGATAACAAACAGGGTTCAATAATTCAGACCAGAAAATCCAAAACTGTAAGCTAATCCAGAAATAGCGAATAGACACGGGACTTTATGGTGAAAAGTGAACCTCAGTCAATTCGAGATTATATATTATGGCACTGTTATTTTCTTGACACTAAGTAGCAGGCATAGGTTCCTCTGCCTTTTCTTTGCGAATTATTTCATATTTTATTTCGCTGAAATTTACTGGTGTTCCTGGAAGATTGTTGCTTTATATCGAATGATAAGAATTGTTTTAGCACCTATCATGGATAATATCTCAGAATTGTTAATCGGAGAACCAAGTTCCAATTCCACTTGGGTTCATTATATTCACTTACGTGCAAATATCCTTGGGAAGATTATGAATCTACCTCTTATCCCCCTAGATATGGGTTAATTTGTAAGAATTGTATCCCTAAACCACTATGATTTTTTTAAAAAATGGCTGTAAATAAACTGTAAAAGGTTGATAAACCGCCATAGAAAACGAATCAATCTACTACAAAACTAAAATCCCTAACCAAATGAACTTCGCGGGTCAATTTTTATCGTTGTTTATGGCAATTTTGGTTTGGTGCGGAAGCAGATCCCAAAATGCTAAACTCGTTTGCTAATTTTTCCTTATTTCAAAATCGTGACGGCATTACCTTCGATTAAAACTGCAAAAATCTGACCTTTTCATAGATATGATGTCCAGCGAAAAGAGACTGGAATGTTTTCATTTTTCAAAATAAGCTTCTGTTCAAATTCGACCCAAAAGTACCATGAAAAAAAATTTACATTTCTAGTCTGAGAGAAAAAAAAAACAATCTTTTTCTTTTTAATATTTCATCTTTTACGCTTACTAGTTCGGTAACTGTCGCTTCGCTGACGACAGCATGATCAAATTTCAAATCTAAATTGATTGTCCATTTAAAGCAACAGAAAATATTATTTAGACAATATATTCACTTCAAATACAGGTGTCATAAAATGATTTCAAAGGGTTACAAATTCAACTTGGACTCGTTTCCTGTTACCCACAAGTTGTTGCCAGACATAAAATGAAATTAGTCCTCGCGACACGTATGTCCATTAGAATTTTATCCAAACTGAGTATGTATGTTTACGTGTATATTTTAATTCAATGATAGCCCTAAAATATGTGCAAATTTAAAAGAAAAAACCTTGAAAACATTAGAATTTAAAAATCTTTTGCCTTTTTTTTTCTTGTCTCCAACATTATGATTTTATTACTCAGTCCGAAGTAGGGATTGTTCAGACTAAGTTGAAGAAGAAGATATCATTGTCTTATTTCAAATTCACTTTGAGTCAAATTGTGTGTATAAAATATACCTGGCCTCCTCACTAAAGTAGGGTGCAACAGAAGGTCTTTTTAAACGTGAGGAGGGAGAATACATATGAATGTGCAATACGGGACAAGACCCAAAATAGCCCAATCCCAGCAACCAATGTCACACTGGAGTCGATATTACACCAATCCCGCCTCTCTTAGTGCAACGAGGAATGTACTTTTTTTTAAAATCATTTCACACCAAGCAAAGCAATCAAGTCACTAAGACACAAGGGGTTACAGAGCGTTCGATAATATGAGAAAATATACTATTAAGGAGAATAAAGAACAAGAATTAAGAAGACAGAAGATAAGGATTGACATTGCATTTAAATTTTTGAAGATCAAAGTTGGCTGGAAAGCAAGAAACCGGAAGAAACCACAATCGAAAAGTGTGATAGAAGAAACTGTTAGCATAGAATTTACGGTTACATCTAGCCATTTCGACTGTAAAATGATGAGACCTTGCTGCCAATCTAGTACTGCGCTTAAATTCATAAAGGTACTGTAGAGTAAAGTTCATCAGAATAATTATTATGAAAGTATTTATTTAAAAAAGACAAAGATAATCTACGTTACGGCGGTGGGAAAGTAACTGAAGCCGAGATGCCAAGTCAGGACCAATAACGTTGCAGATTATTCGTTTGATTTTATCAAGAATCTCTAAATATATAGCAGTAGCACCAGACCAGATGTGGCAGAAATATTCAAAGCTACCGCAGGGTTGGAATACCCGAGATCGGGTGCCTTCTACCATCTTAATTAAGGAAAGAACAGATACTACGCTCTTATCCCGGTTAAAAGGTTGGTACATGTCTGTGCGTGTGCCCATTAAATGGCACGAGCACATGTAAGTTACTCACTCGCAACACAGACATATACATATACATGAACATTACATCCGCGCATGCAATGTCACACACAGACAATATTTTGATGGACAGAGAATAGGCACTTCTTTTATAATATAGACGGGCGTTAGGTTTTGATACAGACGAATGAAAAATCCCCACGCCTCCGAAACAGTTACCCATGCACAAGTCAGCCTCAAATAGTTTATAAAAAGCTGCTTCTTTTATTTTCGTAAACAATCAACATCTATTGGTGTACATAGGTTATATGTTTTTGTATTCTTCCTAACATCCCGATACTTTTATCACGGCAGATTTGGTGCCAAGCCGTTCATGTAATGACCCAATACACGACTTGTTCCAATTATTTCTGGATGTTCTGCGAGGGGCTTTTCATGAACACCGTCATCGTACAAACATTCTCAACGACTTTCTACCTGAGGAATATTTGTTACATCATTGGATGGGGTAAGTATACCATCACAGCGCTATGTATAGAGAAATATACGACGGGGGTGCAAAAAAAGGTTTTCAACCCGACCAAGCAGGAAATCCAAATTTCTTTACGCTTAATCAGATTATGGGAAGTTGGTAGAGTCGAGAATTTTTCAGCACTGTCATGTAAGAGGAAAATGTATCACTTGTAAAAAATAATATCTAAAAAGAAATTATCAAATCGTTTAAAAAAAAAAAACATGTTTTATATGTTAACTAACAAAATTGTTATCTTTGACAAAGAAACACCGCTATTTTAACTAACAAAAGCGTGACAGTTATAAACTGGCTACTGTTTCCTTATGTTAACTAACAACGGCTTTACCTTTTGGCAAAGAGACACTGTTAAGTAAGAAAAGCGTTCGGGTAAAACAGAAAGGTATGTTTCTTATGTTAATTAAGAAATTATAGATCATGCCAAGAGGCAATGTTCCATATGTTAACTGACAAAAGTGGTGCCGTTCATGAATATATACTGTTTATGTTAATGAACAAAAGCGATTGGGCATGACAAAAAGGTATTATTTTTCATGTTAACGAACAAAATCGATACCGTTAACAAATATGGCATTGTTTCTAATATTAACTAACACGGAAAATACCTTTGCTAAAAAGGCGCCATTTTCTATGTTATCTAACAAAAATGATACCGTTAACATAAGCGCTGTTTACGCTAACAATAGTAACTCTGTTGAAAGAAAGAATATTTTTACCTTAACTAACAAAAGCAATACCATTAAGAAGTATTGTCTATGTTAACTAACAATACTTAACGACTGTTAATAGAAACACATTGTTTCTTATGCTAACAACTGATACCGTTAACAGGCAATGTTTCTTTCAGCTAACAAAGCCGTTACCTTTGACAACAAAACAATCTTCATTATATTAATTAAGAAAGTGTTATCGTTGTCAAAGTGACAACGTTTCTTACATTAACTAACAAAGACCTTATAGTTGAAAAGTGGCACTGTTTCTTATGTTATCTAACAAAAGCATTGTCAATAAGAAAAATTAGTCTCATATTAAATAAAAATGTTCTCGTTAACTAAGACACTGTGTCGGGTTATCCCCTCCTAATTTCCGAAACTGTTCCTAGGGGGCGCTCTCCAACACTATAAATACTCTGCGATAATACTTTATCTCTCTCTTCTTACTTTTCCGCTTATACGACAACAATGTAAATCTCTCGCAGAAGATCGCGTTTCCCTTCGTGGGAAACGCATGATCAATACATATACACACATACGTACGTACGCACATTCACTCACTTCATAACCCAAAGCTTTCCACATTCATTTGTTACATATTATTGTTTTTGTCACTTGTAACCCTGTTTGTTGTTAATACATTATTTGTTTGTACATATATATCGGTTCTTGTTGTTTCATTATATTTCTTTTGGTGGACGCATACTTCGAGCCTACCATGTTTGTTGTGGGCATTTCAGGAGACACACGTGTTTGTCTCACAACGCGTATACAGGACCGCAACAACTGTTTTTATATAAAACTATCAAATGCCTTAGCGTTGATAAAGAGATACTGTTTCTCGCATCAACTAATATCAGCCTTACCGTTGATCAAGAAATGTTTCTTATATTAACACACAAAGGCGTCATCATTGACGAAATATTTTTCATTGATGACATCGACACGCATTCGCTATTAATCTCCCAAAAAGTCTTTGTCGTTCTGGTGTAGTGGTTAGCAAAGTGGTCATCCAGGCTATTATTGTTTTAGTGAATTTGATTTTCATTGAGTGCCCCACTTTTGGAACTTTGTACCGTGATAAGCCAAATTGTTTTTTCAAAAAGATCACACACAGAGGGTGCCTAACCATGAAGTTGTGATTACCAATCGAGCCTAGCCGAGTTCTTATCCTCATTAGGAGCCCTACGTCTGTGATCTTGTGTCTAAGTAAACTTGAGTAAGTACGCATTGTATCTGTTGGTGAAGAAAAGTCTCTATTTTGTTGAACCGAGATTCTTCTGTTCATATATTTGCATTTTATTCAACTTTGACTCACGATGCCGCCATTTTTAAGCCACCCTAATTTGCGCCTCGTTTTCGTTTACTAATATTCACTTTTCGAACGCAATAGTAGTTGAAGTCGTCAAACTTTATTCGCTCTTGTCAGTTCAATCCACATTACATCCATTCACTGATATCCTAATCACTTTGTCTTATTCTTTTTTCAGTTGTCCCTTTGCTTCCGACGACTATCTACACAGTCCTCCGGACATTATACGGAGATAACAAAAAGTGAGACACCTTTTTTTTTTCTTGCACGTTTCAAAGCTCCCCACACACACTTTTCTCGTGTCGGTATTTTTTTCTCTGTTATATTTTAATAGTTATGTTTCACATGTCGGCAATTACACGTATAGTACTTTTAGCCCCATGGGGGTCACCATTTTTCCCAGTTATTCCTAGTAATGCTGAATATGTATTATCACATAACGTTTTTAATGGATACCCATATTTGAGTAGACGCTCCGTTTATTTATTAAACAGTATATTTATTTTCGTCTGCCGGCCTGAATATTCGAGAAATCTTATTAAAGAAAAAGATGCGCCCTCCGACAGGATTCGAAACTGGGTCACTTTTTGCAGAAGAAAGATACGACGTACTTTAGATCGACCCAACCACGTGAGAGAGAGGGGGGTAGAAGTTTGAGGATATAATCCTCAAATCTACATATATTCACATATTTATGCTTGGTGTGGTGTCTAAGAGAGTTGTATATTCTCTACGAGTGATACTAAGATTATCTTAGCACCACAGCACCACACAAAAGCGCTTCACATGGATTTGTTACGTTGCTAATTGGACACAAGATAACTAGCAACGAGTCACATGGTCCAATGGGCCATTTTCAGGCTGATAGTAAGGTTCATGTGTGGAGCAAATTCCACGTGGCAACTGACTCCAGTTGTCAACAAGTGTCCGTTCTGCTTGGTGGTGGTTCCATATGAAATGAAGTGTATTCACATAGTATGGGTTGGGTCCGCTGAAACAAGTCATTGACCAATAACTATTACGCTGCACTGCTTTGTATCTATTTGCACCCATACATGGTCTACCTGCCCCAACAATGGTTATTTCAGCAGGATATTGCACCACGTCATCGGTTGCCCAAGTTGCCCAGAATTGGTTTGAGAAGCATTCTGGAGGTTTCCAATGAATGATGTGGTCACCATGTTTGTTCAAGATAAGCTCAGTAGAGCATTTAAGAGGACGTTAGAAAGAGCTTGATTAGCAAGCAAATTCCTGCAGCAACAAACATCAAGAAACTGTAGATAGCTATTGACAGGGCACATAGCTCAACATGTACCCAGAAATCTTTTTTAACACTCATGGAATCGATGCCACGACAAAGTCATTGTACTTCGCCGGGTAAATCCGACGCGGTGCCAGACATCTATCCCTTTACTTCTGACAGGGCAGTGTATATATTTTTTATCATAAATTTCTTTTCTTTGTTCTAATGTTTGAAAACATGGTAATGCGCTCCTTTAGCAAGTCTATGGTTTCGTTTTGTCATTTCAGGCTCTACGTGTATTGCTTTGTGCCATATATATTTTTATTTTTTTAACCTAACTAATGTTTCATAGCGTCTGTTTCAGATGTTGGACAGGTAGTAGTGACCTCCAATGGATCATCCAAGGACCCATCACAGTCTCTCTGCTCGTAAGTTTTTGACAACTTTTCTCAACGTTCCTTAACCCCTACCCTACCAATTATTTTGGGAAAAACCTTTCATTTTCAGACGAATTTTTAATTTGTTTTTAATATAGTAACTAAGAAATGAAGTACCCGAATGGTGGCTAACACCTCCGCCAGACGTTTGAATTGACAATTGAACTAGTTTCAAGCTCAGAAAGGCATAAAAAGAATCAAAATCGACGTATAAAAAAGTCTGTAGATGCCTTTTTGAATGTTATGTTTTGGACGTCTTTATTCGTCAGTGTCTGAGAAAGAAACTATTGATAAAAACGTATATACACGTCTACGCCGGGGCAGAGGCTAAATAACTGACACTTCTAGTTATACATCAACTTCATTTTAGTTTACACTTTCTTTGAAAATACTTCGCGAGAACTTCTTTCTTTGCTTTTCTATAAAATAACCTGACCTCCTTTCAATGGAACAGAAATATATTTAAACTTTTACATTTAGAGAAAATACTTAAACGATCTCATAAATAATATGCTAAAAGCTTGTCGCCATTTTGTGAACTAGGTTTGAACGTTCACTGAAGGGACAAAAGACGAAAATAAAGCAGGTTATTCATAAACCGAAATAGCCTCATCGGAAAGGCATTAAACTGGAAAGATAAAGATTTCTGTGGCCAGTTCAGTTCTGGTTGTTACGGATTAGCATCGGATCAGAGGCTAAGTTACCGATTCTTTCTATTCTGATGTGTTTGAATGAATACAAGTAACGTAGATCTTTGACTTCACCAGCCGAAATAGTTAAATTCAAAGACGAAATGTTTCCTGATTTCGCCTTTGATATCTAGTCGTACATTCGTCCACGGATTCTTTTGTCATAATGCTCTGACATGAACAAAAGTAAATAACACTTTCTTATTTCGTCACCAGAAACGACTTAGTTTGGAGGACATTAGACTGAAAATAAAGAGATCATTGGTTCAATCTTAAGTGTTGACGTCGACATCGGATAATATTCCGTGTGAATGATAGTTTCGCCGATCACAAGAGTACCAGGTACTGCAAGCAACTTATGACCTTGTAGTATGCTAAACAAAACTTTTTTTTTTAAGCGTATCACCCCAAGCGAGGTTGGAGGCCACTATCACGCATGGGGTTACAGAAGGGATGGAGGAAGAGCAGATAGGAGTGGTAAAGGAGAGGATGTGGAGAAAGAGAAAGACGGAGGGTCGATCAAGGCAAGGGGATTACAGAAAATTTGGAGCGAGAGCAGATAGGAATGAAAGATGAAAGGATGTGGAGAAGGGAAGTGGATAGATCAAGGCAACTGGAGATGACGATTGACGCGCTACACTTAAACCGTTGGAGATTGTATTTGTCAGGGAAACAGTAATAGGGAAGGGAGTTCCATAGGCGAGATGTGCGAGACATGAAGCTATTGGAGTAGAAAAGACGTCTACATCTAACAGTTTCAACGGTGAAGGGGTGGGAACGGGATGCCAGCCTCGTAGGACGTTTAAATTCACGAGGCCTAGGGACAAGCGAAAGCAACTCCTCGGAGCAATTACCGTGAAAGTACTTGTAGAAAAGGCAGAGCGATGCAACATCGCGTCTGTGAGAGAGCGACTGCAGACGAGATGACAGATCAGGGCCAATCACATTGCATATCCGTCTCTGGATCGTATCAAGAACCCTGAGGCAACCAGCAGGGGCTCCAGACCATATAGACTTATCCAAGTAAATGGCCGCCTTGCCGTTGACAAAACGTCAGTAAGCTACTGTATAAGAATCACTATTCTACATTTCAATCTTCAATCAGAGAAGAGAACCTTAAAATATATAGCATGAAACGATAACTAGTAATAAAAATTAACCCGAATTTTATTCAACCAAACTACATAGACATTTGAAATAAAACAGAAACAGTTCATTTCGTGCTGAGAATTCACTGAAGTAGCGATAAATAAATCGTTTATATCGTGCTACATTGCAGATTGATTGTTTTTTTATTGTTTATCAACCTTTTGTGGGTTACTTAAAGCTGAAACATTTTATTTTCAGTTATAAAAATAATTCATTTTTTGCCAGTGAATTAATGTTTTTTTTAGAAACAATATTATTTTACCTAGAGGCGGTTGGAGAAGGTATATTCATACTTTTCCCCAAAATAATTGCGCTTAAGCGAATTAAACCATCCTGGTTGGAATTTGAACTTGGCTCTCCGATTTCTCCTGCAGAGCCGCGATCCATTACACCACCCGTACATCCGCTAGATTACAGAAATCAAGTAGAAGATGGACAGAAGTTGACATGTAACTTTCACCAATATAAAAGAAAAAAATGTTTCCTTCCTTTATTCATCAATTACTGGTTTCTCATCAGGACGTATTTCTGAAAAATAGTTATTAATTCGTCTCTCCAGAAAGCAAAGATTAAATTTAAAGTACGGGACATTGACCCCCCCCCCTCACCATCACCACTACCACCACTATCGTACGGTTATAAACAAAAACTGTCCAGTTCCCATTGGCTCTTTAGTCATCAGGCATTAATCCGACCCATCACACTTGAAGCGAAAAGGAGGTGCAGCGAAAGAGGACGGCCTCTTGAAACAATTCATTTACTTCTTTTTCTTTATTCTGAAGTCGTAAAAACTAACAAACATCACCCACCCAAACTTCTGATGCATGATCATTAATTATCTAACACCGGACTTTTATTATCGGCGAGTAGATGCGTGGCTTTCGGATCTTCGCTGAATGTAAATTCTACATTCTCGAAAGAATATTAAAAAAATTCACCTGCTCCTTTTCTTTCTATTTGTGTGTGGAGTGCCAGCCAGTTTGTTCCACGTGTGCACATCCCAATTACGGCAGAGTAGAGCACATGTTCAAATGTCAAGAGTAGCCATTGATAGGCTGTAAGCAGCGTATCTAAACCTGATGACTCAGGTCATTCAGGTCAAACCGCTGATCTAACGGACTTCTCTGAAGATCCGGCGTTACACTGAGTGCAAAGTTCATTTGGTAGTATCTGCGGTTAGTCACAGACTACAAACATTAGTTCCATACGGGTTGAATACGTCGAAAACAGCGTTATGCGGCTACTAATTAATTAAATAATTTCGTTAATGGTGAATGGTTTTGTCAACTGTTCATTTGCCTCGTCCCCTTCTTCGTCATCCACCATAATATATCAGTGATGAAGCCGTTTGTCGGAATAACTGTCAGTGGAAGAGAAGGCATAGAGAATTAGATTCATGTCTTTACCAAAGGAAATAACAGGATGTAACTGCAGAGAGAACCCCGAGCAAGTAACTACAGAGAAAACCACAGGCAAAATTTAAATTCTTTCGCCGATTTTAATTTTACTCTGCACAAGGACTTGCATGTCATTTCATCTCTAATCATTTTCTTTCGAAATCTCTACAAATTTGTTTTTCTTCTCATTTTTGGTTTCTCGTTTTGAAATTTTCTGACCCATATTTTTTCCCTTGTCAGTTCTGCTGTAATTTCTGCCTCCCCGCCCCCCCCACAATAAATCAACTTCTTGTTAATCAGCTTTGTTTAGTTCTTAACTCTTTATTGGGGAGACTATATCAATGTTATTTTAATAGTTTCATCCCAAACAAGGCGATAATGCCGCTAAGAGGCAAGGGGTAACTTAGTGTGAAAGAAAATAAGACGCTGGTGAGGAGAAAGACAATAATAGCACAGGAATCAGGAAGACAGAAGATAGCGACTGATGTTGGATTTAAATTATTAAAAGATCGTAGGGAAGTAAGAAACTAAAAGGAATTCCACAAGCGAGAAGTGCACGTGAAGAAACTATTAGAATAGAACTTACGGTTATATCTATTTCAACGGTAAAACGATGAGACATAGTTACCAATATAGTAGTGAGCTTAAATTCATGCGGTCAAGGTACCAAGGATGAAAGCTCATTAGAACCGTTGCCATGAAAATATATATAGAAAAGACAGAAGGAAAAGTGACTGAAATCAAGATGTCAGGTTCGGACCGATTACATTACAGACCCATCTTTGGAATTTATCAAAGATCTCTAGATATTTAAGTGTAACGTCAATCGACATCTCCAGTTGCCTTGATCTATCCACTTCCCTTCTCCACATCCTTTCACCTTTCATTCCTATCTGCTCTCGCTCCAAATCTTCTGTAACCCCCTTGCCTTGATCGATCCACTATCTTTCTCCACATCCTCTCCCTTACCACTCCTATCTGCTCTTCCTCCAAACCTTCTGTAACCCCTTGCGTGCTAGTGGCCTCCAGCCTTGCTTGGGGTGATAAGCTTAAAAAAAAAAAAAAAAAAAAAAAAAAAAAAGAGATAGATAGATAGATAGCAGGGACACCTAACTAAATATGGCAGCAATATTCAAAGCATGAACAAATGGCAGATTTATAAACGTGGAAATAGGATCCTGGCGAGAAAAAAGTCTAGCACGACACAGTGAAACAACTTTCCTAGCAGCAGATTCAGTCATTGAGTCAATATAATCATTCCACTCCGTGTCAGTGGAAAACGGGAGACCAAGAAGGCGCAAAAAGTTGACCCCTGGAGATTAAAATCATTGACATGTTGCGTTCTGTGTTGTCCCTGGGTCCACACGCCACTACATAAAATGATATCGAGGAAAAGGACGATTTCTTTTTTTTTATTTTATTAGAAGAGGGGACAGACGTCGTAGCTTAGATTCTAAGAGCCAGCGGGGGGAATGACGTCACGGGAACGCATGTCACACGTTCGGTCAGCGCCCCCCCCCCGGTCTCTCAACCTGGATATGGGAAGCCTATTGACGCTTCAAAATTCTTGCAGCCCTCTGTTGAATTTACGCCGTTTTGGACTTATGTCCAAAACCCAGACAAAGGCAATCCATCACTGTCAGAATACCACACCCACGAGGCACTCCGGTCAATCGCTGACCATTCTGACTCTGGCCTTTGCATTCTGTAAATCATCAGCAATGCTGATGGAAGGCAAACATTTTTTCTATGATGACTAAAAGATATGTTTCGTTTTGGAGACGATAAAATCGACAAGCCATTTTTTTTTTCCCCCAGTTAATAACTGATTGGAAGTCATTTTCAAGATCAGCTCCCAGTTTTACTTTATTTGACCTATCGGACTTGCTTTTGTTACTATAGCAACAATAATAGTAATTATCAGTTTTATTGCCGAGGCTGGTATTCCTAAAAAATCTATTGTTATTCGAACGACACACCATCACTGTCCATAAGATCCTTTACAACCGGTATAGTATTGTGGTATTTTCCCCAAAACAACGAATTCTATTATTTCAAATAACTAGGTTTATGTAAGGCTTACAGTCAAATCACGTTGAAACATTGGTTCTCGTTAGATCACTGAAATTAAGCAACGTCGAACTAGGTAAGTACTTGGACGGATGACTGCTTGGGAATACCAGATGCTGTAAGCTTTGGTGTGCGATGTGCGAGTGGTTTAACTGTTGACGGCTTAGAATGAAAAATCAGAGAGCCGAGTTTAAATTCCAGTCGGGTTCGTTACATTATGCGCAAATACCCTTGGGCTATCATGAATGGAAAAAGCAAACATGACCGTCCGAGTATATTAACACGCAATGTTCCAACGCTGTAGGGTAATGCCCAATTCTTGCCCATGATCTGAGGAAGGCCTACGTCCAACAAAGGATCTTCACAGCTTGATTTAGAAAGGTGCTTGTAAGCTCTTCTGCCGAATGCGAATATATTGTAGTGGTTAGAATTACTTGAAAAAATTAGCGCACACACGGCTCTAGAGATTATTGGCGGCTTTGCAAGAGTGTGCTGAACAACAGAAAATCCACCATCCCTCCTCTTTTCAATCAATTCGAAGTCTTGATATCTACAGCAGATAATGTTGAATGCTTTGCTCTGAAATTCTTTTCCGACTCAACACTTGACTCAATTGGAGTACCCACCCTTCCTAGAACAGAGGATCCACTGAATGATATGTGCATAACCCTGTCACAGGTGCCATGCATTATTTCTAAATTAGACTCACATAAGATAAGCGAATGTGACGGGATCCCAGCCGTCGTCCTAAAGGAATGTGCTCTCGGACTGGCTCCAGTTCTCTTCAAACTCTACAAATATTGCCTCCCAGCTTGTTGAAAGTCCTTCTCTGTAGTTCCTGCTTTTAAGAACCCTGGAGAACCTTCTGACCCCTCTATCGCCCTATTAGTCTCCTACCGGTATTCGACAAAGTATTCGAGGCTTTAATCAATGCTGAAGTGGTTAAGCATCTTACCTCACACAACCTACTCTAACAAACAATATGGCTTCCATTTTGCCAAATCTACCGCTGATGTGCTAACGACCATCACTGAATATCTATATCAAATTCTTGATAATGTGGCTAGAGATATCTCCAAGGTGTTTGGCACGCTGGTCTTCTACGTAAGCTCCAGGGCTACGGTGTGACTGGACGTGTGCTTGATTTAAACCAATCGCTCCTATCAAATCGTGAAATGAAGCTCGTTTTGAACGGGCTCGCTTCTAGATTCTTTCACACGAACGCAGGTGTCCTCCAAAGATCTATCCCGGGCTCTACGCTGTTTCTGATCTTCATCAATGATCTTCCTGATGTCATCAGTTCCCAAGTAGGCATTTATGCTGATGACACTACCATTTACTCCTGTCTCAATAGCAAATCCGTCAAAGTTGAGAAAGTCAACATGGCAACTGCTCTTGAAAAAGACCCCCAATCAGTGGTTAACTGGGGCAGGAAATGGCTGGTAAATTTGAATGCCTTCAAATCGAAATTGCTCTTATTTAACCAAAATAGAAAAATTCTCTTGCATGGTCGATGCTAGACTCATGGGGAGCAACACACTGCGCCTTGTTTGCCTCAAGTTTTCAACTGACTTGAACGCCTACATCTAATAAACAGCTGAATCTACTGCTTTGAAAGTTTGGTCACTGTGTCGTGCCAGAAGGTTTTTCTCGTTAGAGACCGTCTTGCACATTTACAAGTCTACCATTCGCCGGTGCATTAAATACTGTTGCCGTATCTCGTCTGGTGCTCCTGCTACTCACCTCAAGGTTCTTGACAAAATCCAAAGAAGGATTTGCAATGTAATGGATCCTGACTTGACATCTCGACTTCAATCACTTTCTGACCGACGTTACGTGGCTTCTCACTGATTTTTCTACAGATATTTCCATGGCAACTGCTCTGACGAGCTTTTTTCTCCTGGTGCCTGGACTACGTGAGTTGAAGTATGCTACTAGATTAGCATCTAGGTCCCACACTTTTACTGTTGAATTAGGTAAATGAAACCGCCACTTCTACCCAACAGTTTCCTTTCGTTGCTTCCCTGATAACTACAATCTTCAAAAATTAAATGCATCCTCTATCTCCATCTTCTATCTTCTTGGACCCCGTCCAGTTTTTATCTTTTCCTCTGTCCCCTTTCTACCGTTTCTGTTTTTTCTCTCTCCTACACTCTCTGTAACCCCTGCGTACTAGTGGCATTCCAGCCTTGCTTGAAATGATTAAAAAACAACTTGTCGGAGTAAACAACCCCAAATCAGTGGCGTCATAAAATTGAGACGTAATTCTCAGATATCTTTCGATCAAAGCCAACCAAGCAACGCCAGTCCCAAATTGAGGTGAGTAATGCGAACGCCTTCCTTAGTATTTCACTGGCTACAGCTCTAAACCAATACATTTTTAATCATTTCACCCCAAGCAAGGCAATAATAACACTAGGTTGCGGGGGTACAGGGAGTGAAAGAACACGAGAATACTTTATTGAAAAAAGGACAATAAAGGAACAGGGTTCAGGAAGACAGAAAATGACGATTGACATTACATTCAAGATTGTAGGTGACGGAAGCAAGTCGGATAGCAAGTTTTTTGAGTTCCACAGATGAGAAGTGCGAGAAAAGAAACTGTTAGAATAGAAGTGTCAGTTGCATCTAGTTAGTTCAACAGTGAACCGGTAAGACTTAGTTTCCAATCTAGTAGCACGCTTAAATTCTTGTAGTCGGGATACGGAGCTCATCAGAACATTTGCTTTGAAAATATTGGTGGAAAAAACAGAAGGAAGCCAAATCATGTCGGTGAGAAAGTGATTCAGATCGAGATGTCAGGTTAGGATCGATTACATGAGAGATCCTTCTTTGAATTTTGTCAAGAATCTCGCGATATACAACAGGAGTATCAGACCAGATATGACAACAGTATTCGATGCACGGGCGAATGGTAGACATATAAATCTGCTAGATGGATTCTGACGAGAAATATTTTTTGACACGGCAAAGATGTCGAGAAAATCAAATAAATTTAAGTTATGGTGATTTCCTTTTATGATAACTTATAACAAAAACCAAAATACACTATAAGTATAATGAGAAATAAGGAAAACGGCATCACCCTACAGCAATAAATCCCAAAGCTGTAAACTTTGTCTGGAAGAGAAAATAGCTGTAATCACCTTCCTAGACCAAAACATATATTACTAAATAAACAATCATAACTTCTCTCAAAATGCAAGCACGAAAACAAATTTGTACGACGTTACTTTAAAAAAAAAAATGAAAATATATGCACTAAATACAACGCAGATAATGTGACATACTTTAAATAAAAGCAATACCTTAAACTCACTAAATAAAATAAACAAACACACCAAAGAAATATAAAATAAAACAGTAAATAAACAAATTAACAAAATACGCATAACCACAACTAAGTAAATTTAATAATAATAATCAACAAATAACTAATGAATAAATAAAAAACACCCTATAGTAATCAATAATAAATAATGAGTTAAAAATTAACAAACAACACTATACAAAAGCCTTTAGAGTAATTTGAAATATAACTGTAGCCGCCAATCTAATAACCGTTGAGATAATACAATAAGGAAATATATGATCTTGCTACACATAATGCACCATTGACCAGCATGTATATTAGTCCCACCACACATGGCCTGGAGATTGCGTTCAATATGAAAAAAGACTGCTGACCTTAGTCTCTCTCAACTATATATACAAGGTAACCAAAAAAGTTCTGTCCGTTTTTTGATTAGTGATTGAATGAAGTTGAAATATATACGAAATGCGTGTAGCAATTGTTTTCAAATTCGGGCAGCCGGAAATAGGAATATCAGACGTTATAAAAAATACGCGCACCGTGCCCGGCCATCAGTTATAAGCCGGACAGCTGCGAGAAGGATGGAAGTGTCTAGAGATCTCGTTTGGGGCTGCTTGCTTTACGACTTCAAAGTGGGCTTATCAGCAGCTGCATCAAGTCGCCGCATATGTCAAGCGTTTGGGGACAGTGCTGTGGATGAACGTACTGAAAGGCGTTGGTTTCGAAAATTCAAGTCGGGAGATTTGTCTCTCCATAATGAGCCTCGCTGTGGACGACCACAGGTCTTGAATGACGGAGTCCTGAAGGTGGCCATTGAAGAGGACAGTAGCCTAACGTGTGGTGAACTTGCAAGACAGTTCAACGTTTCCGATGAAACAGTTAGACTTCACCTGCACCGCCTACAAACTGAGCAAGTGGGTTCCGCAAACGCTGTTGGAGGTCCACAAGGAACAACGAGTGGCAGCCTGCGTATCGCTGCATTCTCGCCGCCGCCGTACCGCATCCTTATTCAATCGAGTGCTTACCAGTGATGAAAAGTATGTTCTGTACGAAACTCCCAAGCGTTCCAGACATTGGTTGTCTCCTCAGGATGCTGTTCCTCACACCGCAAGACCGCCTATGCACCCATGCAAGATTATGCTTTGTGTCTGGTGGACAGGTCGTCAAGTGGCTCATTATGAACTGCTACCAACGGGCCAAACGGTCACTGGAGACCTATACTCGCAGCAATTGAAACGTGTACCACAGGCATTGCTCCAGAAGGAGCCAGCACTGGTGAATCGCAAAGGTGTGCTTTTCCTCCATGACAACGACAGGCCGCATGTCGCGCGAGTGGTCAGGGATACCATACAGCAACTTGGGTGGGAGACTTTGTGCCATCCACCTTATTCACCTGACCTTGCGCCATCCGATTACCACCTCTTCCACTCCCAGGATAATCATCTTCGTGGGAAATCCTTCACCAACGAAGCAGACTTGCGCAAAGCCCTCACGGACTTCTTTGCGTCACCCCCCCCTCCGAGTTCTACCGCAAGGGTATTGAACAGCTGGAGACACGTTGGCAGAAGATGCTGGATGCCAATGGCGATTACTTTGAAAACTAAATATAAGTTACACATACTGTGAAGCGTTTTCTTTTTTTCCTTTAAAAACGGACAGAACTTTTTTGGTTACCTTGTGTATGTATATATATATATATATATATATATATGAGAATTAGAAATATAGTTTTACGGTATGCTGTATTTATAGGTAAAATCACTCAATATAAGGGGCAGAGCATATGTAATTATAAAAGTGTGACACTGTGGCCAAAACTGGTGCCGATAGTCGGTTTTATGCCAAACGCAAACTTCAGGCCATGTGTATTGTGTGGTGGGTCGGCTATTTATATATGCTGATCAAGCATAAAACAATCTAACTGTCGTCACTCGATTTCGACCTCAGTGTCCATTTGCTATTTATTTATACACACAGTGGCTGTTATTACACACAGGATGTATCCTTTGCTGAAATCTAAGTCATTAAATTGACATTTTTTATATAATAAAAGCTGTAATAACCTCTTTTCGCTATCCAGTCGCAAATTTTAAGCATGGTCTAATAAGATCTACACTTTAAACAACCAGTGAAACCAGACTTCCTCACATATATACAGTAGCGAGCATAAAGATCAGAACGATGTTAAGAAAAAGTCTAAATGTGAAATAACTTTTTATTTTAAGGCTTCATAGAACATTTTATCAAGGAAAAATATGGATATAATGGTAAATTATATAATTCCAAAATATAAGGCTCCATAAACTTATTTTGATAAAGTTATAAGAATAATTATATAACATTCGAAAAAATTAGACGATCAAAAACATCAGAACGATTAACAAAATCATACTATTATAATGGATAGATCATATCCAAATGAAAATAGCGTTCATAATTCATTAGTACTTGATGTGTAGACTTTTACTTGCAATAACAGCTTGACATCTTTTGCTACATGAGCGAATTAATGGCTTGCATTCATCAGATATTTTCTCCCATTCTCCTTTCAAATTAGTCCATAGTTCTTCGACGTTTGTTGAATTCTTTTCCTGAGATCTTTCATTTTTAACTTCCAAACATTCTCAGTAGGATTCATCTCTGGGCTTTGAGCAGGCCACTCCATAACAGTAACATCCTCCTCAGAAAGAAATGTCTTAACAAACTTCGCTGCGTGACACGGCGCGTTATCTTGCATAAATACACCTGGTTGATTAATTGCGGTTCTCAAATCAGGTACACCATATTTCTACAATATCTCTTTGTATACGGTTGCGTTAATTTTACCGTGTAGCCTGACATGAGTTCCTGTAACAGCATCTGAACTCATGCCAAACACCATCACACTTCCTCCTCCAAATTTAATGCTGCTTTTAGTGCACTGAGGCGAATATCGTTCCTTAGGACTGCGTCGAACGAACCTTCTCCCGTCACAACCGAACAGGTTAAACTTTGACTCATCGCTGAAATGAACACAATCCCCTATTCTTCAGTCTATAAGACGTGTTCAGTGGCAAATTTCAATCTGCTCATTTGGTTCTTTTTAGAAATGTAAGGCTTCGTAGAGGCTAATCGACGGTTCAAATTTATTTCATTAAGTCTTCATTTAAGTGTGCTTTGATATTTTAATGCCAAGGTTAGTATTAGCTCTTTTAGAAATAGCGGTTGCTGTCGCAAATTGATCCTTTTTTGATTCATTATCAATCCATCTGTCTTCCCTTGCAGTAGTTTTCCTGGGCCTGCCAGGTGGTTTCTTGGCTTCACATGACCCAGTTTCCTCAAGTTTTCTTAAAATACTATGAATAACACTTAGATTTCCCCACAGTCTTTGAAATATCCTCAATCGAGAATTTATCTTCATTAGGTAACTTGACCATTAGTCTAAGTTCCAATTACATCACAGATTTTTTTTTGCCTTGTTTACAATGCAAGAGCCGGTGTAATTTAATAAAATACCCTATTTTACATTCTTACCCTAAAAAATTTTCAATAATGCAAAATAATTATTAAATTTTATAGATTTTTTTAATCGTTCTTTATATTTTGGAATTATATAATTTACCTTTATATCCTTATTTTTCCTTGATAAAATGTTCTATGAAGCTTTAAAATAATAAGTTATTTCACATTTAGACTTTTTCTTAACATCGTTCTGATCTTTATGCTTGCTACTGTATATCTCCCTTGCAACCATTCATGAAATTGAAGGCCGGCTCACTAACATGCTTTGGTATTTCTCCAACCTGACTCTCTTGAAGAACATCGACGTATCAGTCAAACGTAATTACTATTTTTATCATAAATGTCTGACATTTGAACAGTAATTATTTATAACCTCTAGGCTATAATAATTTTCACTCTTTATAATGACCATCACGATGATCTTCATTCTTGTTAATTCCAAGATAAACGCCAATACTTTATTCGTATTCAACAACGTTTCGTTGCCTCGTTTCTTGCAATTGTCTTCAGGGAACCAAACGGAATTTCTTGGGAAAGAAAAGGAAAGGAAAACATTAATTTGTGAAATACATTTAACTTCATACGTTCAGAATAGTTTTCTCGAGATTATTGTCTTCTGGTCTCAATCATATTCATTACTTCCAGGTCAGCCTCGCTTTGGGTGCAAATATTCTACGGATTCTCATTTCTAAATTACGGGACGGCAACACAGACCATTATCAACAGACGAGGTAATGTTTCTTTCTTATCGTTACAGAAGCAGCCGGTTATTATAATTATTAATATTTTTTGTAAACGGTTATTGTTATTAATATCGATCGTCGACAAACATATTTATTTAAAATGAATTTAAAAATCATTCGCTTAAAATAAATAAAAGTTTCACGTATTTTGATAATGTAAAATTGTTTATAACAGTGACTTTATAGAGGATTATGAATTGGTGACTGCAAATGTAAATTGTACAAATGTAATATAATTTTCTTAATCGATCAGTCGGTTATTATTTAAAAAACCCTGTCCCCAAAATAGATGAGAAAAAACGACTTCTTTTCAATATAAAATAATACATTATCATAACGTTATCTAAACGACCCTGTCCCAAAGTGATCACAATAAGCGGCCCCCTCAGTATAGACACAAATAACACATTATTATAAGAGGTTTTTATTATTATTATTTAAAAGAGAGTATCCCCAAACTGATTACTATAAGCGGCTCCCTCTGTCTAGACAGGAACATGTATAATGTACGTGAATGTCTTACTACTCTTCGTAAATATTACCCACTGATTGCTCGCTGTAGATAAATTTTTTTTTTATTTATTGCAAACATTTCTTGTCAGTTTCCTTACGTAAGCATTAATCTATATTTGTTTCTATTCTAATTGTTCATAGAGTTTTCATATTTATTTATTTTTCAGCCGTGGTGTCCGGGCTACACTGATTCTCATTCCCCTACTGGGGCTTCATTATTTCATTATGCCCCTCCGCCCAGAAGAAGGTCAAGAAACTGAGTATATTTATAACATAATCTCGGCCATTTTAATATCCTTTCAAGTAAGTTTGAGTGTCTTGCCTTTTCCCCAATTTATTTATCTTTCGTCCCCCACATACAAGTATCTATCTATGCATATATATATATATATATATATATATATATATATATAAAGGAAAGGTTATAGTTGTTCCAACGAGAGAAAAGTGTAGATTTTAAAGAGAGAAAAAGCCGCAAATGACTACTACTACACATGAAAAATCAAAGGTTAAAAGACAACATAGAAAAAATTAATTCCTTTAAATAATATGTGGAAATAACCATAACTGATGAAGGTCACAAGACTCGAAACACGTGTAGCAAAATATATAGAATGAAGTATATCTATCTATAAATGGCAGGATGTGTGTGTGTGTGTGTGTGTGTGTGTGTGTGTGTGTATGTGTGTGACGAATGCAAGGCCGCAATTTTCGACGGATTTGCACCAAAATTTACATGCACATGCCCCAAGTTAGTAAAAAGGCCAAGACCGACTTTTCATTTCCCAACACCCATCGATAGTGGAAATAATCTATTTTTTCATGCTTCTACGGCAGTTTTCATGTAGTTCGCGGTCATTTTCTACTGGCCAGACTGAGAGCCTATAACTGGATGCCACGAATAGGCAGGAAGATTCTATTGGCCAGCGTGAGAACCAACAGCTGACTGACACGAATGTTAACTAGCATGCTAGCATGCCAAAAAAAATCGATAGCTGCATTCGTCACAAGTAGGAAAAATTTAAATCTGCATGGCACTTTACTCCAATTGGTTCATTCGCTTGCTTAAACTCAACGTTGATTCTGATTCCGCAGAACTGGGTTGGGTGTGAAAAAGTATTTGTTGTTAATATTCTTTTTTCATTCGGTTTTTCCAGTTACGAGTCCTTTTTTAAAGCTGATCGTTTTGTGTTCATTTTGTTTAGTTCTTTTTTCGTAACAGATTTAATGTTTAGCATAGAGCTTAGAAAAAATTCGCAGTGTGAGATAGGCAAGAAGTAAGGCATGTAGCAACATCAGCACGGCAAAGGGCACTCCTTTAAAGGCAAGGAAGGGCAAAAATAATTTAAGTCAAGTGGTAGCGATTGCTGTAACGAGTCGTACCATTTTTGAATCAAGCACGGGCAACGCCGGGCCATGCTGCTATTATATAAAAAAATCCATACTATAATCAAAAACGTTTGCGGCTTTTTCTCTCTTTAAAATATGTATATCTTTTTTCCAACTTAAAATATAGAGCTCAGTCTGTCCTATTTTACCCATAACAAGACAAACTTGATCCTATAATCTTGGTTGACAACCAGTCTAAGGGAAGGAAACTGTGAAGAGTTCTGCAAAATGTCGATGAACTTCTTATAGGAGTCAACGGATAACATATCTAAGAGACTGAAAATTCATTCAAAAAGCCTACAATTGTAGCATCATCTGATATGTGGCACACTGTGCGCCAGTACAGGACATGGTGCTATGATGGAGAGAGCAGGTACCGCAGGACACGGACCACCTTAAACAATTCACTTG
Source organism: Acanthosepion esculentum (assembly GCA_964036315.1). Taxonomy (NCBI): domain Eukaryota; kingdom Metazoa; phylum Mollusca; class Cephalopoda; order Sepiida; family Sepiidae; genus Acanthosepion; species Acanthosepion esculentum. Next base: position 85,710,516 of record OZ038490.1, on the reverse strand, counting down.
TGCAGGTTATTCATTAAAAAGAATTTACTGAACCCTCGCCCGTAGTTCTCAACGGGGCAAACCATGCATCCAGTTGTGAACCATAGGCATGATTGTTCTTGTGGGCGACTGGGGAGAGTTTTCCAGAATTCAGTGGTAGGAACTGCAACAACTGAGCAGGACTAAATAATGAACAGGACGATATATCACTAGACATTGAGAGCGGGACGAGAACAATCTAATCCCGTAGATTAAATAAATGTTTCGGTTAGTAATTCCCTGAAGACGACTCGAATCAGCAGACACCTGAAGATGGCAAGAAGGCACAAGAGTCGAAACATTGTGATAATAACAACAAAGAGAAGGCCATAAGTCCGAAGGTAAACAATAATAACTACACGTGCCAGAAAAATAAAAGCAGTAAAATTACTCTAGGATACATTCGCCTGAAGAAGGTCAGAGAATGGGACAACCGAAACAATATTAAATATGAAAAGCAACAAAATTAAGAATAATTATTTTTTTTTAAATTGAATGAGGCTTTTTATTACATAATATATAACTGATATAACCTCCAAAAAAGTCTACATATATAAAATGCAATGTTTGTCACTCTCCCTATAGATATGATGTTATACACGCGCACATATTTTAGATATAGTGTTATGCACTTGTGCATATAGCACAAGTATTTTATATTTTATAATTACAACGCAATCGCAAAATTATTTCCGAAAAATGCATCTATTTACTTACTATTGATATGAAAGTAAGTACAAATCAATAGTGTATTATTCTACAAAAGAAAATATCATAAGGACATAGTGCAAATATTCGTAGATAAATATTGGAAATTCGACCGTTTGTTCATTTCGTCGCTAAATTTGGAATGGATTGTAATAAAGCATTCTCAAAGTGAACGGGACACCACTTGTTACTCGTGCATGTATTTGTACCCTATTGGTCCTTTAACTTGTAGTTTCAGTATAGGTCATTTACACTAACTTTTACATTACTCACCAAATGAACTTACTTCTGACGTCATTCATCTGCTCACCATTTAAATACTTGGCCCTCAGCCGAACAAAAGTGGCAGGTAATGACATCACAGGAGTAGAGAGAATAGTCTTCATTCAACTATTAATAAACAAAGAAAGCAACAGTGAAAAAAAAAAGTAAAATGCCTTCGGGTTATTTAAAAGCAGACCAATGATGTAATATATAGAATTGTCAGTCTATGAATTCTTAATATAAGAGAACAATACCATTATTATTATTATTATTACTACTACTACTACGAGAAATACCAGTGAAAATTTTACGGTTTTCCTATTTTAATTAAATTAATAATTGAATAAGCTCATGGCGAGTTCTTCGACAATAAAATATCCATAGAAATTCCTCTAGCCCATCGTTAAATATTTAAGCTTAACAAAATATTGCAACAACGACCATAAATATGACTGTTGGGCGTTATTTAAGGTAATAAGGGGGTACAAATGAAAATATTTGATATTGACTTTCCATTTCACTGAAACAAACGTTAAAACACGTGAAAGTGTTATCGCCTCTATCTTCCTATCTTTCTGTCTTTCATTTTCTCGTTGAAACCAAGTAGCGTCCCTGATAGGTCTTTTCCGCCTTTCCTCGCGATCAAAACGGAATAGTCCATTATTTATGAGGTATTGGCAGGGCGTAGTGTACGCGCCAAGGGAGCGACAAGCACAATTATAATAAGATTATTATTGTTGTTTGCGTATACGACCGTTATATTTTTTTACGTCGGATCATAGTTTAATAATATCTGCGCGATCAAACGGCCCTTTTCAGCTGCAATTAGTTACGCCTTCCGGCTGAGAACCTAGTTAATAAGTGAAAGGCTTTGGAAAGACAGGAAGAAAGAGCGTGAAGGAGTAAAACTGGAGAAAACGAAAACAGGTAGGAAAGAAAAACATATATAGAGGGGGAGGATGGAGATGAAAGAAAGACGGACTTGTTTGCTGCATATCAAGCGACAATGAGTGAAAATGTTTAAAGGCAGGTAGGAATGGAAAAGCATTAAAAAATCTGATATATTAAAATTGTTTATGGAGAGAGTAAAAAAAGAAATTCAATAGAACATATTTTTTTATTCCTTTTCCGCATATGAAACTAATCTAATTTCGTATACCATTTATCTAAGACAGTGGGCGGGTAACGGGGATTAGGAGGGATAGGGTGAGAATGAAAGAAGATATGAGATAATCGATAACCTTAATTATGAACACCCTTGGATATATTTCACGAGTCAAAATCGTATGAATAAAAATTATTGTCATAAATTTCATTGTTAATAGAATATACGAGTATAAAATGTTTGTTTTATTTCTTTGCAGGGTTTCTTTGTGTCAGTATTATTTTGTTTCCTGAATGAGGAGGTAAGTGGTTTCTTAGAGACATAACAATTTCAATCCACTATTCTCGTTTTATAACCAAATTACGATTTTGACCACTACTCGAGTTTCTTCATACTCACGCAAGAACTGACGGCAAGATGATCAAATTTAAATTGTTTGTCTATTTAAGATACTACACTTATTACAAAATATATTCTGTTTAAACACAGGAGACATAAAATGGCTATAAATGGCCGTATATGTCAACTTATACGTTTTTCCTGTTACCCAAAGATTGTTGCCAGACCAAAAATGAAAAATGAGCCCTCATGAGACAGATATTCATTTCAATTTCATTCAACCTGAGTCTATGTATGTTTACGTGTGTGCATATATATTTTAATTCAATGACAAATCTAAAAATGTTTATACAATATTTGAAGAAAAAAAAAATTTAATTTAATTTTTTTTTCTTGTCTCCAACTTTACAATTTTATTGTTCAACCCAGGCTAGGTGTTGTCCAGACTGAGTGAACAGGGTATGTATCATTGCAATTCCTTGTTACAAACATGGTCAAATTGTGTGTGTATGTTCGCGTGTTATATATACATTAAACGGCACAAGCAAGTGTAAGTCACTCACGCACAACACAGACGTATTCATATAAAATGCATATACGCATGCAAAAATCACACGAATAGTGTGTGACGGACAGAGAATCAGTTCTGTTATAATATATAGATTAGTACGAGAGTTTAAACTTGTTCATGCTTAGGTCTAATAACTAAAATACAACTACTCTTGACCCATATTTGTTTTAGTTTGTTGTTACACTAGAAGTTATCGAACCAGCAGTATTCTTTTTTTCATTTGTTATGAGATAAAGTATTATAGATAGCTAAAAAACAAAAACAATTTATCGCTGTAAACTTTTACACGCATCTAAAATAATTAATTATGGTAATTAATGTTAGTGCTGACTCTCAAAATAATCATATGCGCCATGTCCTTGACGATATGAGCGATCATGGTTCTCCACAACTTCCTGTCTTTTGTTGCTCCAAGTAACTTCTGGCCCTTTTACCGTCCCTCTTTGTCCTAGCTCTGCCAACCAGTCAAGCTCGTCCTGTGAGTATATCCCGTAATACAAGCTGACAGTTACGTTTCAGATGTACATAAAGAATACCAGCCTTATTACCGCGCTTTGTGTACTATTGAAACAAACCAGTCCTGTTGACAAACTGATAGGTTATTAAAGTTGGTACAATAAGCTATTAAATACTCAAATATCTTCCCTGAAATACGTAACTAATTATAGGGCGCGTCTTACCACTTGTAGCATATTAGCATACGGAAAATACAGTACTTATGAATCAACCTTTTGAAGTGAAATAAATTTATCTCATTTTCACATCAGTTTCACTATGCTACCTTGTGTTAAACTTGTTTTTATAAGACTGGAGACATTATTTATCAAACCAACCATGATATATGTTATTACTTAAACCTTATTTTTAGTGGATACCCATATTTGAGTAGACGTTACGTTTGTTTCTTAAACAGCATATTTATTTCTTTTCGTCTACCGGCCTGAATATTCAAGGAATTTTATTATAAAAATATACGCTCTCCGGCAGGATTCGAGCCTGCATTCCCCTAGAGTAAACCGCCATTAGATCTGATGTGCTTTGACCTCTCGACTACGTAGTGCTTGGTGGCCAAGCAAGGCTCGAATAATGCTTTCAAATACAGATTTTTTCGATTCTCGAAATATACATCTCTATTCAGTTTCGTATCTGAACGTAAATAAAGTATTTTTTATGAGAGAGGGAGAGAGAGAGAGAGATGCAAACAGATGGATGAAAAGGGAAAATGGAGACGGAAAGAGAGATAAACATCTTTGTGAATGTGTACAGCCATATAAGTGTGAAGTTAGTGTGTGCAGTAGATTAGCAATGTGTGTGTGTGTGTGTGTGTGTGTGTGCCTATTCCTGAGAATAACGTTTGTCATGTCATGGATGTGCGCTAACGTGTAGGCGGGAAAATATCAGTGAATAGCCGAACAAAAGTAATTCACCGGATAAAGTAAAAGTCACAGAAATTTGTTTTGTTCACGAAAGACGAAGAATTAAACGAAAAAAAAAAAAAAGAAGAAGAGGAAAACGGAAACAACAAAAAACAATAAGGAGAAGAAACAGCGACAAAGATCGACATGGAGGCAAAACGAGAGAAAAAGTTTGTTGTAAAGGGAAAAAGAAGCGGGTAAATTTAAGAACGAACATAGGAAAAAAAAGCTGACAGACAGACAGACAGGCGTACACACAAACAGATATTAAAAAAACTGACCATAAACAGAATAGCCAATCGCAACGGGCCAAATTAGGAATTCAAATCTTTCATTAAACTTAATCTACTTTGCAAAATTAAAAAATAAAAATAGGAAAATATTTAGCAAAAAACATATGAATATGAGATTAATAATAATATTAATTTTGAAAATATGAAAAAAATAATCAGTTTAAATGTCCTCAAAACCGTGAAAGTCTGCAATCAGATCCTGAGGGGAATTCAATTAATAAAGTTCATTCATTGTCTATTGGAATTTGTCTCTTGTCAAATTCATTTCATTTTTATGGCGCATTCGCCTCGAAGTTGAATGGTAAAATACAAGGTATAGCCAACAGTTGCAGGAACCTTCAAGTCCATTTGATTATGAAGAAAATGAACACAATTCCTCCCAGTAAGAAATATAATTTAATTTACAAAGTAAACCAACTGGAACGATGAAATGACTGAGAAAATAAAGTCAATAAAAAGAATAGATTTTTTTTAAATTTGAGCTTTTCTCTCAGGATTTGTTGACGCAGACTTTGATGGCCTCAAGGATATTTACATTGATTTTTTTTCTTTTAAAACGAGGGTAACTCAAAAATTATCCGCGCTTTCGCCACAACATATGTGTTGTCGGTGCGGATAATTTTTGACTTTCCCTCGTATTTTCAAAATTCTATTAAAATTTCATGTTTTCTATATATATATATATATATATATATATATATATATATATATATATATAAGAGAGAGACAAGACATCAAATATTTAAGAAATCTAACTTCCTGTTACCGCGGTTTCTACCAATTAGGTATTGTCAGGCAGTAAAATTGGATATTCCATCCGAAGACACTCTTATATACATAATCATGCCATTTTTGACAAAAGTTTGATTTTTGGAATTGAATTATATGAGAGAGAGCATTGAAAAGTTCTATCTGATCCACTAACATAAATCAAATGATCAAGTGTAAGAATTTGATTGGAAAACCCTTCTTTGTCTGACCGAGAAGATTTCAGCACCCTTTTGTATATGAAGGGTCATGTACAACTACCAAGGAGGTAGCTATACCAACCAAAATGTTTTCAACAAACCTATACAGAAAGAAAAAAACGGAAAAGAAAAATACACGAAATTTCAAAATTTTATTAAATATTTGTTTTATAAAATAGGATAAAGAAAAATTTGGCCTTGGAAAAGAATACAGGTTTCCTTAACAACAGAATCCTAGTCTGAATGTATCCATTTCTCAAGAAAAGCCCCGTTAGGGTTCAGTGGCCCCACTCATTAGCAAAGGAAAAAAGAGAATGGAGAGTTTTTTTTGTTTTTTTGGAAATCACGGCCTGATAAAGACTCCCGTCAGCTGCTACTATTACGTATCTTCTCTACAGCCAATCGTTTGTATCGTGACCTACACACAGAAATATATAAAATAATAAAAAGTAAAAGCATAATGAAAAGCATCTTGCCAATAAATTTTTAAAGTAAGGTGTATAATGATTTCGTATAATAGAAGCTTTGGCGTACGGGCGTGAAACATAATTAAAATATTCAGTTGAAAAGCTCAGAATGAGGTAAAGATCATTGAAAAGAGCATTGCTAGGAATGAGCAAAAGGTAGAAAAAGGCCAACAGGAATCAAAGATAATCAAAGAACTATAAAAATGATTAGATTACAAAAATGCAGCGGATAGCAAAAAGAAAAGATAAAAGATGGAACGAAAGGTTATTCAATTAATGATCAATAAGTAACGAACAGAATAGAAGGAGATAACTAAATAGAAGATGAAGAGATGAAATGGAAGACGTTGATGCTAAGGTAAAGTATAGCACAATCACAGTCGTTTAGGAAAACACTGTTTGCAAGGGACTCGTAATTGCTAAAGTATATATATATATATATATATATATATATATATATATATATATATAAAGAGAGAGAGAATGAATACAAATATAAAGTTTGTCACTTACCTGATTAGTGTTACCTTAGTACCTCCACGAGATCGCTAAAAAAAGAGCATACCATGATGAAAAATACGCCAAACTTGACGAAAACAAAACTTTTATTGTCTAAATATTTATGTTATTATTAAGAGGAAAGATCAAAGTTTATTTTAATCATTCTTTAAAGTTTTTCCTTCTTTTTAGAACAATCTGAATTTTCATTTAAAAATCCTTGTTTTTCTTTGTATCACCGGAACTAGTAAAATAACATACCATTTTTAGCACGTTTTTATTTATTTATTTTTTTATATGACACATATTCATTTGGAAAATCTTGCAAAATAATTGTCGGATGTTAATGAAACTTTCATAAACTATTCACAGATGATCGAAATTATTATAAATATGTTTTCTTTTATTAAAGTCATATTAGAATTTTTTTTTTATATTTATTAGACCCCCCCCCCAAACTAATTTTAAGGAAACTCTAGAAATTCGATCGAGTCCACTTTAGTAATTACAATAGTTAAAAAACACAAGGCTTTGAGGAATGCAAACAATGTTTTTTTTTTTTTAATTGGGACCCCTACCTGAAAATCAGCTCTGAATTGTAACATACAAAACTCAATAAAACAAATATATTATTTAATTTCAAATGCTTTTAGTTGTTTTTATGAATATGGACAATATTTTCTGAAAGCAAAAACATTTTTCGATGAAAAATGAATTTTTAATACAATTATTTGTTATTTCTTTAATTATAATAGATTTTTACATTTAAGTTGTTCAAATATTATAAAATTAGTTAAAAGCCGCACTTTCGTAAGTGTCCTTATGAGATAGATCTTTTTTTAGCGCGTTGTAAATGGTATCGTTTTGACTAATCAGAAGACCCGCAGTAATTAAGAAATGTAATTTTGTGTTTATAATCGGGCTCTAATTATAAAGTACGGAAGACCAACCAGAATACAATTAAGTTGCGTTATTTGAGTTAAGCATTGTTCTCCGTTGTTAAGGCCTTTACTTTTGCGAAACACGTGTGGAGAAGTTTATTTGATATTTCAATTTCAACTGAGAAGAGTACCTAAAAGTATCATTTTATAAAATTTACATGATCTTATTTTTATATTAATCTCAGTTATGGCATTTTTCCATAAATGAAATATCAAAATTAATAACAAAATGAATGGAAATACAAATAACACAGTAAAATGTAGTAAATGTACATAAAATTATAGTATTTTATGTACACTTCTGATAAAATTTCATAAGAAAATTACCTATAAATTAATTAGATGCCTTTCTTATGAAATTTTTATCTCACTCTTAACAGTCTTATTTTAATTTCTTTATGGTACATTTTCCATAAAGTATCGTAAACGTAAAGGTGAAGGCTAAGTACAAAAAAAAATTAGAGCGCTGAAAGTTTTCCTTAAAAATAACGAGGTAAATAATTTGTTCACTTAGATGTAAATAATTTCACTTTTCTCCTTCTGTAGAACAAATTATTCGAACGGATCCGTCAATATGTCATTCATCACCTGTCAAGTGACGCGAAAGTTTATGACCTGCTTTGTTTTATTTTCAAATTACATCTTTTCGGCACAGAAGCTAAGTTAAGCTTGGTTCAAAATATTTTAAATAAACATAATTTCTGATTTTCTTAAAATCAGTTTTGAAAAAATGATAATTGATATTTAAAAGAATTTCAAACTGAGATTTTCATTTTTTTTATAAAATGGTTGCCATCTGTCAATTTTGCTGACTCAAAAAAAAAAACAAGATTCTTAACGAAAATTTCGGACGTGCTAGGAACGATTAAAAAATGTAAAAAAAATACCCCCAAAATACTTTGATCTTTCCTCTTAATAATAACAAACATTTAGACAATAAAATTTTGTTTTCGTCAAGTTTGGCGTCTTTTTCATCATACTATGCTCTTTTTTTAGCGATCTCGTGGAGGCACCTATGTTACCTTCAGCATCCAGACTCCAGAGTTTCGCAGACGGACTCTCCAGCAATCACTCTGTCCTCTAGCCAGGGAGCTCATCAATTGACTGATTATATTTCTCGTTTTATATATAGACTTTTCACTGGTGCATGTTTAATATTTTTTCCTCTTATAGTGTGTTTGTGAGTGCGCCCGCCCGCCCGCCTATCTACGCATATGTGCATACATGTAAAATGTCATCATATATATATATATATATATATATATATATATATATATATATATATACACACACACACACAGGGAGAAAGAGCTGAACAGTTACCGATTCGAACCACTTCGGAAAATGCTACCAACTGACGAAACATCAGAGCTTGCAGAAAATCCCTTCTTTATCGAGCCGAACATTTTTCAACATCCCATATATATATAAATATATATATATATATATATAAATGCATACAAAAATATTTAAAACAAAGGGAAGCAAGAGCAAGGATATGACAAAAAAAATAATCACCATAAAGTGGTGGATCGAAAAAAGTATAACAGCAAAAAAGAAATAAAAAATGTCTACCTGGTCATCGCTCTTCAAAGCCAATCGAGGACAAAAAGAAATATATACACAACGACTTTAAAAAGACCAAGGCTATTGAGCTAAAATTTCCAATTAGTAAAGGACAAGGTTCTCCCTGTTGATATCTACAATGCTGGCAGATGTTTGTCTATTACCGCCCGGGCGTATGGTTTTATAAAGTCCTACAAGGCCTATTTTATATATTACAGCCAGTAATTGAGATATATTTCTTTCATTGCATAAAGAATTCTTTCACTATTGCTACTTTTATGCAAAATTGTCCCTAGACTCCGACAAGAGATTCATGTGTGTTTTCTATTAACGGAAATTATTGAAATATATGCTGATGACTTTTATCGAAGTCATTTATCTCCCCCTTCAATTTCAGAAGCTACCTTTCTCAAATTTATGTATCGTTTTAGGATAAAAGTTTTGTTTTTAATGTTGCTCTACGGCTTAGGAATTGAGCACTGCTAGAACTGGTCAATTTCAAGGTAAACTTTGTTCCCTAATTAATCTAAACGAGTGGAGATCCTGTGTGTAGATATGTGTCTCCCTTATGTTAGATTTTGTTAGGCATGTGGCCATTTCCACAAAAATGGTATTAAATAATTGATATATTGATGAAATGTTCTGGATATATTTATAATAAGCAATATATCATGTAACCTTCAGCTTATTAATATCCAGCTTTATTAAAAAATATTGATAATTTATTGATAGATATCATGTTTTGTCATGTAAAGTAGAATAACTTTTTATTCATAAATAAATCCGAATAATATCCAGTATACCTTAATAAAATATTCTTATTTTACACATTAATATAGGCACTTTGATATTCTATACTCTTCAGTCTTTCAGCCATTGCTTTTGTTGATCTCTTCTACTATTTCCACTTTACCTACAGCAATTTTTATTGCTTCCCAGAGATCATCTTTGCTTAAATATTGTTTCCCATTCTTATATGACTATGACGGACTATATTTTCTAATGGATTAATCTCTGAAAAAGGTTTGGGTCATTCCATTTATTCGGTGTCTTTGAAATCTATTTTGGTTTAGTGGGATATTTTCAACTTTACGTAATTAGGAGGGGAAATTCTCTTGCATAAATATAATCTTTAGCGTAAAAGCTTCTTGGTTGTGAACAGTTACACATAAAAAATCTTGACCAAGAATTTATATACCGTGATTAATATTTATTATTGAATTATGGCTCTATCCTGGGTCCTACGCTATTTCTCATCTTCATCAATGATCTCCCCGATGTCACCAATTCTCAACTAGGCATTTATGTAGATGACACTACCATTTACTCCTGTCACAATAGCTGACAAAGTAAACCTGCCAGTTGCTCTTGAAAATGATCTCCAATCAGTGGTTAACTGGAGCAAGGAATGACTTGTAAATTTTAACACCTCCAAAACAAAACTGCTTTCATTTAATCACCATAGAGAAACTTTTCTGTCTGCCATTAGCATGGCTGATGCTAAACGCCAGGAGAGCAACACACCGCGTCTTCTTGGCCTCACCTTTTCCACTGACTTGAAGTGGATCGACTACATCGAATCAATAGCTTCATCTACTGAAAGGAAATTTGGGTCACTGTGCCGTGCCAGAAAATTTTTCTCGTCAGAATCCATCTTGCATATTTACAAATCTACCATTTGTCCGTGTATTGAATACTGTTGCCACATCCGGTCTGGTTCTTCTTCTGTACATCTTGAAATTCTTGACAAAATCCAAAGAAGGATTTGCAATGTAATCAGTCCCGACCAGACATCTCAACTTCAGTCACTTTCTCACCGACAGAACGTGGTTTCCCTCTTCCTTTTCTACAAATATTTTCATGACAACTGCTCTGGGGCCAGACTACCTTAATTTAAGCTTGCTATTAGGCTCGCATCTAGGTTACTTTTATTGTTGTTAATTTTGTGATGGCACAGTGGATAAAGGTGTTGGTTAGATCCACTGACAGGACCCAAAGAATTGTGAGTTCAATTCCTGGTTAAGGCAGTGGAGAACTTAAAAAGGGGGATTAACAGGAAATAACTGATAATTGACAGACATTAAACATGGCACGTGGAACTAGAACAGTCTACCCCAGTGAGCGAAATAAAGGGTTCAGTTCGACATTCCAACCACCTGAAGAAGGCCAGAGCGTATAACGGCCAAAACGTTGTAATAAATATGGCAACAAAGATGAGGATAATAGTCCGAATAATATAAATGTTCGATCTGTAAATAATATTTATCATTTAATTAAGTGCATTGACAAGGAAGAATAGTATGTTAAAAAACATTTGCTGTGTAAAATATGGTTTTCTCATCATTCGGCTATGAACATTCTCATCATTCGGCTATGAACATATCGATATATATACAAATCTAAACATTTTGTCTTATGTTAATGTACAAATGAACTTATATAAATATCCTCCGAACCGAGTTCACCTTTTGTATTTTATTCAGTCTCTGCACAATGTTTACAGCGTGTCCGCTTGGTTAGTCATAGAGATATTTATCTATATACAAAAAAAAAAAAAAAAAAAAAGTTACATTCATATTTAAAATAAATAAAATAGAAACAAATACATTATTACAGCCATCAATATGTATCGCTCGATGAGTTTGTATTCCCGAAGATTCTTACAATTTATTTCCTTTTTTATGCACAAACGCATTTTTGCTAATAGAACAAAGATTTGAAATAAAAAGGCAACATAAAGTGCGCATGCCCAGTAAACACATTCATAATCTTTCATACCAAAAAAACTTTCCTTCGTCAGTGACTTATTTTTTCTCTTTTTCATTTGACTTGTTTTTATTTTATTGATAATTCGCATTAAGATAAATTTTTTATATATATTTTCTATTCTTTATGCTTGGCAATTATTTTTTCTTTAATTTCCGAAGGAATTCTCGTTCTCTTCAGAGTTGCAGAAAAAGACAAAAAAAAATACAGACTAGAAAAAAACTGAATCGAAAATAATAATGAACAGTGTGGTGTTTTTTGTCTGTTTCTCTGTCTGTAACTTGTCAGGTTAACGTAAATAGATAGAGAAAATGAATAAAAAAAACCTACGTTGATTCGAACAATCTGGAGGTAAGCAGTTGATATATGCACTACGAAGTTACTCTAAGATGTCCAATAGAAAAGGTGGGACTACCCACAGAACTTATAAAGACCACCATGTTTATTAATTTCGTACTTTTTGGCTCTTTATATAATTTTTCTACCCCCTTTTATTGCAAATTGAGAAAGTCTTCGATCCGCAATTATTAAGACTCCGCTTGTATGAGGTAACTATGCGTAGGCTCTATGCAACTTCCTGTCTTTGTTGCTCTAAGTAATTCTTGCTCTTTCACTCGTCCCCCCCCCATTTGCCGTACTTCTTTGCCCTCCCTTTAGTCACATCTGCGATCGAACGCCAACCTCTGGCCCGAGTGAGAATAGCATAAATACATTATTCTTTAAACATATTTACGAAGTTCAGCTTCGTCGTCGAGGACATGAATACATTTGTAGGAGAGCCAGCAAGTTTCGAACTCACTACACTGGCGAAGTGATCTCCGACATAAGCTTGCTCTACACGGTAGGTGTCTCATGCAGTCCGTTTTGGGATAAAAAGGGTTTGTAGAATTTTAGTTTTTAATTCCCCGATTTTATCTTCCTCAGCAACTTTAAAGAGTTCACAACGCAAGAGCATACATTTTTAATGACATGTCCCATTAGAACATAGACAATGAATGCTAGACAATCTCTTCACAGACGAGAAGAAAACTGGGGTACAGAAATGGGGTTCTACAAAAGAACATTAAGAATTCTATAGACAGAGCAAGCAATAAACGGTAAAGTTTTTTTTTTAAATGGCAACAAAAAGAACGCTTACAATCAGAAAGAGAAAGCTGAAATTTCTTAGACACATAAATTAAGAAGGAGGTTTGGAAAACAACCCTAACAAGGCATATTGAGGGTGACAGATAGGTAGCTCAATACCCTCTATGTGACAAGCTTGTATAAATGGATATCGATGTACTAATAAATCATCAGTTACCGCCCTTTAAGATCTAGGAGGTATAAAAAGCACCCTATATTATCAGTCAGTAGACAAGTAGTCAGAGTGAAGTGCAATAAAGCTTTGGTATAAGTTTATTCACTGGTTCTGTTTTTACTACAGTCAGAACGTGAACAGGAGCCTGAGCAAAAGGAGAAAATATACAAGGGACGGGAAGTTTTGGAGAGTTATGATCGGCCATGTCTTGAAGGGACGTGACACACAGAAGAAATACAGTGTAACCCGGATACAAGAGAGTTGTCGGGACCGGAGAAGAAGTCTCTTATATCCGGGTTTCTCTTATATCCGGGTTACACTGTACATTAATTTTAAAGTTTTAATTGCCAGCCTTTTGCCTCTTTCCCAAAACGCTAACAGCTAATTTTCCGATTTTTTGTCTTATTTTTTTAGTCAAATAGTCCTGTTGTCTGAAATGTCAGAAAAGAGTTTTCCATATTAGTGCATGCCTGTCGACATTTGTTTGAGTGTTCCAAAAATTAAAAAAAATTAAATTCCGAATTTTTGCTCAAGACCACGCTTCTCTGAGAAAAAAAAAAAAACCACAGCATTATACGAAAAATAATCATAACGCCTATTTTCATTTGCAAGCAGCTACAATCTCTGTTTTTCTAATTTTCATAGCAATCTGCGGTTTACATATCGAAATAAAAAATAAACGCGCTTACCTTCTCCACAAAGCCGTACGCAAGCAGAACATAACGAAAGAAATGCGGAAGCTCTTGTGCACAAAACATACTATCAATCTGATCCGCCAGCAGTCAAGTGAAATAAGAATAACAAAAAATCCTTTGGCTCATTTCAGCTTCTCGTGTTACATTTTCCACCTATCCCACAACTTCTTCCCCGCTTTCCACGCATGCGTCACACTCACCAATCACATCACACATTTCTCCAGTAAAAATAATTAACAATGCTTCTCAAGATTAGTAATGCATTTTCTTAAGGCACTTCGAGGTGGTGTAATGGTTGTCAAGCTTGTCTTGCTAGATCATTTAACGACTGAGTAATGAGATCGATCTTCACTGGCTGCTTCATACTTTCGTCCTTGTGCCATATCTCAGCTACGCTTAGTAAATCGCGAGTAATGTATTTAATTTTTTTAAAGTTGTTATTTTTCAATTTTTTAAAGTTATTTTCATCCCCTAAACAAAAATTGTACTTATGGGAACTAGTTAGGGCAGGGGTTCCCAATCATTTAGGGCCCCACCTAAGTAACTCTAAAATCTTGATACCCCCACCCTGTGACATATAATTCTTACTATTCAAAAAGCGAACTCCTATTGACATGGTAAATTTAGTAATTTTTTCTTCGGTACTTCAATTGTCCTTTCATACTTTTATTTTTCTCTTTCATGGATACAATGTTCTTTGAAAACTTGTTTAGACCAAGTGAATCGCCTTCCAGGCTTCCTCCACGTGAATAGTTCAATTTTTTAATAATAAAAATTATGTCACCGTGGGGGGGGTGACATCGGGATTTTAGAGATGCTTAGGTGAGACATGACCAAAAAAAGGTTGAGAACCACTGATATAAACTGTACAGAAAATGACCAAAGAGAAGTGGAGTAGTGGTAAAGTCAGTGGGCAGTGACCTAATAATAGAAATGGATTAACAAAATATTCTGTTGACACAGAACTTAACGACCGCTCTTAGAGGCCTTGAAGCAAACTGTTTTCTTCTACGTGCCGTGTACTTTCAGGATGTGGACAACCTGCGCTCTCTACAACTTCCTATCCTTCCTGGCTCTTAACAATGATTGTCTTCTTAATCTCTCCCTCCCCGTCACTGTTCTGCCATCAATTTACACAAGTTCGTTTGGTAGGTCACTCGCCGTTTCCTTCTTTCCCTCAGTATGTCCTGTGAGTGTCAAATTTTCCAAGCCCCCTTTCCCCATTATGTGCCCAAGAAATGTCAACTGTCTCTTTCTTTTTCTAAGTATAGACGTCGTTTGTGTTTCCATTTTCCGAAAAACTTCATTGATGCTTGCTTATTCAGTCTGTGGTATTCTCAGCATCCTTCTGTATAACCATATTTCTGCTGGTTCAAGTGTAACACTATTTGGGTTGCTGGTAATTAATAATAATAATTACAACTTGGAATATCAATAAAAAGAGATAATGATGAATAACTTAGCATGAAAAGAGTTAAAAAATATAAAGAACGATAGACGGATATACAATAGACCAGATGACCGCCTAAAAGCAATGCTCAGTTTACGCGAACAAGTCAAGTGTTGACAGCCTTCGGCAAACAATGACTGGATCTGACATGAGAAGAATTGGGTTAAACTAAATGAATTCATTTTGTGGGATGTCTGAATGAAAAACAATAAATTAAACACCTGCAGAAAGGTAACCTTTGGCTGAACGAATTGTCACCAGAATGGGAGTTGCAAAAATTTCCCTGGGAAAGTGTCTCTTGAGTCAAAGACGAGAAAACCAATTGTTGTGTCAATTCACTTATGAGATAATAGCATTTGAAACCATCATTTTTTTTTTTTAGAAATCTTCAACCGAATTCTGGAGTCGACAGGCGCAGAAGAGCATTAGGGGGGTTGACGGAGTTGCTCACGCCCACTAGAAAGCAATGGTGGGAGATGGTAATAAGAGAAAGTAGAAGTAGCCAGGCAGAGCGATGCCTGCACCCATCTCCCTTGAGATGAGAATTCCCCAAACTTATGAATTAATTTAATTTCTCAGGACCAAAAACAATAGATTTTGTTGGAAATCAGGGGATTCACCGAAACCCAACCTACATCTTGCCCCACACCGGTTTCTAGTTGGAGTCCATAAAAATGAAGGCGCGAAAGCCCTTCAGGGAGTTGCAGTTGAAGTTGAAAGTTGACAGCTGAGAAGGGAAGCGGTGGAGGCCGCTGAGAGATTCTACAACTCCTGCCGAACACAAGAATCTCCGATTTCAGCCTTGAGTCAAACTTAACAAATCAGTAAAACAAATTTCGCTAACCCTGCAAGACAAAACTTACCAGTTTACCCAAGTGTTGCGTCCGATTTAGGAACGGGTTGGGTTGACAAACACCTGTATCCTAACACAACTACTAACGAACCATTGTACGCAGTATTGATCTAAAAATAGTAATTATTTTTATATATATTTCGAGTGCTGTTTTTTCTCCAATTTTATTGTACAACTTCACTCAACTTGGACCAGCCCAACACGAAGATACCTGCGACGAATCGATCTTGGCCTCCTTATAATCAACATAATCACAACGTGGGTTAAGGCAGGTCAGGATCGAAGAGATCATTCCATTGATCAAACCAGGATCCACCCCGAACTGACCATGACGAAAGGTTACATTTTCTTGCGTTTGCCGTGAACCAGGATCGACCCTGAAGTGTTACACAAGTCTCTTCTTCATCTGTTAGGAGAATGTTCATAATTCACTGCTAGAGAGGAGGACTGATATCATATAGCAATTGAGTGTTTGATTTTGGACTGTAGTACAATGATGAGGTAACTAGTCTCGGAGGTCACTCACTAGATCGTCCTTCACGAAGTCCTCAATATCATCGCCTTGTACCTTACTAAACCAAGCTAACGTAACTATTCCCAAGTACAACAGGTTCGATCCTCAGGGTTTACATCTCGAAAATAAACCAGGAACCACTTATGTTGCAAACTTTAGGTTTGGTTTGGTTTGGTTTGGTTTGTTTTACGGCATATCAACCTCAATGGATTATTTAATGACGACAAGATTTTTATTGCTTGTAATAGTTTTTTCCAAAAATGTATTGCTGGTAATAATTTTTTCCTTCAAAAATGTATTGCTGGTATTTTTTTTCCAAAATCTGTTGCTGCCAATAATTTTTTTCCAAAAATGTATTATTAGTATTAAAACCTATTTTTACACTTTCATAATGTTCTGACCCCAGTTTGGGGGTTAACTCTTTGCCCATAGCTGGGACCCTAACAGGTGCTACCAGCTCGAGTCAGGATGGGCCTGGGAACACCAGCAATTAAGAGGTAGTTCCACGCTCCTCAAAACCTCCTGATCAGAGTCCATGCAGTTGCATGTAGTTTATCGTCTTACCCAGAACGGCAAACTTTAGTGTTCGTTTCATTTGTGTAATCTAGTGTATAAAAACTACAAAGAAACTGAGACTAACAATTAGAAGACGCTAAAATTTTGGGGACAAAGTGAGGAAGGAGAGCTTAGAGAATTTAACACTCACAGGGAATAACTGAAAACAAGAGAAACAGGTAGAAACAGCAAATAAGGAGCTCGTATGAATGGACGACAGAACAAGGACAAATAGGGATGGTAAAAGGTTGAAAAGTTAATCAGAGCAACAAGAGATAGGAAATTGTGGAGAACCATGATCGCCCACATCCTGGAAGGACACTGGGCATAAAAAATGAAATATATAAAAACATCAAGGAAACTTATACTTACAATCAGAAAGAGTTAAAATTTATGAAACACATAATGAGGAAAAAGGGCTAGGAGAATTTGACACTCATAGGATATGGTGAAGAAAAGAGTAGCAGGCAGGAAACAGCGAGTAACCTGCTTAACGAGTCTAAATGAGTGGATGGCAGAACGAGGACAGAGAGGGATAGTAAAATGTCCAAAGTTACTTAGAGCAACAAAATAGGGGAAGTTATAGAGAGCGACGATCGCAAACGTTCTTAGAGGATATGACACACAAGAAGTGTAGAGTATCTTGGCAAGTAAAGGGTCGGAAATTAAATTTCAAATTGAGAGCTGGTCAATCTGGACATCCTGCTGATATTGGTAAACTGAAGTATCGTTTTCTTTCCAGGTAATAGCGGTCATTCGGCGAAAAATAGAACAGATGCAATTAGAACATGGTCATCTCGACACAAGACGTCCGTCAAACGCACTTACTCTGGTTGAGAGTACTTCATTTTCCACTAGAGGGCGTAGCAGCAGTGCGCCTGGAAGCCCAAAACAGGTAAGTATCAATTACTCTTATACAACACGAAAAACATGAAATCGTATATTTACATGTTGACTATTGTCCTCGTCTTTGTTATTGTTGTTATCACACCGTTTCGGCCGTTGTACCCTCCAGCAGTCATCAGGTGCATGTCGATCGGGGTAGCCTACAGGGAATTCCGAAATAAACCTTTTTATTTAATCTACGGGGACTATTAAACCCAGTGAATTAAAGTGTTGGTTCATGACTTTAGTACCATTGTTATTATGAGTTCAATCCCTGGCCCGGGTAGTGTGTGCATGGACTCAGTGGAAACGGAGTAAGCAATAACTGAACAGTACTAAATAATATCTAGACGTGGCCAGTGGAACGAGAACAATCTACCCTCGACGTTGTTTTTACATTACATTCGATATCAAGTTTTTATTTTAATAAACTAAAACACAGAACATCTCTCTCTTTGCCTTCTACATAAAAATATGTAGATATTTATGCGAATCTTGTTCAGTGCAAGTCCCTCAAAGTTGGGAACCTAGTGGAAGAAGCAACAGCCTATGGAAGACGATCTGTGCTTTTTGTATATATACGCGGCAGTTAGGAATAATTTTGAAGTTCATACAAGCATGCCCTAGATTTTGCACAGATTTGAACCACTGTGTATGCTGCGACAGCATACACAGTGGTTCAAATCTGAGCATACCGCCATTTTTAGCTTCCCTCTATTATAATTCTGCTTGCCCCTTCCTTCGTTAGTTAGTCTTCACAACCGTTACTCCCTGCCAATACCTCATAAATAATAGACTATTCCGTTTTGACCGTGAAAACACGGAACTGACATATCAAAGACGCTACTTGGTTTCAGTGAGAAAAAGAAAGAAAGTGATTGACGTTTGCTTCAGTGAAATGGGAAAAGTTGTCAGTTTCTTTTTTTTTTCATTTATAGTCCCTTATGAATAAATTTATTAATAAAAATGTTTGCAAAACTTGTTTTTGGCTAGTCTTTATTAATATTTTCTTACTTTCTGAAATGAAGCATTGTCAATTATTACCAGTACCACTCAAAAATATATAATTAAAAATTGATAATGCTTTATTTAAATACTTAAAACAAAGGTTATAGGTCAGATAGCAGAGGAAACTCGGTTTTCTAGCTGTAGTCTGTAATCAGTCTAAAAGAAGGACATTTCAATTCAAATCCGGTTGAGCAACTCTATCTGGTAAAAAAAACCTGTTTACTATCGTAACAGCTATTGCCATGGAAAACGGGACTGACAGAGTTCTAATCTCGGCTATGACTTCAAACTAATTTCCTTGAGGAAAGCATGAACTCAGTTCTACTAGTGTTCTGTATGAATGCTATACATCTTGAAAAAATGTGTTTTGTTTTCCGCATAACAAAGTGGTAGATGGAGAAGACAATGTTTGAAGATGCACTTGAACAAGGCACTCGCTCATGACACGAAAACCACTGGTAACACTAAAAAACTGTTACACTATTTACATTGTTCGGACTGTAGTCCTCATCTTTATTGCCATATTCACAACGTTTCGACCGTTACGATGTAAGTAGTATAAATAGTGACCTCATCTCAGAAATATAGACAGAAGTAAAAAACCGTTACACTCATTATCAGTTTTGACTGTTAGAAAAAATCCTTGAATATGGAACGGCAAATTTATCAATTCCTATCTTGCTTTCACATTATGTTCATTAAATTTTGCGGTACTATGGAAGTAGTCCTATTTTCTCAATTCCCTGAGTCCCTTTGAAAAAACTGACCACCCACCCAGTTTTTGGGTAGTCTGCTTTTCGGGAACATAAGTGGACGGATAAGGGGGTGGTGCCCCAGCCAGTATCCATATAAGCAGAGAGAGGCAGGAAGTCAGCAGTGACTAAGTGGCCATCGGCCAGTGAGGAAGGGACCAGGGGGCAGTGAGAAATCAACAGTCGCCGAGACAGTGAATGTAAGAGTCCTCTTTCCGTGGCTGGAATTTAGGAAGTTAGCAGTTCACCATCGAAGCCGAAGGAAAACATTAGCAGTTTAGTGAGAATTCGTATTGTTGCTATTTCCCAACCAGACAGTCTTGAAAAACATTTGTCATTATTTTTTATTGAATTCGGTCACGGCCAAGGAGACAAACCTGTGAACATAGCGAGTCGGGTGTATATGCAGACACAGCCGACCTTGGATGTCAGCACAGTTGGGCAGTGAACGACATGCGGACTACGTCTTCACACACATTATATATATATATATATATATATATATATATATATATATATATATATATATATATTGGCTCCTGAAAAATTAATTTCGGTTGAGCTCTTTCGTTTGAAGTGTGAGTTTGTAAACAGTGACTATTTAAGCTAATATTGCACGACTCTTCGGCAGAATTGAGTCACTGTGTGTTTATCTAAATCTAAAAATAAACACGCTAAAATTCACCTTCATCCCTGCCTTGCGCCGACGGCTTACTGATAGAAGTTCCGACTGACGCAAATTCAGTCGGGTTTCGATCCTAGCTAGAGGCAACCGGACGTCTAACCACACTGATGAGCTGTGAAACAGCGAAACAGTCTGTCTGTGGATGACAAAATATATATATATATAATATATATATATATATATATATAAACAAACTATATTTTATATCTGAATTTCTGGAATGAGGAGTTATTATTTACATGTGGACAATTCTCACCTTTGTTGCTATTATCACATTATTAGAGCTAGTTTGGAAATAAATACGATATAGGAGCGGTTAATGAAAGAAAGAAAGGAATTCAACAACAGTGGCAGCCGCTGCAGTAGAAAAGAAGCCTTGGTGAATAGTCAATTGTGACAAGCACCACTCATCAGCAGGTAGGTTAGGTTTAAGGCTTCAAGTTCTCCACTTACGATTGTCCTATAGAACAATAGATATAGAAACAGTGTGGACAAAGAGTTCAACACCGAATGGCGATATTATGTTTCATGATTGTACAGAATCTTCAGGCCTGAAGATTGCGCTCAAGTATGAAACAAACTGTCGCTATTCAGTACTGTGTCCACACTTCTTGTATATGCTGTATCCCGAATATTGAATAGTTTTACCATATAAATATAGAACAACTTAAAAGTATATTTTTTCTTTATATATATATATATATATATATATATATATATATATATATATAGAGAGAGAGAGAGAGAGAGAGAGATCGACTAAATGATAGGATAAATACAAGTAGGAAGCAGATCTTAAACTAACATGTTTCATTTTATTAAAGCTTCATCAGAGATCAAGATAGAAATGATAAAAAAATGATCTCTGACAAAACTTTAATAAGTTAAACATATTAGATTAAGACCTACTTGTTCTTGTTTCTGTCGGAATTTCCTCCTTGCCTGAGAAGTATTATTCGTAATATTTGCCTTCAAGAATATTTGCTACCTCTCTCTCTCTCTATATATATATATATATATATATATATATATATATATATATATATATATATATATATATATATATATATATATATATATATATATATATATATATATATATATATATATATATATATATATATATATATATATATATAAAACAATAAATTACTGAATTCATGGCATAAAGAAGAAAGCTTCAAATAGGCTAGTGGATTAAAGCGTTGGTTTGTGAATTTGGTGACACAGGAATTGCAAGTTCAATCCCTTCATAAGTCAGTGTTTACTTCTTCAACTCATTGGAAAGAGGGCGAACAATAACTGACCAAAATTAAGCGAGCTGTGACTGGACATGAACTCCCAGACATAAATAATTTACCTCTAAAGATGAGATAATGGGTTCAGTACGACATTCCCTGAAGGTTACTGGGATTGCTAAGCACCTGATGAAGGCCGAAACGTTGTGACAATAACAACAAAGTTGTTATATATATATATATATATATATATATATATATAATGATAAAATGTAATTTAAGCTGTGTTAAAGTGCTCAATATCAGGGATAAAGAATATATATGTATATATATATATATATATATATATATATATATATATTTGTGCGTGTTTGGGGGGTATCGCTTTCTAAGACATGTTTCATTAAAATATACTGACAAAATATTCTCCTTTTTTTTCTTTTTTGGTGCTTTTCTTGTATGCAAACAAGAAATTTCTTTTTGGGACTTACTGAATGTAGAAATCTATTAGCAATTTTCAAAGATTTGGGGTTGTGCTATTGTATTTCATGTGTAAATTGCTGATGTGTAATAAATAGCTAATTGATTAGCCAAAAGCGCTTGGAAAGAACAATTATTGGAACAATTTCTACATTCACTAAGTTCATAAAAAGAAATCTCTTCTTTGCATACAAGAAAACAAATTACTTCTAGTAATTGTTTTTAATATATATATATATATATATATATATATATATATATATATATATATATATATATATATATATATATACACAGGTCTGATACGTTGTAGTTTTGTTTTTATAGCACCAGTCCCCAAATTCTTTGATCAGACTTCGTATATTCAACTAGTTTCTCTCTATATATTTTTCTATTTCTACAATTTTATCTTCATCTGAAATGTTCAATTCTCACAAAATAAAATTATATGACCGATTTGTACTGATCATAAAAGCCTCATTTAACCTGTAAATCTCACTTCGACCTTTTAGTGAAAGATTTTAAAATCCTTCCCTTTACAACTCTTGGAATATTTAATAAAATATAAAATCTACAAAATTTACTAATTCAATGTTTAAACCGAGACTATCAATATTTTTCATATCTATTTAGATTTTATTTGTTAAAAAAAGTCTTGTTATTTACAGAATGGAATTGAAACGGAAGCCATGTTGCAGAGCATCTCTTGACCAAAGCCTGTAAAAGGCAGCCTCTAACCAGCAGAACAGTCATCTGTAGTTGGTCATATTTCTGGTGTTGTGTCATCCTACGGATACATGAACATTGTCACTAGAATTTTATATTTATTTAAATACGTTGTATTCTTGTTTGTTGTCTTCAGCCCGTCTGTGCACAAGAGGAAAAAAAAGAGACCCGATGTAGATTTCAGGGCTGGGTACCGCATTTGTTTCATGTGTTAACTAAAAGTGCCAAAAAACTGAACCATAAAATGATCAAATGATAAAACAGCTTTTGTGTCACCTAAGCAGTGAAACATGGATAATGAATACCAGCTCTGTGCCATAATTCTGAAGGCACAGGGGTAGAAATAAATATAAAACGTTACCTCTTCCCCATAATAAAGTTACATTTTGTGGATGAAATGTGCATGTAAATGTAACAGTTATTGTGAGAAAGGGTTTTAATTTATTTTTTTATTCGAAACTGTTCGAGATCTTTGAGCAACTAATTCAAAAGGAACACCAACGAATTTGTTTTCTTTTAATCTGCATCATCAACAAACTAATTGTACACTTGTGGACATGAACAAAATGTGATTATACATATATTAATATAAACGTTGTATTCAGTGGGTACACGGGTTTAAGTAGACATTCCGTTTTTTTTTAATGAAATTAATGTCTACTGGATTAGAGGTCGAGAGTATAAACTGCATTCTATTTTTCCATAAGAAAATAGAAAAAAACGAGGAAGGGTGGTACATTTCTTTAGTAGGGATCTCAATCTCTCGACCTGGAGACATTAATTTCACTGTTACAAAAACTGTGATGTTCACTCAAACACGTGTACCTACTAAACAAAGTTTATAGTAATAAGAAGTATTGTTGTATTAATATATAAAGGTATTCTCATGGAATTTAGCCGAACTGACATTAACTTTGATGCCCAAGAATATATTTAAAACTCATATAAAAGTGAATTCAGTTTTTATAAAATACCCTTTGAAAAATAAAATTGGGAAATATTTTAATGCAAAATTATTTTCATTTAATATATTAAAAGCAGTGATCTGTTAGAAAAATATTTTCATTCAAAAGAAATCATTGAAAAATTAGTACGAATAGAATTTGAATGTCTGATACACCAGCCTTTAAAAAACGAACACAAAGATTCAACTACCGTATTTGACGGCATATAAGACGCACGGGTGTATAATACGCACCCCAATTTCAGCAGGGCAAATCAAGAAAAAATTAATAATTAGTAAAATTATTAGTAAATGGTACAGCCTAGGCTATATTTATGGTTAAACAAGCCATGATTACAATTAAATGAAAAATAATAGGAAAAAAGAACACGACCCTATAAAAAGTTTATTATATCCAAAGGTAAGTAAACAAAATAAAAATCAAGCAATTATTACAATTGAGCAAAACAGTACAGTTACCATTAAAATTGTATTCATCTTCAAATCCATAAAATTTGTCGTCCTCGTTATCAAAAATCTGACACTCATTTTCAATGCTACTATCATGGAATAATTAGAATATAAACATTCTGATTGTATTTATACCAATGCAACCGGAAGTTATCACAAGAAAAATATTAATGAAACAAATATATTTTGCAAATATATAATTTGAATTTATTGCATATAATTTTAGTGAAACAAAGTACTAATATTAAACGTGATGAAATTAATATAATGAATATTATCATTGATAACGATTTTAATCTGCATAATAGCCTTTTAAATAATGACAATAGGTATATGGAAGTTACTCTAAAGTCGAAACCAATAGGAGTCACCAGTTAGCTAATTTCGGCCAACTATCGCGAATTTTAATCCTACATATGGCATATAAGACGCAGGGAGTTTTAAAAGATATATTTAATTTTTTTTTAAAAGTACGCCTTATATGCCGTCAAATATGGTAATTACTGAAATTAAACAAAACATTCTTCATTACATCAATAATTTAATTAAGTTATTTATTAAAATGTTTATTAAACATAAAATAAAAACAAACTTCGAGGAAATATTTTTATTTTGTATATCTTCACCCTGATAAAACCTCAGTAAATTGTTACTTAATCATGAATAAGTGATATATTTTAAAACGTAATTCCCTGAAATATTTTAATCTATTTTTTTGGTTAATTTTCGTTGGCGTCTGAAATTATGCCCTAAATTGGCCAATTTAGTAATTTAAAACAGAAAAATGACGTGAAATATTCCGGTGCTTGAAAACTTTTACTTTTCTTTGTTAAATTATATTGGAGACTTTCTCTCTGAATTTCTGGGATGAGGAGTTATCATTATTTACATTCGAACTGTTGTCCTCTTTTTTCTTTGTGCTATCCAGCTTCCATCAGGTGTTTGTCTATGCAGTTAACCATTAGAGAATTTCAAATTAAACCCTTCATTTAATCTACAGGATTAAATTGTTCTCATTCCGGGGTCCATGCCTCGAGATATCTCGTCCAGTTCTTATTTAGAACTGTTCAGTTATTGCTTGTCCTGTTTCCATTGAATCCCTGCACTAACCAGCTCATGGATTGAACTCGCATTTACTATATCACCAACTTTACGAATAAATGCTTTAACCCATTTGGCTAAAGATTACCTGCATCAACAAGCGCCTGATGAAGACAGGGTGGTACATCAATCGAAACGTTTTAATAACAACAAATATGGGGACAATAGTCCGAGTGTACATAATGTAAATATATTGGAGACGTTTGATAACACATTTTTATAAAAGTTTTATCTGATTCTTTGAAATTTGAAATTAAATTTTTGTTTTATTCTTTATGATTTTGATCGTCCATGTAATCTTATTAAATAATAACACTGTTTTATTCACCTAAAAATAAAGGTATTCATCAAACACTCGCTGTATTTTTCATACATTCTTTTTCTTAACGAGTGTGTAAATTACAATGGAGGCTCCGTTATACAATAACCAGACCCTATTTCCTTGGAGACTTACAGCTTGTCGATGGAACTGTTAAGATATCCGTTGGCTGCTTTGCTAATGACAAGTGTTTTTAAGTTTATTTGGTTGTTCGGAAAATAATGTCCGATTTTAGAATCAACTTTTATTCCCAAATTAATGTATTTAAACAGTGTTTAATTCAGTTAAAATAGGAATTGTGAACGTCTATACATTTCTGCCATCGAGTCACGAGATTATTCACGTTTTAACGATAAAACCCTAACAGCTTGGGTACCAAGATATCTTTGAATGCATTTTCGGCTTCTTCTTTTCAACAGATTGTCTTTTAGTTTAAAAATTGTCAAGATGCTTGAAAAAGTGTTAGTGTGCGAGCGATCAGGGAAAGTGCCGTAACCAAAGTTGGTGAGCTTCTGCAGTGCCACCCTGACAATATGTTGCCGATAATTATCATGAAACAGAATTAGACCGCAACGACTAACCAGTGATGGTCGCATTTTGCTTAACTGAATGAGCATTTCACCCAGTTACTGGCAGTAAATTTCGGCAGTGATGCTCTTGTTAGATTGCAGAAAGCTGTAATGGATAACGCCAATTGCGGACAATAATATAGTAACCATAATCTTCTGTTGTTGCAATTTCAGTTTTGAAAAGTGTTTGAGTGCTTCATCCCGGTCAAGACTTTCAGTCGATCGTTTACGATTGTCATAAAGGATCCATTTCTCATCACAAGTCACTATTCGATCAAGAAACGACTCATTCGAATTTCGCAGATGCAGCATCGAGCACACTTCAAAACGTCCAACTTTTCGACTTTTTCTTGAGTTCATGTGGAACACATTTATCGAGTTTCTTCGCCTTGCTAATTTTCTTAAGATGATCCGATATTGTTGAAATGCTGACAACAGTTATCTGAGACATTTTTCAGAGTTTAAAATGGATTTAGTTCGACTAGTGTTTTCACATGTTTGTCAATTGCAGATGGACGTCCTCTACTGCATTGATTTTCAAAACTCGTATCCCCACTGTGAAACTTTAGAAACCAGCACTGTACAGTCCATTTATAAGCGAATCTTTCACCCCCATGCTTTGAGTAGCAGTTTGAGAAGAATTATGACCACGCAAAAGAATTAAACGCATCTCTTTTAATGTTCAAGATGAGGGATGTATATTTTTAGTTAAATTCTGAAAGAGATTGATATAAAATTAACAACGAGGACACTATAATCATTAGGAATGGGCAATAGATGCAACTATTATAATACATTAGAACACAATTAAAAGTTTTATTCTAACATTGGACATTATTTTCCGAACAATCTGATGTCTCTTTTGACAATCGTCTTATGAAACTAGGAAACATTATCTGCAGTTGCTACCTGTCAAATGTCTGTGAGAATACCTAATATATCTATGGAAAATAAAATTATATATAAAGTAAATATACAAATATGGGTGTATCGTCAATGGTAGTACCCTTGCAGCAAAGCGGCCGACACTGCTTTACTCAGCTGAATTGAGATGCAGAACTGTATTGGTCCACGGTCTACATCCAATTCTCACACATGGTTCCAAGAAGTTGCTTGCGACGGCCACACCCTGGTCAACGGCATCGATCTACCGGCTAAACTGTGTGAAGGTAGTCGGAAGGCTTTCCCGACCGGTGAAGAGGAACGCCTCTCCCCAACCTACCTGTGCCAAGCGACCATCGACCAATCGCCAGCCTGGGCGTAGGAGCTGCGCCTGGGGTTAACGGCTTTACCAGTAGGCGGAGGAATTTAGGACGGAGCAACCTTAACATCCCTAGCGCAAAAGGAACCAGCAAGCCATTGCACTATTGTCTTGAATGTCACCCTGGACCACAATTGTGAAGTGGTGGAGAGTCGTGACCACAGCGGCGCAAAATGCGCTAACTGAATGAATGATGAAATATATAAAATGATATAATTTTTTAAAACCTCTTTGCTCTTTTCCGCATTCTTTTTTTTTTAATTTTGAACCGTTCAGTCGCTTTATAAATCTTGAAATCCGTTGAAAAAGAAAAAAGGTCTTTTGGTGATACATATATATATATGTATAGTTTTACCCAAATATGCTCAATAAAAATGTTATTTTCAAATAATTTCTGATACGAAGACCAAATTATAAACCTGAGAAAACAAAGTTAGTTTTCCAGGTAAGACCTCTAGAATATTTCATGAGGTTAAGGATAAATCCTACATTCTGCATTTAGGATATAAGTTATCGTTAATAAATGGCGACGAGTGTTTCAATTGTTAGTCGTATACGAGTCGTTCTAAAGCAATAAGCCAACGAAATAAGGTCAATCGCCTTTAAAGGTTCAAATACCATAAGGCTGATCGTAAGAGCACAATTATATCCTCGACATACGACAGTAACATTTGAGGGGAAGAAGTTCAGAAATATAACATGTTTTAATGTTACCTTTTTGGGGGTCAAAATAATACGCACATATGCTATGAATTCACGCACACACATACATACAAAAGAGAGGTACATATATTCACACGACGCATATTTACATACATACATACATACACCATGGGCACCTCGGCGTGGTGTAATGGTTAAAAAGCTTGTCTTTCTAGATCAATTACGACTGAGTAGTGAGTTCGATCCTCACTGGGTGCCCCATACTTTCGGCCTCGTGCCACATCTAAGCCGGGGTTAGAAAATCACTACATACATACACCATGTCTATTGCAGATTGAGAAATAGCAAGCTAGTCTGGCAAAACATCTATGAAGGAAAGTACTTCATTCTTCAATGGGCACGCTATTATTGTGGCTCTGTGACATACTATGCACTGCATGCTTATACGAAACCCCAATGTACATTCATGTCCAATGGTAATGGTGAAAAATTCAGCATTCATTGACCGAAAAGTTAGCGTTACTCTTTAAGCTTATAAATTCTTTTTCGAAAAACAGTTTTTCATGAAATTCGACTTCTCAAGTTCACTGTTATTGCTCTTTCAAGTATCGAAGGAAGTTTCCTGATAATCATTTGTTTAAGGTAGTGTGGAAAGTTAACTTCTTGATTTTGCCATTATTTTCCCTTCTAGTTACATGTACTATTCATTTTAGCTGGCGCTTTTAGAAGTCAAGTGATGCAGTTTTTGTTATTTGGTAAAATTCTTTGTAATTTTGTAGCACCAATTTATAGGGTCTGATGAAAGATTGACTTCTTCAAGACTTAAAGGATTAATTTGCTTGAAGCCATTTTTAAAACGACTGTATATAGAGGATAGTTTAGACATTTCTAAATGAATTGGATGCCATCCATATGAGAGTCTAAATCTGACGAGGCTATATAAGAACATGACTCAAGTTCTCTGGTTAGTATTTTGGTTTTGAAGCATCTTACGGACAAGGCCCTAAGAGTTCCCCAAGCGCAACCTATCCCGTGTTCGCGAAATTAAACACCGCACACACCTTTGTCGCTACCTTTTCTGAGCAGTACCTTTTCGATAGCTGTATGTCACGAACAGGACAATTTCGAAGGTGAAAACTATATGCGAGTTTAAGTAACATTTTATTATAGTCAAATTCCTTGAAATTTACTGTAGTAATTCATATATACAGAATAGACGCTTGTCGTAGAGCAAGAGTTAGACAACCCAAACGCTAGTTCGATTCTAAACAAAGTGGTTCTGTGAGAAATGTATGCATAAATATTGATGGATTTTTTCTTTTTAAAATCATATTCTAAAATTAATGGCGGAATGAAAAATATTACAGTGAATATTTACGGAAATTAAAATATTTATCGGATTTTTATAAAACTTTCTGCAGAAATTTATTCGATTATTAAATTTGAAAATCATTTACTTTAAAATCCATTGATTGAAAAATTATCTGAAATAAACTTTAGGGAATTGTTTTTCTTTTATGTAAATACTTCATTCATTTTTTGAAACGTTTCAGCAATTACCTGTGTACTTTAAGAAATTTAAAATATTGTCAACATATTTCCCGTGAGAAATTGTTTCTGTTTACTTAGGACGATACGCCGAGTTTTATTAGGATTATGATTCGGTCGAGCTAACTCGGACATTCATGAGTCTATCACACCAACAAACACGGTTCTACATGAAGGTCGGAAGGTCATTCGAGTGACATCCTGTGTCATTACATCGTTGGTCAGTGTAGATGGTTGCTGAATGATCAATCCGTCTTCCGCCATGGCTACGTGTCCAGAGAAGCAGAGACTCGCCAGCAGTGTCTTGCAAAGTGCATTCTGCCTTCACGCAAGGTTGTAGAAATATCAGCGATGGGTCCATAGAGCTGTGATTTAGTTGGATGTTTCCCCAAGAGATATTAAGTATAGCTATATATACACATACACACAGAAAGGGTGTATCAAAATACTTTTAAAACTTTGGAGACGAGTTCCTCACATAAAAACAAGTACAAAAGTCCATATAAACATATGTCTGCAAATCCTTCATTTTGGCGTTAAGTTTAAAGTTTACGGTAGACGCTGGTAATTGTATAATCCAAGATACAATCATAAAATACTTTTGGGCCGGTTTCCTGACACAAAAACAAAGTAAAATACCCATGTAAATACATGTCCAAATGGCTATCGTTGTACCTCAACACAGCAACGTAATTGTGTAATTTTGGCAAATATATCTGTTAAAATGAGATGATAGTGTTATTTTCATTTTTGCGTAATTTAGACAATTTATCCATCGCACCCTCTCTCTCTCTCATATATATATATATATATATATCACGTAGTTCTCGTACTGAAGTTAAGGAATGTCGAGCCTAGTCAATACCTAGATGTGTGGCCACTTGGGAATACCAGCTTCTGTAAGCTTAGATGTACGAGTGGTGTAATGGATAATGGCTCAGAATTGTTAATCGGAGAGCAAAGTTTCAATTCTTGTTGGGTTCGTTATATTCGCTTAGGCGCAAATACCCATGAAACATAAGCATATAAAGAACTATAAATCACGGAAGTGTCCAAAATAAACAAGCGGCCATTTTGAAAAATTACTCAATAATGCAAAATAATTATTAAATTTTATGGATTTATTTAATCGTTCTTATTTTTTTTTTGATCATCTATTTTTTTAGAATGTTATATAATTATTCTTATAAGTTTATCAAAATAAGTTTATTGAGCTTTATATTTTGGAATTATATAATTTACCTTTAGATCCTTATTTTTCCTTGATAAAATGTTCTTTGAAGCTTTAAAATAAAAAGTTATTTCATATTTAGACTTTTTCTTAACATCGTTCTAATCTTTATGCTCGCTACTGTATGTGTATATATATATATATATATATATATATATATATATATATATATATATATATATACATATATATATATTATATATATATATATATATATATCCGATCACAGCTCCATGAGAACCCATTTAAACACACACAAAAATTTACCAGACTCCATTAGAAATATACTAGTAGAAAACACAAATATATTAATTGCTTCCACCTGTAAAAAAAGGTTCAAAATAATGGAGGCTTTAATAATAAAAAAAGAAAAAGCCTACCCTTAACAATATTAACTACGAACAAAGCCACAACGTGCCAACCGTATTTGGAAATTAAAACACCACTACTACACACTAAGACATATACATAATGCACACACTCAATTAAGCTGAAAAATCAAATCATCCTTGATAATGGCTAAAGGTATAGCCGAAAGCGCTGGAAAAATAAAACATTTGGACAGTTCTTACACACCCTTTGTCCAGCAAAGAAAGCTCTTGTTGGTACGCAAGAAAAATTAAACTTAATCGTAGTACCTTGTCTGTCGTTTTTAATGAAACTTGCATAAAAGGAGGATTGCTGCCTAAATATAAAATATATATATATATATATATATATATATATATACACACGAGATGTACTACCGATGAAGAACAAAACGTCTTTTTAATATTAGTATAAATTTTACCTTTCTTATGATACATTGAGCACTGTTTTATTGCCAACATCACTCAATGTTCGATTCTTCATATATAACAAATGACAAACGAGCCAGTTTTCACTCTTATGCACATCATTATAAATTTTATTTGTTAACTAATCAAAAGTAAAAATAAACAATTTAAGATCCAATATATTTTCTATCTAAAATATATTTTGATAAACAAATGTTTAACTTTTGAAAAATATTTCAGCACTAAAAAACAAAAAAAAATGAATAAACAGAAAGATTGAGTCATGTTTTAACTGTCTTATTCTTTTCATGATTTTAAAATAATTGTTTTCCCTTTCTCATTAATTCAAATTAATATTTTTGTATGAATATTAAAACATAAATTAGTGTGTCCTTTTTAAAAAATAGTATGAGTTCTGATATATGTTATTTTATTATAACATATAACAGCTTACTTTGTGATGTTTGGACGAAAATGGCTGTCGGAATCTTGATTAAACTTTGCGAAGTATTTTTATTTTGTTATTTATTTTTAACTTTGCGAATAAACATGGAATTAATGTGAATAAGCATAGAATAAAAATGGCGGATAAACAAATAACTTTATATATTTTATTGTAACATGCAACACAAATTTCTAATATCAGCATTTTAAAACAAATACTTGTATCGGTTCATATCATAGGCGGGGAGCTTATTAACCAACAAATAATTCAGAATTTTCATTGTAAAATGATTATATTTACAATAACACTAATTCTGTCAGAAAAGAGAAGAAATGAAACGAATCATAATTCTGTTTTACTGTCGACTACATTTGAACCCGGTACTTGTAAGGACCATACTTTACGAAAAGAGATTAAATTTTGCATTTAACAGATTTCGACATGTGGGAGGGCTTCTAGTGCCAAAAACAGATTCAACACCACCAAAAACAGAAATAAATGTTAAGATAATGGTTTTCTGATAAATAGAATGAAACCTTAGTCGAAAACTGATATTCAGCATCCTGCATATGGTACCAAAAACTGATAACGATCAATCTAACGTATGAAAGCTACTGGGGAAGTTTAAAATATCTTTAAGAGCACAATTTATTATTCAGTTCTTCAGATTCAGTTTAAGATTTGGGAAGTTGCACTAAAAAGAAGGAAAAAGTGTGTTAATGTTATTCGAAAAAGCAGGCAGAATATTGCAAAAATTGTGTTGTAGGGCTCTA